>QLNU02014802.1:29318371-29341009 GCA_006491805.2 Dysdera silvatica
TATAAAAACATTAACATCAATAACTGACTGTGAAAATTTTAATTTAAAATGATTATTATGATATTAGCTTTGCATTAAATCTTAAAACTTAAAATTATTTTATTAAATCATTTACATCTCCTTCTTATACCAAAAGCAGCTAAAGTTGAAATGAAATTCGGCTTTTCAGTCATCCCCTTTTCAAGATCCCTCTTCCTTTCCATTATAAATTGCAGAACTAGATCTCCTTTCTTTTTCAATCAAAAGTCATAAGAATTAATATTCGTGTGTTTATGTGTACATATGGAAATAAAAATATATATTGTTAGAGAACCATAGTAAAAGAGAAACATAGTTTACAATAAAAAAATTTCCAACTTTCATAAGACTTTTAATGCACGTTTTGTAATGTCGCAAATGTTGTATCCTCAAGAGGGAATTCTAAGTAAAACGATTTTTTGGCACAGTGTCTATAATTATTAGCATTAGTAACTACACGTGTTAAGTGACTCCATTACGCGTAATGACACTAACTATATTCAATAGCACAAATTTCACACAATAATCTGATTATCGTATCAGTTTTATTTTGCGATCTTAATTTTCTTGCGGTATAGCTACTTTCCATTGTATATAATTCAGTTTATGACAATAAGTCCTAATTAGGCATAAATAATCATTATAATATTTTCAGCGAATTTCATGTCAATTTCATGTCAATTTCTATATGATTAGTGTATTAGTACTTAATCTTTAGGATATTAGCAAAAAAAACCACTAAATTTAGTACCAGAACAATTATTTGAAACGTGTTTTAATCATCTTCAATGTGTATATGTGAGACTTTAACAAAGGTTTAAATTCCGATAATGAATCGAGTTTTAACACGTAAAACGCCAGCTTAATATATTACAGACCAATGCGTGAATTAGCGCAATTAGAAGTGTGATTTGCACGATCATAACAACGCTTTTAAAAGTCTTTTTATAAGCAAACAGGTTTCAGGCAACTGCGTGTTAAATTAAATGATTTTCTGTCAGTGTAAACCGTATTACTTTAGAAAGAAACGAGTATTTTGCTAAATAAATACTTTTAAAGGCCGCCGTTTCTATATGCATGTTCAGAGGTTTTAAAAAAACAATTTTATACATGTTTTTTGGCAGAAAGAATGAAATTTTTAATTACAAAAAGAGCGCAAAAAATATCTTACATGTTTTGACAACGAACTTGCCGTCTTTTGCGTTAAAAATACGTCGCTACTGTTTTTGCCCTCGGTAAAAGCCACATAATGCAATTAAAAAAAGCTGTGTTGGGAAAAGGCGTTTTTGCATATTGCGCTTCGTTCCAAGTAGAATTGTATTATAAATTTTTAAATTGATCAACCATCATAATTACTGGAATAATAACTGTGATATTAACTAGTGCTAGCAGATGTATGTGATATAAAGAAGTGCGCAGACCCGTGTGCAGGATTTCAAGAAGAGGGGTATGAGAGAAAAATAAAAGTATTTCATAAGGAATTTGCAATAATATTGTTTAAATGTGGGGAAGGTAAACACCAACCCCCATCCATTTTTGTGCACGGCTTCGGTTATCGGTTCACGGCTTATGTTATATAAAATAGGGATATCAAATACTTTGTTATTCAGTGCACTACAAATGATGTAAAGAAACATTTAAGTTATATATTAATTCTTCCCCATCGATCGAGAATATCATCACCATGCCATTTACAAAAGTATTCATAGCTGGATTAAAGCGGAATGGAGGTGGGGGCTAAAAAGGCAACCCAGGGGTAGTTCAAGATCCCCCCTCCAGTTGTCATACCAAGAAGCAAGACTTGGGTTCAAATAACCCAGTTTTTCTAAGGCCCGGATTTTAGTGTTGAATTTGTTTTGTATAGTAGAAGTAGAATCTTCAGGGAGGTTGGCATAATTCGTGGAATCCGAGAGAGGAATTGAGGCTTTTGTAATGTAGTCAGAGCGATCCATAACTACCGTGGCATTACCTTTGTCTGCTGGAAGGATTATAAGATAAGGCCTGTATCTTTTTTGAGGAGCTCAAGAGCTTGGCGTTCATTGGCGGCTAAATTCCTCCTTCGGAGCCGTCTTGCCCTATGTTCAGGGGATATCTGAACCCATTTCTAGAATCCTCAATAGCATAGGAGTAAAATCCACTTATAAACCAATCTCAACACTCCGACAACAATTAGTTAATGCCCAACACAAAATATTAATAGACCAGAATATTAATGCCGTTTACCGTATCCTTTGCACCGACTGCCACCAAACATACATAGACCAAACCTCTATCACACAAAAGAAACGTGATCACTTCGGATCAAAGAGTAAAATAACACTACCTATTCACGTTTATCCCAGCCTGCCTTCGAAGAAAAACACACTCCTCGCTGAGATAATACGGAAGTTTTGCACCGAAATATTCCAAATCTCACAAGCAGATTTTTCTTATAAAAATGGGAATTATAATCGTAAGTTCACCTCTTAAAAACATCTAAACCCATTTCCCCAGAATACTACCAGCTCATCCGAAAACATCTTTAAAGAATGTTTTCATTCATTTTATTCTTCCTCATCTATTACTTACACTATTCTCTTCCACTTACTTTTTTCATTAACATTTTCACAATTATTAAAAAGCCACAGAGATAATAATCACATTAATATATTTTTATATGTCACCTGATAGCGAAGAACGTGCTAAAAACATTATATATTTGTAGTTTGGTTTTTTATCATTTTACCATACACATTTTGTCCTCTTGATAACGGTTAACTAATTTAGTAACCAAAATATTGATAATAAAATCACAAATTTTGACCAGTTGCACTGTTTTTCATCTCACATGTACTGCTCCATATATAATCATCATCATCATCGCATATTGTCAAGCATTATCATCTTTCGCGGATAAGGTCTCAAATGCTTTCCCACCTACCGAAGTCCTCCACTGGGCCATTCGTTTCCACGTCACTAACCTCTTTTCTTATTTCGCCACCATCGTTGAGGACGTTTTCTGGGTCTTGAGGGGGTCTCTTGGAAATCCAGTTCCAGAATTTCTGGCTTGTCCATCGTTGATCAGTCTTCTTGCAATATTTAGCCATCGCCATTTCAGTCCCTTTTACTTTAACAATGATGTACTCTACTCAGTTTGCTCTCGCACCAAGTGTTTCTTTTTTCGATCTCCACTACATTCTTCCAAACGCTTTCTCCATGCCTCCTTTGCGATCTGGCTGTAACTTTCGTATTGCTCCAACGTGGGCTCCTTATCTGATCTCCGCAAGAGGACAGGCAATACCTGGTTTCTTCTAGCTTTAGGTCCTACAATGTCCCATTTGATCTTGTCAAGTTCTTCTTCCAATTCCTGAAGTTTTGCTTCAGAAGCAAGGGATCGTCCATTAAACGTAGCCAAGGTCAATAACAAACGGCAGCCTGGGCCATTCCAGTGATTCTTAGCACCCCCTGCTTTCATGCCACACTGACCGCTGCCTTGATCAGGAGCACTCCAGCACCTGGAGACTAGGGGCCATGGTTTCTGGTGTGTCAACATAATGGAGGAATTAGCCATAATTTCACCACGCTGGCTAGACGGGTTGGTGAATTAGCCCTCCCCTTCCGCCTTTCTATCCGTGTAGCAAATATTAATTTGCCACATAAATAGAAAGCTCAGCCTGCACCACTTGAAGGCGGGGTAGGACACTAGGTTACTGGCCTGGCCGGTTCCACACATCGTCACATACGTTCAGCGTGTGGGTCTCCTTCCAGTTAGATACCAGCAACCCTTTTGCAGGCCATATATATATATATATATACCGATAGTTATAACACTAATGAATCTGTTCTTCAAAGACGAAAAAAATAAAAAATTTGAGGTAGAAACATTTTAATGTGATCACTGATCAGTTGCAAATGCGAACAAACGTCTGTTAGCTTATAAAACCATTCAGTTTCTGTTTCAATTTTTAGTTAATTGTCATAATTTATCTAATAATGCCGACGAACTCTGACTAAATACCTGCTTAGATTTTTACAATGAGGATTCGGATAAATCTTACATAGTGAATTTTTTTACAATTCTAGGAGTTTATCAAAAATGTGAACGTACTCAGTGCACAAAACACAAGCAGAAAAAAGACATTACTTGCCAAGACATCGCAAACTATGTGTATGGTGATGATTCGATTGATGTTTTCCCAAACGTATTTACCGCCCTAAAACTATATTTGGCAATACCAATGACCAACTCTCAAGCGGAGAGTTCTTTTCAAAAATGGCTTTAATAAAAATAAATTGCGATCGACAATGCTACAACAAAAACTTAAGGGTCTTGTCATCGTGTCACTAGAGCATGATGTTGCTAAGGAACTATCGTTCGACGATGTCGTAAAATCTTTTGCAAACCTTAAAGTAAGGAAACGGAAATTTTAAAGACTCTAAAACTTGAACTCCTAAATTACGCATAAAATTTTGCTTTTAAGTAGTAATTTCTTACTTTTGTTGTATTATACTATATACTTAAATATATCTGTTGTATATGATGTACAGATTGTAGATTTATTTAGCAAGATGTGTTACACAAGTATTAAACCACGATAACTTTTACTTAAAAACATTAGAATAGCCATAAAAGCAAATTAAAATGTTGTAAATGTGTATATTACACTGATATGTTTCAAGTAGGCAACCAGATTTTGTTGTTCTTAATGTAATATAAATTTATGGTTCTTAAATAATAAATATTAAAAATTGATAATTCAGTTCTCTTCATGCCTTCACAAAAATAAGGTTAAGACTAATTTTGAAAGTCATACTCTGAATGCAGGATGTTGCAATACGCTTTTTTTGTAAAACGTGCAAATAGGGGCCCCAAAAATTTCAGTAATCCAAGGCCCCCGAAAACTTTAGTCCAGCGCTGAAAGTATTGTAACTGACATGCTGCGACGGATATTGAGCAGATAAACAATTAGGTTCCCATTATTCTCTCACAAAAAGGTTCTTTTTTCCTTTAATATTCTGTGTGGTTTGGCTATAATCTTACCCACAGGAACGTCCTATATGGGACGTTTTGCTAAACCTTATCCATTCTACTGATTCTGTGGTTTAAAAAACAAAATTTTCGCATAAATCATTATGTATTTGTGAGGAGGGATGAAATATAAATGGCAGAAGGTGGATATTTTGACGATATAGTTGCAATGATTTTTTTAATAATTTGTGGCTCCAGCTATGGTTACGTCAGATAGGAAGCGATAAATTTTGGTTATTTTACAATGATTTTAAAGTAATTTGCCCCATTATGTCTATAAATTATCTGCTCATCAACATTTTCCCTAAGCAATTTCTTACAAAACAGCTACTGCAGTGGAGAAAACATTGTAAGCTGCAATACTTTCACTTCAATGTTTAATTTGACGTATTATAGAACCAATTTGCAATTTCTATAAAAGGCATAATTAATATATAGTAAAATTATAACATTTTGCCAGATGTAAAATTTTCTACGCCTATTTTTTAATGGGATTTTCTCTTATTTGTCTTTTTTTAGGCGCTACATTTTCCACTGGCGTTTTCAATATATCAGCTTCTTTTCAAGTTCTTGTCCGTTCATCTAATTCTCCTCGGGTTTTGCTCTCGGCAAAATCTCTTCGCTATCCAGCGTGCATCCCGGAAGAAATCTATCAAGCATTGGACGTCAGTAACTTGCTTAAAGTTTACGTCAACGAAACAGTCTATTTCAAAGTTGAACTGACAGAACATTTCTTCGCCAAATACTATTTGTGGAGTTTCACTGGCGGACTTAGAGAAGTCACTTCGGAACCTGAAATCGTGAGTTTTTCTTTCTTTCTTTCTTTTTTCTTTTTTTAACTTATAACTGCAATACCTAGCTGGGCTATTAATAAAACCGAAATGAAATAAATGAATAAAAATAATCTATACTAGCACTTATAATCCATGAAGACCCTTGGCTTATGCTGCTTGGTTTCCGTAATACAGTCGAACCTCGTTAAGACGAACACCAAGGGGAACAGAAAATCTGTTCATATTGGTAGTAATTCGTCTTATCTGGGAAGAATAGTATGCTATACAATCTGACGGAACTTCAGAAAACGGTTCGTATTAAAAGTAATTCGTCTTATGCGTGTTCGGCGCAGAGTAAATTTAAAAGAAAATTGTATTGAAGTGCTTAAGTTTATGGGGTTGAATTAAATTCTTGCCTGACTTTTCTCTACATTGACGATTTTGGAGTTTGATTTCTAAGTGGAAGAGAATCAGATTTTTAAGTGAAAGAGAATCAGATTTCTAAGTGAAAGAGAATCAGATTTCTAAGTGAAAGAGAATCAGATGTCTAAATGAAAGAGAATCAGATTTCTTTGAAAATTGTAGGCTTTGGTTCAGAATGATAGCTCTCCTTGCTATTTTTTAAACAACCTAAAAGTCATGGGTTACAAAACTGAAGGTCATGGACTACTAAACTGAAGGTCATGGACTACTAAACTGAAGATCATGGACTACTAAACTAAAGGATATGGGATATTAAACTAAATATCCTTGGCTGGGTGCTGAATTTAGATATTTTTAATTACTAGGAAGGTAATCCAAGTTTTCATATTTCGATCAGTGGCGTGGAAAGCGGGGATTCGGGGGGATAGAGCCCCATTAGATATCAAAATATATTATTGTCTTTAAGACTTTACTGCATGGTCTGCTTTGAAGCTACTTAGACCTCCTCCATAATTTTTTAATCACTACGCCACTGGTTTTTATTTAATATTTTGTTATGATTTTCAAAAAGTAATGTAGCAAATAAAACAGTAATGTAACAGAAGAATGTAGTAAAATAATATATGTAGTAAACAACATGTGACTTAATACGTTTTAATACTACACACAGTGACATATTTCATGATTAAATTAACACCCCTTATAAATATATTTACACATTACATGCGTATGATAACATGTGAAGTATGTAATATAATACATTATAAGTGTAATGTACTGACGTATATAATATATAAACCTTTTAAACGAAATCTGAAAGCAATCTATTTTTATTTACAAGATATTAAAACGTAAGTTTTGAAATCTTCTTTATTACAGTATTCTTAGTTTAATCTCTAATTTTAAAATTTTTGCAAACTTTTTCAGATCTGCTCAAAACGTAAGATGTTGTTAACCTTCTCAGGATAACACAATTGCCAAATAATTGTCAACACACAAAACCACCGGGGCGAGTTTTTTTTGTGAGGGAATTTATTACACTTAATAATTTTCGACACCCACGTAGAAGCTCAAGCTAGAGCTTTGTGAGTTTATTAGAAAAAGAGACGCCTTCCCCATCCTGGATTCGAACCAGGGTCCCTCCGTTTAGCCCGGAGTGTCTTGGACCGCTAGACGAATGAGGACAGGAAACAAAGCTCTCTTTCTCCGTATGTAAAGATGTAAGATATTATTACCCTTCTCCTGTTTTTTTTCTCCTAAACAAAAAAAACTCTAGCTTGAGCTTCTACGTATGTGTCATAAATTATTTATAATATGCTCAAAATGTTAAACTAGTGTCGCCATTCATTTTCTGTTTTTATGTAAGATGATTTCGAAATTCCGAACCAATAAATTAATCCAACTGTTTTAAAAGCTTAAGATTTAATTTTTTTGTGGTATAAAAACTTTAAATATTAAAGAAGATTTTGATTTGCTTTCGGTTTTTTTTATTGCAAGCGCCTTGAAATTAATTTGTGAGAAAGGCATTAAAAGATATCTAATTCAATTTATAAACCATCTGCTCAGAGCATATCATGATAGCAAAAGCTTTTTTTTTGTAAGTTTTAAGTTATGAAAAATTCAAATTCTCCACATAATTGTATTTGCAACTGTAAATTTTAATAAGATGTCTGTGAAACTGATCCTTATGGCTTGAATAATATATTTCAAGCACGATGAATTTAACATGAATTACATTGCCTGTGAAAGGGAGCAATGATTGGGAGAAATGATGAAAGTTTTAAGGGTTCGGCTAACAAAATGTCAAGAGACATACAAAAACTTGCGATGTCATTAACTAGGTAAAATCTGTGAATTAACAATAAATTATAAATTAACAAAGCACTGTCAATTGAAAAAAAAGGTACATTAAGAAAACGCTATAAGTCGGTGGTTCAAAATCGGTGGACCCCAGGCGTCCGTGTAACTTAATTAGAGAATCTGTGGCACACATAATTAATTCACATAACTCACATAGATGATAGATAATTCACATAGATAATTCACATAACAAAAATCTGCCAGATAAGTAGCGGAATATGCTTAAAGAAACACTAAAGTTTCACTTGGAGCTGAATTATGTATCTGTTTTTTGTTGGGGAATTCTGCATAATGAGTTCATGAAGCCGCTTAACCTTCAACGTCATCTTAAGACAAAACGTCGAGTTTCTAATTTTAGTACCTTCTCAAAATTGCTTGAAGAAAATAGAAAGACCGAACATACGCAATTACTTTCATATAAAGAAATGTATTGATTGTTAGGATGGAAAATATGGAAGTAAGTTTTTGCCACATAATGAAGTACGACGTTTACGAACAGATTCAAAATGTCTACGCGATCTGGTTAGCAACTTTACCTAGTTGTATATGGCAGCCAACTTAGCAGACGTTTTCCCACAATTTAAAACTCTCAACACAAGCCTTCGAGGTGGTGATGTGAATTTTTTTTTTTTTTTATATTGAAGACTGAGACGGCGGTTAATAAATTACGGTTATAAGCCAGCCGAATAGCCATGATAGCCTCACTAACATCCTAATAATGAAATATTTCTGGAGTTTTCAGATGAAAAAGTGCTAAAAGAAGTAACGTATAAGATTATTGGATATTACCCAGTGGACACCTGCAAGATTTAGCGACTACAATTCGACGACTACGTCCCTGCACCAAATCTTGAAAACTGTTGCAAAATTAGCATAAGATGAAAAATTATGAAAAGGTGTAGAATTAGGAAAAGTTGCAAAATTAAGAACAGTTGTAAAATTAAGAAATGTTGTAAAATTAACAGCATCTGATAATTGATAAAAAAAAATGCAAAATTAACAAGAGCTGTGAGTTGATAAAACTCTGCAAAGTAAACTGAATTTGCATATTTTAAGTTCCAAGACGAAACTAGGTGGAGACTTACGGTTTAACATAACCTCTAAGCTATGAGATGTTTATACACAAATAAATTTACTATAGATCGAACTCTATTTATTGTTATGATTATAACTCTTGGGAGGTATTGTAAATTAACAAAATGTTGATAATTAGTAGACTTCTGTAAATTAACAAAATACCGTGGATTAACAAAATGTTGTAAATTAACAAATGATCCATTTTAACAAATACTGCTAATTAGCACAACGTTGTAAATTAATAAATACTGCAAATTAGCAAAATGTTGTAAATTAATAAATACTGTAAATTAGCAAAATGTTGTAAATTAATAAATACTGTAAATTAGCAAAATGTTGTAAATTAATAAATAATGTAAATTAGCAAAATATTGTAAATTAACAAATACTATAAATTAATAAGCTGTTATAAATTGGCAAAATATTGTAAATTAACAAATACTATAAATTAATAAGCTGTTATAAATTGGCAAAATTATGTAAAATAACAAGATGTTTCTAAATTAGTAAAATTTTAAATCAATTCATTGCATGTCGCATTTACATAAGGATTTTTTAAAGAATACTTTAAATATAACAACAACGAGAGAAATGCAATTTTTGCAAAATACGAGAATGCTTCAGTTTAGAATTAACGAAGCCAGTTTAATACTTTCCAAAGGAACCAATTCTTAAAATAGAAAAAAATAATGACAGATATTGTAACGACAGATTATAAATCACGTCCTTTTAGGATCGTAGTTTTTTGAACAATTCAACGACATTAAATCGTTAAATTTTAATTCGCATCATCAAACGCTTCTCAGCAGGCAATTACGTATCCAGTGATGGAAAACAAACTTTGCAAAATGGTTTATTCAAAGTATTTAATGAATCCATTTTGAGAAACATCGAAACGACGTTGTTTTTAAATTATTTATATTTGAAACTAAATAGAACAATTTAAAAGCGGACACGCGCAAGAAAGCGAGAGAAATGATCATCGTCTTTCCTGAAACAATTCGTTTACGTATGGAATTATTTTAAGTTTTTAGTGTTTCAGACGATCTTTGTTTAGAAATCCTTGTTCCATTTAACTTTTTCTTTTTGAAGTTTCAACTGCGCCATTACACGGTAGATAATCAACGAAGATTAAAAGCATTAAAACAAGCGAAAAATTGGATTCCCCTGACGACGCAGGCTTTTTTGCAAAATCCTAGATGTCTGCATTATATGATCTTATTTGATCTTGTGCCGTAAAAAAGGTAAAATAAAAAGTGTTTGGGACCTGTTCCAAAGACAGAATTCTAATTTTTTGTATTAGGGGATCATTGTTTGTGCTATCATTCTCCAATTGTGGAAATACTCTGAATAGTTAATCATTAGAGGGCTTCAAGAAGAGATATCGAATAAACCGGGACAGTTGCCCAGTGTTCTTTACTCCAATCGATGATCGAACTTCCGATCTTCCAAATAAAATATGAAGAATATGAAATATAATTAGCTGTATAAAAGAGTTGGACAAAATTATTTTCTTTCGAAGGAATGTATTCTTGGAACTCGTTCTCGTTCATTTGAATCATTCAATCAAAGGAACGGGAAACATCATTACCACTCATTCATTAAATTGAAATAAGGATGATCATTCTTTGAAGTGAATAAGTTCTCACTTCCGTTCATTGTAAAAAAATCACCGGTCTTTCGTTCACCAATTAAATATGAACGATGACAACGAGTACATTCAAATTAGGAGTAGGCGGATTCGTTCAGGACGGGACCATTTCATGTTTACGTATATCGTTCAGTGATACGTTCATCGAGCGATCTCCACACTCTTTAAATATAAACTACCTACAGCAGAACCCCCGATTATTTGAATTTTGCTTAACCGAAATTGCCTGATACATATATAATATTATTAGTAGTAGTATTTTGAACATGTTCTCGCTTTTGGCAGTGCAGACTTAAAACGGACAATGCCATACATTCAAGACTACCTTCTGCAAATTATTCGGGTGTTGTGTCTAGGAAGTTTCTGACGGTTCGGGGTGACAAAAATTGTGGCCTTTTGTAGCTCAATGTAGGTGTTGGGGCCAATTTCAAGTGTTTCCTTGCTTCTATGCAGTATGGTTGGTATTAGACCTTTGGTTGACAAAATGACAGGTACAATGTTAACTCTTTCCGTATGCCACATGTCATTAATTTCGTATTTGAGGTCTTGGTATTTAGTGGGATTATTGTTTTGGGTATGTCATATGTATATTATTTTTATTAGGAATTGTAATATCTTTAATATTTTCAGTTAGTTTTATCAACTAACCCTACTAATCAACTATGTTATTAACTATAATTATTATTAGTATTATTCTGCATTTGCATAGTCCATCTTGAATCTGACGACTGAGTAGATTCTTTAGTATCAGGCCCTTTCCAAGGGCCTGGGATATCAATGGCATTTTCTTAGGATGTGGTCAGTTTCAAGTAAAGCGGACTTTTGGAGTTTTGGTACACGACCATTTTGTCAATTTCTATTATAATAAGATGATTTTCGAGGTTTGGTGGGATTGCTCCCAGTGCTCCTATTTCTATGGGGTAACAACTGATTTTTGTCCATGATCTTTCGACTTTGCTTTGTAGATCTTTGTATTTAGTGATTTTGTCAATTTCTTGAGTCACCAAGAAGAGCCACATCGCTCACTATCCAAACTTGCCTTTTTTCCACAATTACTAAAGCAGGTAGATGTATTATGTGTAAGGTGTTTGTCGGTTTAGATACGGAAGTCCCATAGAATCTTGATTTGGTCATTTTCAATAATCTTCTCAGTTTTATGATCCCACCAGATTTTGTTGACTGTAACATTATATTTTTGGCATAGGTGCCAGTAAATCATTGAAGCTACTTAATTGTGTCATTCCAAATTGTTTGCAGACGCGATCTTTTTTGCATCCACAAATCAAATGATCCACTGTTTCATCTGCTTTTTTGCAAAGACGACATTTGCTACCATGAGACGACTTTTCGATTTCTGATTTAATTAGGTTTACCCTTGATGCCTGCTTCTGTGCGGCCATTAACAGCTCTTCTGTTTCTTTCTTCAGTGTGCTCTTTCGAAGCCACTGTCAAGTTTGCTCCTCACTGACTTTTCCATCATTATTATCATATATTTAGCAAAATTATTTCAGTTTTTTTCCCCAAAAACGCTCATGTTTAATTTCAAATGTAACCCGTCCTCAAAACCGAGAACCAATACAAATGGTAGATACCAGACGTATATAATACAATATTATATATTTTTACATACAGGATAATTTGCATATATCGGACACTTCGTATATATTTTATATACTTTTTTTATGTTTCGAGCTATTCCCAAAATGGTTAGAATCCTAATTAAAATATGCATGTAGTTCGTCATGTTTGTTGCTAATAATAATACCTTTTTATTCCTTATTATTTTATACATCAGGATACTATAAAAGCGATTTGTTTGAAAAAGCAAAGAGAACAATAACAGTGCTCAATAACAGGGCTCTCTTTCCGGTAAAATAAGCAAATGGTTTCTCGTATCCCGCAGGGAATAACAAAGATATTGATTCGCGCGTACAAATCCGCATTGTTATTAAGAGATTCGGATTCGCTGGAATATCACATTTACGGAGTTTATGAGCACAGTCTTGACTCGAAGGCGTTACAAGTGAAGGCTGAAGAGTGGTACAAAGGTGGAGTCTTTGTGTGCTTCAGAGCAAGGATGTTTTTTCTTGTAACCAGGACCGAGAGAAGAAGTAGTAGAAACGAAAACAGTAGAAAATTATAAACGAAATTTGAGGTGGCCGCACTTTTGGAGGACATTTAAAGGGAAAGGCAGACAAAAGAAAAATGGAAAAGGAAGAGCAGGGATAGGAACTGTCAATATTATATCTCATTAATTAATATATAATTAATAGTATTTTTTTTATAATTATTGTAGTTTCTTTGCACTTTTACGCTGGACATTGAATTTTCGGATTATCCGAACTTGGGCCTACCCCATTTATTTCGGATGATCGGGGTTGCCTTATTTTTTTTCATGGCAAGTAATACATTATAGTAAAGATGAAACGACACACTGCGCAAAATATTAAATAAAATAAAACACATTAACACAGTTAAAATAAATACGATGGTTTATAGCTATTTCGGAAGCGCGTTTAGGCTTCCTTCTTCAGAACCCTAGTTACACTAATGTGACACACGTGCTAGAAAAACTATCGATGCCAAATTGCTAGTCCAAAATTAGTTCGGGTAAACCAGTTGTGGGTCCGTAGCCGCGTCTTTTGCTATGGGACGAATGAAGTTTCTCCAAATAGAGGACATGGAATTGAACGGAAGCTGATCGTTAACAGTAGAAGAGGAATGCGAAAGAATATGGAAGGCTTCAAAGAAATTGAGGTCGGCTGGTGAAGAAACTTTCTCTATTAGATGGGCCTTGTCGAAAGAAAATTTGTGGCCAGCTTCCCAGGCGTGTTTGGCCAAAGCAGATTTTTCCAGTTGTTGTTTACGCACGTAGGCTTCATGCTCTTTAAGCCGAAATCGAAGGGCCCGACGTGTTTGACCAATATAAACACGATTACACTGGCATGGAATGGAGTAAATTCCAAAATAATTGCAATCAGGAATAATATCCTTGAGTTTGGAATAATCCAATCAATAGACTCGGTTATTCAAACTCAAGGATACATACATACATACATACATACATACATACATACATACATCATCATCATATTCAACCATTATCTATCCACTGCTGGATGAAGGTCTCTCCAAATGCTTTCCACACAAGTCTATCCTGAGCAATTCGCTTCCACGTCACCCCAACCTGTTTTCTTATTTCATCCACCCATCTAGTTTGAGGACGTTTTCTAGGTCTTCGGTGGTCTCTTGGAATCCAGTTCAGAATTTCTGTTGTCCATCGTTGATCAGTTCTTCTTGCAATATGCCCAGCCCATCGCCATTTCAGCCCTTTTACTTTAACAATGATGTCCTCTACTCTAGTTTGCTCTCTCACCCAAGTGTTCCTTTTCCGATCTCTCCTAGTTATTCCAAGCATGCACCTCTCCATGCTCCTTTGCGTTGTCTGTAACTTTCGTATTGCTCCAACTGTTAGACTCCATGTCTCTGATCCATAAGAGAGGACTGGCAATACACACTGGTTGAAGACCTTTCTTTTTAGACACAAAGGCAATTTCCCCTTCAGGATAAAACTGTTTCTTCCAAATGCACTCCAGCCAAGTTTAATACGTCTGTTGAGTTCTTTCATAATGTTGCCATCCATTGAAATCAGCTGGCCAAGGTAAATATATGAATCAGCAATTTCTAGCTCAATGTTGTCAACTTGTATTTTTGTTTCCTCTACGAAATTATTGAACATGATCTTAGTTTTTTGTAGGTTCATCTTGAGTCCAACTTCTTTACTTCTAGTTGAGAGCTCCTGTACCATGTCTTGGAGTTCTGATGGGTTCGTTGAAAAAATAACAATGTCATCAGCAAACCGCAAATGATTTAAATATTCACCATTTATTTTTATTCCCTTGTCATTCCAATTTATCTGCTGAAAAATCATCTGTAAAGCTGAAGTAAAAAGTTTTGGAGAAATGGTATCTCCCTGCCTCACACCTTTACCAATTTTGATAGTTTTGGTATCTTTATGTAACCGAAATTTTGCACTTGCATTTTTATACACACATTTCACCATGTCAATGTACACATCCTCGATGTCTGCTGATCTTAAAGAGTTGATGACTGCTGATGTTTTAATAGAGTCAAAGGCCTTCTCATAGTCAATAAATGCCACACACAATGGAAGTTCATATTCATGTGTTCTTTCAATTAATTCTCTTAATACTTGAATATGGTCCACTGTACTGAATCCACTTCGAAATCCAGCTTGTTCTCTTGGTTGAGCTGCATCTAATTTTTTCTGCAGGCGATGTGTTAGCACTTTTGTGAAGATTTTATAAATAGCAGGTAACAAGCTAATTGGTCGGTAATTTTTTAAATCCTCTTTATCACCTTTTTTATGCAAAAGAATTACTGTTGCAGAATCCCATTGGTTTGGTATGTTACCACTGTTGAGGCATTTGGTAAAGAATTTTGCGAGTATGTCTTCTACATGTTCTCCAGCTTCTTTTAAGATATCTAATGTAATGCCATCATCGCCAGGGGATCTTCCTTTCTTCATACTTTTTATTGCAAATGCTACTTCTTCTTTTAAGATTTTAGGAGCTGTTCCTTCGACTATCTCAGAGTCTTCGTTTAATCCACTGTTTCCCTCATACAGCTTTCTGTAGAATTCTTCAACTCTTCTAAGTATTTCTTCCCTATTTCTTGTTACAGTGCCATCCTCTCCTTTTAATGCAATGATGTGTTTCTTCCCAATAGACAAACTCCCTTTAACAACCCTAAGGCTCTTGTTGCTTTCAATGGCCTTCCTTACTAACTCACAATTGAATTTTCTTATATCTTCTTTCATGTTTTTGCGCAAAGTTTTGCAAAGTTCTACATACTCGATCTTGCGACTGGTATTTTGATTGTCCACCTTCATAAGTCTTCGCCTTTTCATGAGTTGTTTCGTCTTCTCAGATAATTTGCTATTCTGCTTTTTACATATTACACCACCAATTTCCCCAGCAGTTTCAATTATTGTCTTAACAATGTTTTCATTTGCTTCTGAGATGTCAACTTCTTCAATAAGTCCTTCCAGTGCAGAAAAGCGATTTTTTAATTCCAACTTGAATGCCTCGGTATTTTCTTTTAATTTCTTTAAATCCACCCTCTTACATACTTGTTTCCTAATGAGCTTCTGCCTTTCTAGTTTAGTATTTAAGTGCATTTTACATCTCACCATTCGATGATCACTTCCAGTATTAAATCTGTTCAGTATGCTGCAATCTTCAATAATTGATTTCTTGTTTGCCAGTATATAGTCAATTTCGCTGGTTCCTCCATTGGGGTGTTTCCATGTCCATTTTCTTTGCGGTTTCTTCTTAAAAAATGAATTCATGATGCTAAGATTTTCAGCTTCTGCAAATTCTATGAGTTGATCGCCACGTTCATTCCTTTCCCCGTATCCGTATTTACCAACCGATGTCTCTCCTTGTTCCTGTTGTCCAATTCTTGCATTAAAATCTCCCATGATGAGCTTGATGTGTTGTTTCCCCTTGGTATGTAGCTGTTTGATTTCTTCATAGAATTCCTCAACCTCCTCGTCGGTATGGCTTGATGTTGGTGCATATACCTGTACTATCTGAAGTTGGTATCGCTGGGTTAGTTGAACAACGAGCCTCGCTGCTCGATCTGACGTGCTTTCGACTTATATATATATATACAGAAAAGAGGCCGTAAAGCGACAAATGCAGACACTGTCATGCGGCATCGGAGACAATCCAACACGTGATGGCAGGATGCAAGATCCTTGCGCAGTCAGACTACAAACATAGACACGATCAAGTAGCGAAAATAGTCCACCAGAAATTGGCAGCGAATGCTGGCTTTCTGACAGAAAAATGCCCGTACTACAAATATGAGCCAGAGACCGTGCATGAGAACGAAACACACAAGCTTTACTGGGATAGAGCAATCATAACAGACAAGACAGTCCCACATAACCGTCCTGACATAACCCTCGTCGATAAATCGAATAAGACCACGTACTTAATCGACATAGCAGTACCCAACACCAATAACATACAGACAACCTACACAACGAAAATCACCAAGTACCAAGATCTCAGACATGAAGTACGAGATATATGGGGTATGGAAAAGATCCTCATCATCCCGTTAGTCATCTCAGCAACAGGGATAGTACCAAAAACGCTTGCGACGAATTTGGAGATACTCAACATTGACCCAAACACCTACATTGAAATACAAAAAGCCACAATCCTAAACACGTGTCACATTGTCAGGAAGTTTCTAGACATGGCACATTAAGAAGTGATGTAAAAAGAGGCTTGGGAACATGGCGCTCTGCCCGTCCCAAAGCCTGTTTCCGCCAAGAATGGGCGAGGAAAACTTTTATATATATATATATATAAGAAGGTAGCCTAAATGCGCTTCCGAAATAGCTATAAACCATTGTATTTATTTAAAACTGTGTTAATGTGTTTTATTTTATTTAATTAAGTAGCAAATTATTTAAGTTTGAATATTTTTTCTGATTTTCGGACGAATTTTGACATCATCGTGCTATTGAGGAAATCAATTCACCCAGTTATTTACGGAAGCTATTTGGATCCTATAAAATGCAAAGTTCGACCTCTTCGCACTTGTAGGTGAAATGCGTAGGCTTCCTAATTTGAATAATAGAATAATTTGGAATAAATATATGGTAATTTTATAATTTTCCACAAAATAGCCGACAGCGCTTGTCTTGGGATCGTAAAGACTAACTTTATAAACCAACATACAGTGGAACCTATCTAAAGTGGCCACCTTCAGGACAAGACTTCATTGGTCACCATAGGCAGGTGCATCATACGCGACAGACTTTGGTGCGAGCAAGATCAACTGCCATTATTATATATCATATATATGTAGAGAGTTATTGATTAATCGTAATTGTGGGTCTTCTGCTTGTGTTCCATGAAATTTGGCACCCCTGCGCGCATATTATATATATATACAATGGGCACGTTGGGCAATTTCTGCCCAGGGTGCCAAATTTCATGGGACGCAAAAGGCGGAAATTTTTTATTTTAAATTGCAATTTATTTACCGTAGAATTCTGTCGATCAGCTCTCCCCGAGAAGGCGCCCTCCACCTTTTTTCTAAATCTGAAATTCTGAAAAATTGCGTGAAGTAACCAAACTCCAATGGCGGATCCAGGAAGTGGGCGTGTGCCTCTATGAGAATGATAAATTTACATTAAAAATTATTATTTTCAAGTAAAAAATAAAACTAAACTTACAAGTGAATTTTCAAGCGAACATCGCCTTATTTTTTTAATTACAGTCTACCGTAAAATTGAGTGAATCCGCATTCCCCGTGAAAGCGGCCGTTCACACCTTTTTGCTTTATTTGAAATTCTAAAAAAAAAATCAGTCATCGCTTTGCCAAATTAAGCATCGAAAAAAAAATAAAAATTTCCTCGTCAAATAAATTTATTTCATTTATAAAAATATCGTTATTTTATCTTATAATAATGCACATATGGTAATCGCAAATGTCATCCCTTTCCTACCCTCCGCGATTTTTCGTCGCATTTGAAGGTGTGGAACGGCAGAATTTTATTTGTTTTTGCTGATACGGGGGAGAGGCGGACATGACACAAATAGCTTCAAAGTTTAGGG
The DNA here is from genome assembly GCA_006491805.2 of Dysdera silvatica. Classification (NCBI taxonomy): domain Eukaryota; kingdom Metazoa; phylum Arthropoda; class Arachnida; order Araneae; family Dysderidae; genus Dysdera; species Dysdera silvatica. Next base: position 29,336,843 of record QLNU02014802.1, read on the forward strand.
CTATTTTTTTCTAGGGGAACTAACCCATTTTCTAGGAAGCTAAACCTTATACCTCAAGGCTTACAGAAATTTTCTAAGGGGTTAGCCTTCCCCAGTTCCGATTTTCAACGTTAACAATAGCCATCATTATTGCATTTATGGAAGACCTTTACCCTACCCTTTTATTGCGTACAGATAGACAAAAAAAAAGCAATTGCGGATTTAATATCTATTGAAACCCGCTAAAAATTAGCATTTTGCTCTATGGTGATGCTTTAGGGACTAAAGCCGCGGGTCGTTATACTAGAAAGATCGCTTTATCGAAGGTTTTTATATAAAGAGTATGCTATACTAAAATTTCGGGGAAGAGGAGGAGGAGGAATAGACCCCTAAGATATTCGCTGTTTAAAATCTTTTCCCCGCCTCCAAATACATCATTCAATGTCTTCCACTGGCGGATCCATCGAGGGGCAGAGGGAGCGATAGCACCCCCCCCCCACACACACCCAGTTATGGGTTAAATAGGAAAAAAATAAAGTTGATGAAGAATATTTTATGTGTTGTTTGTTACTACTGTAATAAACTAAAATCTTACACCAAAGTCTCCAAGCCTTGGAGAAATGCAATCTAGACGTTTTTCCACGAATCTACAAGCTATTCGCCTTTCAAAAAAAGTTTTAAGGAAGTGTTGTTTCAGTAGAACGTAGTTTTTATTCTTAAAACGCCATCAAACTTGGCTTCGAACGCGGATGACAGAAGAGACTTTTAATACACACCCACAGAGACATTCATATTGATGTAAATAAAGTGATTGACAAATTTTCAAAGAAACCAAGATGGCTCGACTTTGCACTATAAACTTCAAGTTTTTTAAAAAGTTGCTTGTAATAAAAAAAGTAAAATAATTACGATGTTTTTGTAGTTTAAATTTAAACTTGTTCTATTAATTACATTGTAAATTATCGTTTTTGGTTATTGTATATGTCTCCTTTACTAGGTTATCCTTCTGTCATACTTGACTATAATCTACCCTAAACCATATAGTTTAATTAAAGAAAAGACCATCTTTAATTCATTGTCTTAAATTAAATATTTTGGCGAGTATAAAGCAGTGTTGCGAAATCTTTTTGGATAGGTGTCCATTTAAAGGATTTTCACAGATCTTGCGGGACAGCGTTTTCTTTAAAAAAAAGGGAAAAACAACTAACATACATTTAACAGCCTCCCTTTAGAGTTTCTTCCAGTTATTTGTTTGTGCGCTTCAGATATAGAAAGGGATCATCTTTGCTGTTGCCCTATTTTTCCTTATTTCTGAAAAAAATCTAAAATTTTTGTTTGGGAAATTTTTTTTATTTCAAACAGTTGTAGGCGGGCAGAATTAGCATTGTTTGCGGACCGGATTGTGACATGACATGTTGGACAACCTTGGTATAAAGGAAGGCTAGTAATATAACAACATTTACCTAAACTATTTAACTGTCCAAAACTAAAAATTATCCCGGTTAGGGCCCCCGACCCCGTAATAGCGTCCTGGATCCGTCCTTGATGTCGTTATACGGTTGTCTAAGCGAAAAATCCTCTACATCTAGTCACTGGCTACAAATAAGGGGTTGTGTTAGTTAAGGAGTTGTGTTAGTTAACGGGAAACAATACTTTGGCGGACGAAAATACCCCTAAAGGGAACAGGCAGGGGGATCGCTTTAGGACGAAAATTGGCCAAAATTATGAAAAACAAAACATCGTAGAAGTGGTCATGATTTCAGAAAAGTAGGTTAAGCAGACTGTTTGATTAGCTATTGCTATGCACAGGGGCGGCTCGAGGTTGATTTTGAACCCGGGCGGCCACCCGGGTCGCCCGGCACTCAATCCGCCCCTGGGTAAGCAGCTCTTCGCTCTTTTACATTCCACATTCAGTGAAAAGGAAAATGACCCAGAACTCACCAGGGAGGGGTGACTGCACTTCGAGGTCTATTTACTCCCTTCCCAAACAACCAACTAGAGCTAGACGTGGAAAATCACTATTTTTTGATTTGGTTTGGTTCCACATGAACTGGATGTCGTTTTCAAATATTGACATTTGGCAGCGGGAAAGCAAAACTTCTCTGATGAAACCATTTTTGCTGTCACCGCCACATACTTTGCTTGCTGCTTCTGTGATTAGTTTCACAGTAAGTTTAACCTCCTGAGTGTGACATGGAAATTCGTTTATGTTGAAAGTTGTTATCTGCTTGGAATGAATGAGGTCTAAGAGTTCTTTGGATATTTCAGATGCTAGAAGTGGAGGACAGGTAATTTTCGTTGATGACTAGATGATCCACCTTGTCTAGTCTTTTGCATTAAAATTTACACCAGGAATGATGGTGCGTATGGATTTGCATTTCTCTGGTCGTTCCTTGGCTTTTAAAATGCGCCTCAAAGCAAACTCTCTGACATGATGTCGTTCTTCTTTTACCATAGCCAGAAGAAGATTCTTAAGGTGGGCAAAGAAGGCATTGGATGCGATGGAACAAACACAAACACTGGGTGGAAAAATGGAGCCATTAGGTTTATAGAAATTTCTGTCAAAATTCCTTTACAGTGGTCCATCTATATGTTCCACTTCAATGAGTTGCCATTGAGGCACTTCATTGAAAAATTAGATGGCAAAACAACTGCCCCGTAGTCGTACTCTGGACCTATCGGAAAGCACCTTCAAAGATGCGAAAAATTTCCAATGGCAAAATTTCTGGAAATTCATTGCATACTTTCAAAAGTGAACAAGGATATCCTAAGAAAAGATCAAAAATGTTTAGTTGGAATTTCACTGGCCATTCACTCATGTGTTTGTCCTCCAGATCTTGCCATTTGTAACCCTGAACTGTTCAGCCATTCCAGGTGGTTGACATCTGCTATTCTTAGACCCATCTTCAAATCTTATTCATATCACAGTGTTCATCCTGAAAGTATACTCACCTCTATGGTTCACAATCAAAACCCAACCAGCAATACTTAAAGGTCTAAAACATGTGTTTCAGTGTATACTTACACTGTGTGAGTACTTACCAGATCATCTCAAAACAATCATTGATCCAGTAATCCAACACAATGCTTTCATTGCCCATCCAGAGAATTTTTTCTGGCTATTGTGAAAGACGAAAGACGGCATGTCAGAGAGTTTGCTTTGAGGTGCATTTTAAAAGCCAGGGAAATACCAGAGAAATGCAGATCCGTATGTACGTTCATCACTCCTGATTTAAATTTTGATGCAAAAGACTACACTGGGTTGATAACTTGGTGATCAACGAAAATTACTTGTCCTCTACTTCTAGCATTTGCAACATCCGAAAAAACCTGAGACCTCATTTATTCCAAGCAGATATCAACTTTCGAATTAGACGAATTTTCATTTCGCACTCAGGCAGTTAAACGTACTGTAAAACTAATCGCAGAAGCAACAAGCAAAGTATGTGACAGTGACTGCAGAGATGGTTTCATCAGAGCAACTTGGCTTTCTCGCTGCCAAATGACAATATTTGAAAATAAAATCCTGTTCATGGATAACCAAATCAAAAAATAGTGATTTTTCACGTCTAGCTATAGTTGGTTGTTTGGAAAGGGAGTAGATAGACCTCGAAGTGGGGTGACCTCCCCTGGTGAGTTCTGGGTCATTTTCCTTTTCATTGAATGTGGAATGTAAACGAGCGAAGATCTGCTTACCCAGGGGCGGATTAAGTGCCGGGCGACCCGGGTGGCCGCCCGGCCACCGCGGATTCGCCCATTCGCGAATGCAAACGGGCGAAGAGCTGCACAGCAATAGTTAATCAAACAGTCTACTTAACCTATTTTTCTGAAGTCATGAACGCTTCTACGGTGTTTTGTTTTTTTCACAATTTTGGCCAATTTTCGTCCTAATGCGACCCCCTGCCAGCTCCCTTTTTAGGTATTTTTGTCCTTCAAAGTATTATTTTCCGATTGCTTGTTTCTCGTTACTTTCACAACTGAAGTTTCATAATAATCTGACCCATTTAAGGCACTATTCAAAAGTTTCTAAAAAAGGTCAATTTATGGCTAATTTCACAAATTTTGAGGGTCATGTGTGACCTGAAGATATTATCCGATTCCTAAACTTATTTTTTCACTGTACTTATCTCGAGAAAAAGCAACTTTTCCGCACTATTGCGTTTCGATTCGAGCAACTTTTGAAAATTC
>QLNU02014802.1:29341109-29358657 GCA_006491805.2 Dysdera silvatica
AAAAATTAAACATTGCTTTGGATTAATGTTGTAATTTCTCTTCACTTTTGCACTAAAATTCGAATTACTGGATTATCCAAAAATTCGCTTATCTGAAATCGGGCTCGTGACCTTTATTTCGCACACTCGGAGTTCTGTTGTATAATTACCCTTATTCTGATGGCATATATGTTATTAAAGTATATTAATTTTATTAAAAATCCAAATAGAATAGATACTGTTGGTCCAAAACAGTATTTTGGTTGTTTTTGGTGAATTTTAATAAAGAAATTATATTTCATATTATATGTTAAAAATTATGAACCATCTTTTTCGAAATTTATTAATTCTTAGTTGCTTAAATCGATGAACTCCTGTCTTCCGTATAATTATTATTCATGTTTAAATTATTATGTGTGCAACTATTATCATACAAGACCAGTGGAATTTACATGCAATTGTTTGTTTGTTTGTTTGTTTGTTTGTTTGTTTGGCTTTTTTATGGCGCAAGAGCATCTGGGCTATACTGCGCCAAACATGGTAAAACATACAATTGTAAAACCGTCCTACCGAATCTAGGACACCGGGTAACCCTAGGGTAGGATATAATCACTGGCGTACGCAGGGGGGTGTTGATGGGGGTTGTAACACCCATTGCAATGAAATTTTGTAACACCCTTACGTAAATCCTGCGTACACCCCTGTGTGTAATAGAAATATTTGGAAATTATGATACGGAAATTTTGAAGAATGAATTTTGCGTTGAAATTAAAGTAAGTTGAAAAAAATTTGTCCCAATTCTAAAAGTTTATAAACCGTAATTTCATAAAAAGCGAAATGTTTTATTGTGTAATACTTTACATTAATATTTTATGTAATACTTTATTAACATTTTATGTAATACTTTATATTAACATTTTATGTAATACTTTATATTAAAATTTATGTAATACTTTATATTAACATTTTATGTAATACTTTATATTAAAATTTTATGTAATACTTTATATTAAAAATTTTTATGTAATACTTTATATTAAAATTTTATGTAATACTTTATATTAGCAAACAACTTAAACGTACACTGATACGCATATATGGTCCACTTATAAGGAATTTACGGATATAGCTAGAAAATATGGATATTGTTTGGTGTAATGAGTAAGTATAATATAATTTAATCACTTTTGAAGAAAAAACTTTTGTACACTCCAGATTTAACAAGTACGAGGTGGCAAGATTTTTGAAAGGAAATATAAAAATTCTAAAGGGAAATCAAAATTCGTGAAAATTAAATAATCGTAAATGTCTTTTAAACCGAGAGGAACATGATGAAACGAACTTTTCGGCACTTGAAACTGGAAAATTCCTGAAAATTGTCGTCCCTTTCTAAATATTGAGGAGTACACAATAAACACTTTTGAAGCAATGGATTGCACCTGGAGTTTCAGACTTTTTAATCCACGACTTTTTCCGCGTCTCATAAATTGCTGACGGCTCTCAAATATTGAAAACTGCATGTATCATACGTCATAAATTTTTTATAAAAGATGCTGCACAAAATCTTAAACAACGTTGCGAAGTTCTTGATCGAAATCCACGACAACTATCCAAGGAACCGCCAAGCATACTTTGAAAATTCCTGGAATATACCGTTGATTATGCACTCAATATACTAAATATTTTACAATGAAGTTTTATTGAACATCGATACTGTGAAATAATTCAAACCATTGTAGACCATTTTTTGAGCATTTCCAAGTAAAGCTTATTTTGGCATTGATTACTAATGTAAGTTCCATTATATTATGTTGTTCAGCAGAGTTCGGTTTCGGCTCTGGTGGCGTGCGGACATCTTTTTGCTAGGGTCCGGGTCTGGCGGGCTTTGGTTCCTGCTCGTACAACTTTGCCGCTTGTGGTGTGGTCACGATCTCCGACCGTGCGTGGCGTCGATAACCTTGGAGAAGCTTTCGTTTTCCCGCGGGTGGGACACAAGCTAGACGTTGCGTATGGGATGGATGGATGGATGGATGGATGGATGGATGGATGGATGGATGGATGGATGGCCTTCCGTGCGTAATGGTTTCAGGGTCGGCTCGTGTCCACTCTCTGCCGCTTTGCGGCGCTCTGCACCCGTTCAACGGTGTCCGGCAGGCTCCCATAGGAGAATGGGCCGGCCCGGGGTGTTCTTCCGCGCCATCCATCTATTTCATCTGCTCTCCGGGGCGAATTGATTGTAGATTAATTTTCAGTTGACGTTAAATAATGATATCTGTGCGAGAAGTGTGTCCTTATACTCCAGTATGGATCGACAATCTCCCCTTCGCCCATTGGCAGTCAAGATCTCTTGACTTTAAAACCTGTCTGGGATTACAGTGCTGTTTTTCGGTGGACATCCATCGCATTAAAATCTTACACAATCTCTCTCTCTCACTCTCCCCCACTCTCTCCCATATTATTTAACCTATTACACTGAAATTCGAGTGGGAATATAATGCAGTATTTATAAAATTTCGAAAAAATTTAAAGTTGGGTATTATTGAATACACGTTGAATTTACACGTGACCTACACGAACTTAATTTTTAAAATTTTGAATTTTAAATTATGATACGTAAATAGTGAGAAACCAGATACATCGGGTATTTTCGTTGGTTCCAAACCCATCTTTATGTTCCAATCCTATTGTATATATATAAATTGTGATTTTTGGTGGGCGTGGGAAGTAAGTGAGGGCAATTAAAGATTCAATTGGATTTATTTCATGACAGAACCACATTACTACAAATCTCAAATTTGCTATATAAAGCATCGCATAAAGTCCCGTCATGGGAGAGGAGGGAAAAAGAACAGTCACTTGACGAGCCTCTCCCCATACTTTCGCTTTCTTTCTTTCTTTTTGGTTTTACGGCTCAAAGACTACAGTGGTCATGCTGCGCCGGGACCTACTGTTTTCCGAGGAATCCGAACCTCTTAAGGCCTAGGGAACCAAACCCCGGACTACAGTGAGCAGTGCGATCTTTATGAGATCTCTGAGTAAGCGTTCTTTTTGCACTGCTGGGAGTCGAACCCGGATTAGCCGCGCAATAGGAGAACGCGTTACCACACTGCGCCACCGCAGGGCCCTCTCCCCACACACAATAACCACAGCCGACAGAATATTAAACACACTTAAGACAAATACAGAAATAAAAAATGTTAGAACTATAAGCAATTATAAGCATATACGTTCAAAATATCCAATATTAATATTTGAGTGATTTACTCCCGATTTATTACTGTTAAATCAAGTAGATTTCTCTTGAATAAACTCAAGCTAGTCATGTCCCTAACGCAAGATGGTATTTCATTCCGTATTCCAGCAACTGTGGCAGCAAGTCTTATATACATTGCACAGGTTCTATAAAATAGAGGTACGTATATATATATAAACCTTACGCCAGTGTCAAAATAACTGTTTGTTATGGAATCTACTGGTGAAACTCTGTATTATTTCGTTAGAGGTACATACACTGACATAACCAGTGGGTGTTGATGGGGGGTTTTAGCCCCCATTGCGATGAAATTTTGTGTATATATGGGAGTTGTAGCTCCGTAACCCCCCCAGTGAGCATGTAATCCCCTTATGAACTATTTGCGTCTGCCTATGTGTACACACATATATAAAATAATGGTGATTTGTATATAAGTTATTTTTTGGCAAGCAATTCTGTAAAATCAGCATGTCTATTCAGTTTAATTTTAAAATATGAAATAACAGCAATTCTAAAAATGTAGAGTTTTTGCAATGTCAGAATAAGTGTATGAACGAAGGTAATGAAAGTGTCAAGTAAATGACTTTAAAAAATTCCTTTGTAATCTATTTATATTTATTTGTGTTGTATTTGCCCAGGTGCATGAACAATATATGCGACTGTACCAAGCAAAAAATAATGCGACATTAATATTTTTGTGTTATAAGAAAATAAATGCTTCTGACTATATCAATGTTACGACCAATCCTGGCATTTATGAAGTCAACATGTCGGTCCCATTACTTTGTATAACCATACCCATAAATAATACGTAATCAGAAAATTTAATATTTATATCTACAGTAGTCAAAGGAGGATGCCAAAAATGGCCCATGGGCGTTCCACAACAAATCAAATGCCATTCGACACGTCCCACAGAGTAAATAAAATATGTCAATGGGCGCAAAGCTGTCAGATCATGCAGTCACGAGTTAGAGGTCACTAAGAAAGAGGGCCAATGTTATTAGGATTTTGTTTATCGGCGTTACACAACAAATCAGATGCCACCTGTAACTCGTGAATACATGATCTGACAGCTTTGTGTCTATTGACATTTTTTATCTACTCAGTGAGACGCGTCGAATCACATTTGATTAATATTAGTTGTGGAACGCTGAGAGACAAAATCCTAATAACATCGGAGATCCTCCTCACAGGATGACCTTCTATGATAACTCGTAACTGCATGATCTGACAGTTTTGCGCCCATAGACAATTTTTATCTATTTAGTGAGACGCGTCGAATGGCATCTGATTTGTTGTGGAACACCGTAGGCAAAATCCCATAGATTTCTTTCTGGCATCGTCCTTTATCACTTGTATCGGATATGCCCTTTCTCTCTCTCTCTCTCTCTCTTATTATGGGAAAACATTGTTTTCCAACGTATTATTGGAACACTTGTTTTCCCAGAGCTGGGTGACAAATAATCACCTGCAAACCATTCCTGACATCTGGCAGCTTCTGTGCTTGCAGTAATAATAAGTTTCTCCAGCTGAGTTCCATTAAAAAAAGTACGATTTCCCCGCGTCTAAAATTGTGTTACGCCAATGGGTAGAAGTATTATTATAAGTGTAATATCAAAAGAAGTGTAAACAAGAACTATAAAAAAGTTACGAAAAGATTTATACATGAAATTATTAAACATATTATTAAAACAAATTATTAAAGAAAAAATAATGGAAAAATAAAAAGATAATTAAAGATAAAAATTTTAACATAAAAATAACAATATAAATAGATTAAAATATAAAATAAAACTAATAATAAAACACAGCAAGTAGAAGTTCCACTCCACACGTGTGAGCATGCACGCATGTATGTGTTTCAGGAAACGAAAAGGAAACGTTGTTAAAGAGAGAGGGGGGAGAGAGAGAGAGAGAGAGAAAAAGACTTTATAAAGAATGCGCGTGATTCTATAAAGCATTTCTTCCGCAAAGTTCCGTCGTTAGAGAGAAATAGTCGTAAATTAGAACGAGCATATTGGGCGTAATTATTGTATTTAATTGAGAGTTATGGGTGTATTTCCGCCTATTTTAAATAATCTGAAAAAAGAGCTTTCTTATTATCACGTCGGATAAATTCCGTTTAAAAGTAATTACAAAGGCTATCCTTAAATTTTCTTCTCTGATTTCTGTCCTTCAAACTGATCCTAACTACGTAATTATCGAGAAAAAACTTGATTGGTTCAGAGTTGTCACACGTAGGCGACTTGTTATGACGTCAGAAGAAATAAGAGCATCAACTAAAAAAAGGAGACGACGCATCTTAACTCCTCCATAACCTTCGGACGAGCTGATCCGGACACATCCGGAATGGTTCCGAGTATATGGTTATCTCAGTTTTGCATTCTTTTCATCGTATCGTTCATCGTTTTGTCCGCAGCGATATCCAGCGATGATTATTTTATGCATCAACTTCTCAAACCTGGCAACAAGTTTTTACCAAAGAAAACGCGGGAAAGTTATCCGGTAAGCTTGCGTTCTCTTTCTCGCCAATCAGGATTGTAGATGCATTTAATTTTTATTCGTTTTTCCGTTCAAATTTTATTTTATGGGCAAATTTAAATCGCAAAAATATTCTTAAAATTGTGGGCTTACTTATAAAAATGAAATTAGATTTGCTATATTTGTTTTCAAAATATTTTGGCAGAAACGATCAAAGTAGAATTATATTATTCACTGATTTACAGTTATTTAATTTACTGTAATTGCATATGTTGTTAATCTAGATAGAGTGCAAAACAACTTCATGGAGATTATGAAGAAACAAATGATAAAAGTGATTTATGGAGATAATAATATAGATTGCAATTTAATAGCGATTGATTATAATATTTTACCAATACCTGAAATACATAAATATAGTGTTTTAGTGAAAATGTTTGAGAGAATATATGATAGCAGGCATGATGAATTGATTTTCCTGAGATTGAATGAATTTAATAGAAATAGAAAGAACAATAGAAAGAATTAAGAGACTATTATTTGATTGAAATAAACGTAGAGACAGGTCGAGAAAATATTAATTATAAAGAACATAAACTATGGAACGATCTACATATTGAATTAGGAAAATAAATAATATGAAGCTTTTTAAAAAAATTAAAGCAACTAATATTTGAAAAGCTAGTGAACATTTCCTAATATCTTTATGACATATTTAACATATGATCTTTTAAAATAATTGATATAGTTTTTGATACTAACTTATAACTGATGTATTAACGTTGTAATTTTCTATTAAATATAATTTTTTTCTGAATACTTGTAATAATATACATTGGCATTGTTTATTGTATTTCTGGTATATTTAAATTATACTGAATTGATATTATCCCGATACTAACTTATGACTGATATATTGGCACTGATATTGTTCATTTAAATTTGATAATTAATAATTCTGGTGAACCAAATTACAGGTCTGCAGCAGGTTCTGCCAGTGCCTGGTTATTTTTGAGGACCTGCCAATTCGTGTGCGACAGAATATTGAATGTAAACGTAGAAAATAAATAATGATATATTATTATTATTATTATTCTGTATTGGCGCTAATATTTTGAACAATTAAATTTTCGAACATAGACTAACATGTACTTTTAATATGGAATTAATATGTACTTTTTAATACGCAGTCAATATGTACCCTTTTAACATGCAATTAATAAATTCTTTGATATGAATGTGTCTTTTTAATATGGAATTAATATGTACTTTTTAATATGGAATTAATATGGAATTTATTAATGTGCTATTAATATTATTATATTTTGCTGATATGTAGTTAAATGAATTTAGCATTATAAAATTATCTGAGTTTTCAAAACAATGCTATTAATATGAAATTTTTATATTAATTAATTAATTAATATTTTACTAAATTAATTATTTTTTGTTATTTGTGAAATCGATATGGAAAATATACGCACGCATAATAAATAATACTTTAATTGTTACCTAAATTCATACTGCACCAAAAGTCACAACTTTCTTATGAGTCCAGACCTCTGTGAACTAAAAATCAAACTTAGAATTACGGATCCACTTGGGCGCCCATATGGGGGGGGGGGCGGCGGAGGAGGGCTCAAGCCCTCTTGCCATTGTTTACAAATTTAATTTTGCCTATTCTACTACGCATTTACTTTCAAAAGTTTTACAGTCACATTTTAAAATAAGGTACTTTTTAGCTCATTACTAATTGTCAAGCAGTATCAATTATTTTTGTAGCATTTTAGTATCTTGTACATTCACTAAATGTTTAACAGCCTCGAGAAAAGTAGGTAATGATTTTTCTCAGCTTCCCCTAAAAGTATTCATGCCGACGCCACTGCGAATCAGTATAAAATGAAAAAGCCTTTGATTGCCATCAGAATTAAAACTTGAAATTTCTGTACCATATCCTTACGCAGCCGTAATGTAATTTTAAATTATAAAGTTTCTTAAAAAAGAAAAAGTTAATTATGTATTTAGATCACTGGCTCCGATCACCAGATCGATTTATTGATCGTTGATGATGTGAATCGAAAATATTTGATAACTTTTTAATGAATAATATTTGATGATTTTTGATTAATATTTGATGATCTTCGATTAATATTGGATTATATTTGATTAATATTGGATTACCTTTAGTTGATATTTGATGATCTTTGATTAATATTGGGTGATCCTTGATTAATATTGGATGATCTTTGATTAATATTTCATAATCTTAGATTAATATTTGATGATCTATGATTAATATTTGATTAATACTGGATTACCTTTAATTAATATTTGATGATCTTTGATTAATATTGGATGATCTTTGATTAATATTTGATGATCTTAGATTAATATTTGATGATCTTAGATTAATATTTAATGATCTTTGATTAATATTTGATGATCTTTGATTAATATTTGATGATCTGTTATTCATATTTGATGAACTTTTATTCATATTTGATGAACTTTGATTAATATTTTGATGATCTTTGATGACCTTTGGAAAATCCATTAACCGGTCTTTGTACAGATAAGTATATTGCTCCTAACTGAAAAATAGTAGAATCTATCATGAACAATTTAACTTAAATATGCTTACAGTAGAGCGTAAGCCACCGATTGAGAATTATTGTTTTAAAATATGAAATGCAATAAGCATTTTAGCTCTTTCTCTGAAAATCTGGAATCCATATATTTTGAAATTAAATAAAATAACGCAAATAATATCCATATTTAATGTACACCTACACACTACATTATGTATATAGGTGTTATACAATGAAATATATATATAAAATCGTTATGCAGTTTTTGTCATGGAGTTTTAAAGGATAAAGAATTTAAAATTCATTCAACAGCAATCTCTTTTGTTTCCGAGATAAATATCAAGATACGGGAAAAACCGAGAGAACCTTTATTTACCTATAATATCTAAGACTCTGACAAAAATTACTAGGAATACCACTAAAGCTTTCGAATGCGCCAAGGTTCTTTATGACTAATAAGAGAATGATGCCTTTATCGCTTGAGAAAATCATCAAAGAGTTCTCTCATTTCCTGCAGCCACACTGGACTCTCCTCTTTCTCTTAAGTTATAAGACCTCTCCCCCACTCTCTCTCTCTATTACACTGTGTGCCTGCATAGAATATAAATTGCCCATGACACAACGGGAACGTTATTCATTTCTTCACTGCACTTAGGCATAAAATCAGGAGAACCTAACCTCATGTACCCAGAGGAAAGACAGGTTTACACATCAGAAAGATTATTATTATTACTCCATTTCTTTTTACAAACTTGTTAATTACCATACCTAAGTAAAGTTTTACCGTGATAAAAGTAATTTCGTGAAAAAGTAAATCTATGTAAAATTGTATTTGGTTATATTGGATTGTCAACGTTCAAACCAAATGGCTTTGCTCCCAAATGTTATGACATTATCAGCACTGGCATGCACAGAGTGGGTGGGATTGATGGGGTTGTAACCCCTATCGCGAGGAAATTTTTTATATACATATGAATATACAGAATTGTAGCTCTATAACTCTTTCCATTATAAGCCCGGAATGCACTCTTATGAGCTTTCTGCGTACACCTATACTTATCAGTTACCTATTAAGGGAAGCAAAGCGCAGTTTTCCAAAAATTATGAAGCTCTGCAACCTAAAAGATCAAACTTGGATGCTGAAGAAAATTTACTTGTAATGCGAGGCAATGAAAAGTCCGTATAAACTTTAGCATTTAATAAAAAAATCGAAAGGTCGTCGGGATGAGGTGCAGTGTGCGCAGTGATCATTATCCAAACTTAACGAAATAAAAAATTTTAATTTAAAATTGGACGATAGGGGGCACCTTAGATATTTGAAAAACGATGAAAATAATTACCAAATATGCATTTTGTTCACCACACTAGCAAATGTTCGCCATGACTTCTACTACGAGGTATAGCCAGAACGGTTTCCAGGCGTTTTGACGCCCTAGGAGAGAATTGAAAAATGCCGCCCCCACCCTTTTACTACCATCACTCTTTCGCCTATATCTCCCTCTCTACAATCAACAACATCCAGCGATACAACAATGCAAATCTTCCATTATACTTTTAATCAATAAACCAATCATTTATATTTTAGACTCTCATTAGTTATTTTGTAACATTGGGGTATTATGAATATTAAAACAATTGCTACATGTTATAAATGTTTAATTTCAACATTTTATTTTTTTGAAAACTGAGATATTGATGGAGTAATATTTCAAAGCATAACGTTGTATTATCAGAGCTAGAAGGCCTGTGTGCAGAATTAAACAATGAAACACATAAAAAATTTTTACATTCGTCAAAGTAAAGACTTGTTAAGTAATTGTCCCATATTATTAAAGCAACAGTTTTTTCACATTAGCCGATGATGTGGCAACAATAGATGTTAAATTACTCGTAAAGAAAAGAATGATTTTCCTGCGTCGGGTGGGACCCGAACCCACGACCTCCTGATTGCCGGTCAGGTGCTGTACCTACTAAGCTACAGGCGCAACCACTCTCTCCCTTACGAGTATATATTTTCCTCATTTGCTCAGTTTTTTTCTTTGTTTGATTTAAAATTAATTTTTTACGCCATTTTGCCGCCCTAGGCAGTCGCCTACTCTGGCCTAATGGTAAAACGGTTCTGCGTATAGCATAGTTCAGGCGAGCGACAACGCCCTTGATTATAGCATGCAGAATAGCTGAATGGATGTGACTCACATTAGGCTGAATGACGTCTTTCGGTTCAGACAATAATGAAAGGTCTAACTGATGAAAAATCGAAGCTTTAAATTACCTTCCGCAGTATAGCCCAGATGCTCTTGCGCCATAAAAAAGCCAAACAATTTAAATTACCTATAATTAGCAATCATCTGACGTCCAATTTAGAGACAGAAGAGTCCACAGAATCTTGTAATTCCAATCGATAAGTCTGTTTTCATCGAATGTGTCGATCAGAAATATCTTTACTGGAATTGCGATGTGAGCTAGTGCTTCCATAATCGTAGATGAGTCACTTTTTGCGAGCATGGAGTATAATGCCCACAATAACATTTACGTCGAACACTTGTTATTGTAACAAAAAAAAATTGAACACACATTAAATATTAATCATTGCGATTGATGTGATACACTGCGCAATAATAGTGGATAAATGAAAACACAATACTGCCGCAGTTGGAAATTGCATAATTTAATGCCTTAACAGCTTTTTCAATAGCTTCTTCATACTTTTTTCAAACGAAATACATTTACAAACCAAACAAACTGTTGATTGGTAATGATGGTCACGGTTTTCATTATACGAGTTACAAGTAATGCTTCGGAGAAAAATAACCGTTTTTCACTGGGATAGGAGAAACGTCTCTGGATATAACGCCGATCCACGAGACGTCGGTAATGTTCAGAAAAACAGTCAAAATTAAACTGATGAGGATTTTAAATACAGTTAATGGGGCAACAGTTTTTTGTAGCATTCCGCAAAAAATATGCTTTCAATCGGATTGTTGATAGTTCCATTGCCCATTTGAAATATGTGGAAGACTTCGAAAAAATTGAGGTCCGACGGAAAGTGAACGCGTTCAATAATTCGGGCGTTGCGGAAGGAGAAACGATGGGTTTCATTCCAACAGTGCTGGGCGATTGCTTAAATCTTCTATTGCCCAGCCCTACTAGAATCAAAACCATCGTTTCTCCTTCCATAATGCCCGAAGCATTGAACGAGTTCACTTTCCGTTGCATATTAATTTTTTCGAAGCCTGCCACATATTTCAAATGGGCAATGGAGCTATCAACGATCCTAGTGAAAGCATATTTTTCCCAGAATGCTACAAAAAACTGTTCCCCCATTAACCGTATTTAAAATCCTCATCAGTTTAATTTTGATTGCTTTTCTGAAAATTTCCGCCGTCTCGTGGATCGGCGTTGTATCCAGAGACGTTTCTCCTATCCCACTAAAAACCGGTTATTTTTCTCCGAAGCATAACTTGTAACTCGTATAGTGGCAACCTTGACAAGCATTACCAATCAACAGTTTTTTTGGTTTGTATATTTTGTTTGAAAAAAGTATCAAGAAGCTACTGAAACAGCTGTCACGACATTAAATTGTGTAATTTCTAACTTCGACAGTATTGTGTTTTTATTTCTCTACTACACATCAATCATTTTTATTGTCTTTCGAATGTCTAAAATGCCACCTGTCGCTGAGTTTCGAATTAAAATTTTTGTTTTGTCGAGATAAACCACACCCAGACAATATACATCTCGCAAACTGCACTTTTATACGATGATTTTTCCATTTTATATATATATATATATATGTATAAAGTTTTTATTGGCTTTTGGTTGACACTGTACATAAGCCAACTTGAATAAAACCCCTGATTTTGACAAGGAAAAGAAGCAGGTTAGCCAGCAGTCACCGTAATGTCTGTTTCTGGCCGTAAAATTTATTTATTTAATATTGTGGCATGCATATATGGTAATCAACTTTCGCCCTTGAATTTAAGGGAGATTTAATGGCGACGAAGTCTAAATTAAGGGAGATTACGGGAGGTGACAAATTTTGTGTCTTTTTTGGGGGGAGGGGGAAAGCAGCGTCACTCTAACAAACATTTATAAGATGGATGATATTAAACAAAATAATTAATTTATATTTTATATAATATCGTCATATATCACATATAACATCGTTAGAAAAATGGGAGTGGCAACATACAGGTCACCATATAGAATGCAAATTTCCATGTAAATGAAGGAAATAAATTCGAATATGTTTTATGCTTAATATAATTTATTTAGCAAAAGTCAATGTACATTGCGGGCGGCCAAGCTCCATCCGAAACGCACGTTGATTTTTGTTAAATAATTTATATCACGCCTAAAATTTTGGACTTACATATAATTTCTTCATTCATTTTGCGTAGTGGTACGTATAATATTAGTTTTGTATTTACATGTTCCACAGTTCTAACCTTTGCGTATTTGTTCACTGTTGCAGCAAAACTAAGCATTTTTTTTCTTGTTCACGTTTCAAAATTCGCTACAGCTGTTTTTGTTGATTATCCAGTTAGTCGTGTCCTACACCTCATATGCCAACTTCCTCCATTCATTTCTGTGTGTCTTTAATTGAGCAATATTCAATTTTGTGTCGGCTTGGATAGTGTCAAGCCGACGTCTTCCTTTCCGGTCACATCCCTTCTGTATCCAGAAACCATAACCAGCATCATAGATTTCTCTAGATACAGCTATAGTCAAAAGTTAATTGCAACCATCGTAGGTAATTTGTCGATTCGTGCCTCGAATAATGTATAATTTAAATAAATATATAATACATAAATTTAATTTAATAATACAGTATACAATTGAAATTTTGCGATTTTTATGGCAATGAAACATGCGAGAGAAACAAATTGTCAGTATGGGTGCCAGGAGAATTTGAAAAAGTTAGCTGAAATACAGAAAATTGGTCACCCTAGTAAAATGGTTTGCTGATAATTACATTTTTGTAAGGCTAATGAAGTTTTAATTAGTAGAGAAATTTTTAAGAAACTGGTATCTAAAATTCTATTCTATGAAAATATCTTAATTCTACTGTGATGTTAAAGTAACGGCTGGAAAATGCTGTCCATTCAAGAACAAGCTCTATTGTATTCTTTTAAACACTTGATCTTTCTAAATTCCCTTTTTATCTCATGTACGTGTGTACGTTAGGTGCTTATCCAATAACCAATTTTATACTTCAAATATCAGAGAATCAGAGACCAAAAACTTTTGCTGTCAGAAGGAACAAGCCCTATTCTTAAAGCTCCGTTAATTCCTAATTTGTAAAGCGGATGACTTCAACGAACAAGAAAATCTTTAAGCGTACGGATGCGTTAAGCCGATGACTAAAAATTTCTCGAAGTTTTTCTGACTAAATATTTAATTCACAAATACTTTAAGTACTTAAGTCTTCGTAGAAAATTATTTCATTTTCTCCAGCTGATTTTATATTCATTAAATTTTTTTATTCAAGAGTAGTTCCTATATTTCTTTTCTGTTTTTCCTACTTTTATAATTATCTTCTTTGGTTTTTTTTTATTTCCCTTTTTCATTTTCGCCATAATTATTTCTCTTTTCTGAAATTGTAATATTTTGTTTTTGATATTAAATCAAGCGAATAAACATTTTGTGGATAATAATAAAAAATCCTAAATCGAATTATGGGTATGTAGTGAGATCGCACTTGGGAATGTGGCAATTTTGCAATCGAAATAAAATAAATTATTTACTATTAGCTAATTTATTTTAAAATTAAATATATTAATTTTTTCTAGATATTAAAAACTAAGAGATGTAAGAAATTAGTATCGTTCTCAGGGAAGGTTAACACAATTGCAAATAATGCTTAAAACACAAAACCATAGGGGCGAGTTTTTTGTGGGGATTTTTTTTATTACTATTTAATAAATTTGACACCCACGTTTAAGCTAATACTTAATGTGTGAGGTATCAAAGTTATTAATCGTAATAAAAAAAAAACTTCTCCCCGAAAAACTCACAAAAAACTCGTTTTGGGTGTTGACCATTATTTGGCGATTATGTTAGTCCTGAGAATGATAATTATAATCTACATTCTTATATACGTGGAAAGAGAGCGTTATTCCTGTCCTCATTGATCTAGAGGTGAAGGCACTCTTGGTTCAACGAAAGGATCCTAGATCGACATCATAATTCTTTAATAAGATTCTTTAACATCATAATTCTTTAATAAGATTCTTTAACATCATAATTCTTTAATAAGATTCTTTAACATCATAATTCTTTAATAAGATTCTTTAACATCATAATTCTTTAATAAGATTCTTTAACATCATAATTCTTTAATAAGATGTCGCTGTCCACTTGATGGCATCAAGTGGATGGCATCATCCTTTGCGTCGGTTAATTTTAATATTGTCCACATTGATTGTAAGAAAGCCTTCGACTCGGTGCCCTACTCATGGTTAATCGAGATCCTGAAAATATATAAAATACACTTCACCATAGTAAGATTTCTGGAGCATAGCATTAAGAGATGGAGAACTACAATACATCTCAGAGAGCAAAACAAAGTGCTATGCACCAGCGAAATACCTATTAGAAGAGGCATATTCCAAGGGGATACCCTTAGCCCCCAATTGTTCTGCCTATCACTAAACCCTCTATCAAGAATGCTAAGTAAGAGCAACTATGGCCACATGATCAAAAAAGCCAAGAAAAACCTCCAGAAGGTATCACACCTCATGTACACGGACGATATAAAGTTATATGCACCGTCTATCCCTCAACTCTGCCACCTGATCCAAATTACAGAAGCATTTTCAAACAACATAAAAATGGAGTTTGGTCTGGATAAATGTAAAATACCTGGAGGCGCCAAACAAATGAAACTACATGGGATTATACTGGATAACGGAGAAATGATGGAAACCATGCAAAAACATAAATCACTAAATTGGGATTCACATATTCTAGCAGCCTGTAAAAAATAAAAAAGGATTTGGCATTTTGACTAGGATGAGCTCACTGTTACCAATAAATGCAAAAATAAACCTATATTACTCATTTATAGTGAGCCACATTAATTATGGAAATAGTATATGAGGAAATACAAACAAAACACAAACAGAAAAGATCCAAAAAATTTTAAACAGAACTAGTAAATCATTAAAATATCGATCTAATAAAACAATCTTGGAACTAAAAAAAGAATTTAATATCATTAACATTGGAGAAACCCATAGATATAGAATTTTGACTATAATATTCTAAAGAATAAAACAAAATAAATATACTGATGTAATCAATATAGTGAAGACTCAACATATAAAATTTACAAGATCGTGTGAAGATTTAACACCGATTAAAATAGGAACCAATATGGGTCAAAATAACATTAACTTCTATGGAATTAAATTTTAGAATGATTTACTAGCAGACATAAAAAATAGTGAACAATAAATTACGTTTGAAAGAAAACTGAGAACTTATTTGATTGAACAGCAAGAAATTTGTTAGTTGAGGGGCAAATAATAATAACGAAGGTTTTGTTCTGTCTCCTAGTGCCATCCCTATTGCATAGTTTTTTTTCGCATAAAAAATAGGGCTGTTGTTTTTATTGGTAAACAACTGCGTAGAAAGTAAACTCTCATTTAAAATCTAAAAGTTCAAAAATATTTATTGTTTTAATTTGAGCTTTTATGCTGCCACTACTTTCTTTCTAAAACACATAATTAAAATTTACATAATTTTTTTCGGACATGAACGATTGCTCCAGCTCGTTTTTTGCACCTGGCAACACTTTTACCTTAATTAGCAAATTTAGTAAGTGACTTACGCTTTTCTACTATTTTTCAAAAGCCGATTTACACGACGGAAGAAAAAAATGGTCTACAGGACGACAAAAAATTGTTTACGAGTGTTTTGTAAAGTTTGACCTATTTGAGGATGCATGCGCGAAAGCCTTACACCGAACCACGTTTTAAAGATAAGATTAAATTTCTAGTAAGGTTGCCCTCAATTTTGTCTTAACCATGGCTCATTTATATTCCGGCCATGTACGGATTAGCCCCGGGGCTTAAAACCCAAAAATATTACTTTTATTTTCGCGCATTTTCATGAATTTTCTAAGCTTAATCCAATCGTGAGAATGGTGCTAATGTGTTGATGTCCTTCAAGATTTAAGTTTAACAGACTCTATTAAGACAGAGGAGGCGGGGGGTAATTTAGCCTTTACTTGGTTTATACAGAGCACTTTTCTTGCCAGTATATAATAAAGTTTAAGTTTAATAAATAAATAAATAAATCAAAAACAAAAAGCTCTACTTTAAGCTACATATACGTGAGTGGCAAAAATTATTGCATAATAGAGAACACAGGCGTAATTTGACGAGTGCAAGGAGGAAAGAGCCCCTCTCATTTATTTAATTTGGGAGCAGAGGCAAAAGTATATCTTTGCACCCTCAGTTTTGAAGCTTTTTTTTTCTCGTAATCATTATTATCGCTGCCATTTTGCGAAAATACTTATAACATTATTATGACTTTTTAAAAGCGGAAGTGCAACTCCTTTCTGATCCTACAATGGTATACACTTCCGTTCTATTCCTTTTTGGCGCAGTATAGCCCAGATCCAAACAAACAAACAAACATCTATCCCTTTGCTATAATATTTGCAACTAAAAAGCACAACGCCATGCGGACATGTTTTTTTGTTCATGACAATTCGAAGACCGACAAAAGGTTGATGACTGGATAATAATAATGGTAACGAAACAATACAGAGTTTCACCAGGAGATTCCATAACAAACAGTTATTTCGACACTGGCGTAAGGTTTAAAAACACGACGTTTCGGGAGCCAACTGCTCCCTTTGTCAAGTGAAGGCAGAATGAAGAGTTCGTGAAAGTCCTAAGCTTATATACCCGCATGTTGGGAATCCCCATCTGACGCCATTTGGTGCGGAGCATTTCCAGCTGGGGAAACCCTCGCCGGGAAAGCCCCCGCACCCGACGATGTCAGATGAACACCCCCAACTCGAGGTTTTGCAAAAATCCTGTAAGGTTCTGGTAGAGGTTTTGCGATGTTTATTGCACGACTCCTCAAACCGTAGGTTTCCCATGATTCCAGAAAAAGTCTACTCCCCAGATTCGTCACATTCTGATGTAATATTTTCATCGAATGCCAATCTGGTTCGTGACCCTCCCTGAAGACATGTTCAGCCAACTGGTTTGAATCGTCTCCCCTAGCT
>QLNU02014802.1:29358757-29373651 GCA_006491805.2 Dysdera silvatica
TGTTTATGTTATATTTAATTAAAATTTACTTTTTAAAACTAAGGGGGTACAAAATATTTTTGTTTGCCTAAGGGCCCCAAAAAAAATTCTAGCCACTAGTGGAAGTAAGAATTATTTTATCCCCCTTTGTAAAAAAGTTTGATTTCCACCTTCACAGAAAATGTGAAACATTATATCCTTCAAATCACAAAGGAAAACTCACTAGGCAATTAGTGAGCATAACGTCATCCAGGCTTCCAGAATAATCCTCTGGAGAAACATGGGAAATACGATCTATATCTCAAATCATTGAGTTGAAGTAAAATGGCGTATTGTAACTGATCATTGGCAATATATCAGATTCTGGCAGTCTTAAAACCAACTATTTTTTTCAAGATGGCGAAAGGAGCTTACCACCTCAGAATGTGTCCCAAGCGTATGTAAGAAGGATCATGTAAGTATAGGCGTAATTTGAGAATGCAAGGGGGCATGTGCTCCTCCAGTTTTTTTAGAGCATGGGCAAAATAATATATCTATACTCCCCCCTCCGTTTTGGGAATTTTTCCCATGCTGAGGTTTTTTCCTCCCACCTGCCCCATCAGTTTAAACCCCCAAGTTACGCTTATGATGAAGAAGTATTATCTACTTTTATTAAATCCACAATTTTTTCGTATCAGCCGATAATAGATGTTAAATTACTCGCAAAGAAAAAAAACTTCTTGCTCCTTTGACTTGTCGCTTTGGTTACAAAGTAGTCACAGCATTGCTACACTAATAGCGGAGCTTGTCCATAGAAAGCCCTATATATATATGCTCGTAAGGGAGGAAATGATTGACACCTGTAGCTTAGTTGGTAGAGCACTTTAATGGCAATCAAAATATCGCGGGTTCGGGTCCTACCAGGCGTCGGGAAATCGTTCTTTTCTTTATGAGTAATTTAACATCTGTTATCTACCTTCTTATATTGATTTATTACCTAATTTATGTACGTTTATATCCGAGCAATAATAAATAATACGCCTTCCCTTAATTATTAGTTAATTTCCCTTAAATGATGTTTATGAGGGGATACCGTAACTAGGCATGCGAAAAGAAACGGACTCCATAGGATAAAGAGCTTGAAAATCATTGGTCTAATGTGCATCGAGCTGTGGGGAAAAACACAACACACAAAACGGATACCTGCGGACGTCAACACAAAGTCATTCTCTTTCTAACAATACTTCTTTTGTCTCACATTTGTGAAACGAGTTTCACAAAATTTTATTCCCCGGTTAACAGGTTAATAAACCTAAGTTATTGGAACAATATTCGAAAATACCATTTAATAAACCTAAGCTATTGAAATATATTCGAAAATACCATTTAATAAACCTAGGTTATTGGAACTAAATATAAACTATACGGCCTTAAATATATACTAAGAAAAACCAATGGAAAAAATATTAAGCAGAAATTTATTTTAAAGAAATTGTAAAATTACAAAAAAAATTCATTTTTACAATTTTTCCATTCTGTCCTTGCTTTATTTCTGGATCGATGTGGTTTGAATTTCGATATAATAGTGCCTCTTTATACTTATAATATTATAATCACTTGTTACATAAAGCTGTGTCCTCCGCACATTTGATAGAAAAATAAAGTGTTTTTGTAAATTTTTCTTTCAGATACTGATTTCAAACACAGTAGATGGATATCGATTTCAGAAACGTTCAACTGTGTTACTAAATAAGTTTATGTATGCTTTACATGAAGGTTTCACACCAAATGCCTCGTCAAACGCGCAACAGATGGGACTACAACGAAGAGGCCAAGGTCATAAATACTGGAAATGTTATTTTAATCCCGTTTCTTGCTTTTGAACGCTGAGGTGAGAAATTCCTACCCATAATTACTTTACATTTCAGCGACTATAATATATAATAGACGTTTGATACCTGTATTATGAAATACGTTGCATCTAAGACTTGATGCAATGTATACTTGCTTTTGGAGTGCAAATGCTTCGTTGTGAATGACGTTTTTGCTATCCCAAAAATCCATGCGGCGCGGTATAAATCTACAGACATTAAATTACGTTATTAATTTAATTCATATCCTATAGATGGCAGCAACGACTTATTCATTGATACTGACATGTCATTGATTGATTGATTGACCTTTTTTATGGCGCAAGAGCATCTGGGCTATACTGCGCCAACGAATGTTTTAAATATAATATATGCATATGTTTATATTTATGTTTTATGTTGTTTTATGTTGTTATTTTATGTTTTATGATATATAACATATGTTTTGAAGAAGACGGTTTTCTAGCTAAATAATAATAATAACAATTGTGTTTAGCGTTGCCAATTTGTGATTACTCTGTCAATCTGCAGATCAATGACACCACGTCATCAAAATTTAAACTGAAATTTTCATAACTACCACAATTAAAAATATGTCCTATCCTCGCAATAGCACACGACTATAACCAAACCTTTTCAAAGTAAATTTTGACTGAAAATATTGGAAATAAATGAATTGTTTATTAGTGAGTAAAGTGACCAAATCTCCCGTGTTTCTCGTAATTATTATCCCCATGTTTCCCGTAATTATTACCCCCATGTTTCCCGTATTATCCCGTATTTTTAATTAACGATCACACTCGTAGAACTTTAATTATGTATCTTGAAATTAAATTTGATATTACTCTTGCATCGCAATTCAAATTTTAACCCATATTATTAATATTATTTTTATAATTATATTTTATATTTTTATATTACTATATTATTTTTTATATTTAGTGATTAAAATATATTTATAAAATTTCGGTTACATAAAGATACCAAAACTATCAAAATTGGTAAAGGTGTGAGGCAGGTAGATACCATTTCTCCAAAACTTTTTACTTCAGCTTTACAGATGATTTTTCATCAAATAAATTGGAATAACAGTGGAATAAAAATAAATGGTGAATATTTAAATCATTTGCGGTTTGCTGATGACATGGTTATGTTTTCAACGGACCCATCAGAACTCCAAGACATGGTAAACAGCTCTCAACTAGAAGTAGAGAAATTGGACTCAAGATAAACCTACAAAAAACTAACATCATGTTCAATAATTTCGCAGAGGAAACTAAAGTACAAGTTGACAACATTGAGCTAGAAATTGCTGATTCATATATTTACCTTGGCCAACTGATTTCAATGGATGGCAACATTATGAAAGAACCCAACAGACATATTAAACTTGGCTGGAGTGCATTTGGAAGAAACAGTTTTATCCTGAAGAGGAAATTGCCTTTATGTCTAAAAGAAAGGTCTTCAACAAGTGTATATTGCCAGTCCACTCTTATGATTCAGAGATATGGAGTCTAACAGGTGGTGCAATACGGAAGTTACAGACAACCCACGGGAGCATGGAGAGGTGCATGCTCAGAATAACTAGGAGAGATCGAAAAAGAAACGCTTGGGTGTGAGAGAGCAAACTAGAGGACATCATTGTTAAAGTAAAAGAGCTGAAATGACGATGAGCTGGGCATATCGCAAGAAGAACTGATCAACGATGGACAACAGAAATTCTAAACTGGGTTCCAAGAGACCACCGACGACCTAGAAAAAGTCCTCAAACTAGATGAGTGGATGAAATAAGAAAAAAGGTTGGGGTGACGTGGAAGCGAATTGCTCAGGATACACTTGTGTGGGAAGAATTTGTAGAGACCTTCATCCAGCAGTGAATGGATAATGTTTGAATATGATGATGATGATGATATATTAATCAATAAATACAAA
Source organism: Dysdera silvatica (assembly GCA_006491805.2). NCBI lineage: Eukaryota > Metazoa > Arthropoda > Arachnida > Araneae > Dysderidae > Dysdera > Dysdera silvatica. The sequence goes on from QLNU02014802.1 coordinate 29,362,519, forward strand.
AAAATCGTTATAAAAATCGATAGAGGAATGTTCGCTCTTGCGCTTTAATTAAATAATTATCAAATTAAATCCATTTTCCTAATGCATCGTTACAGTAAAAGCCTCTTAATGGAGTTAAAAGTGAGTTCCGGGAGTTCATTGAACACGCTGATGAAATAGCTAATGCCATTCACAAATTGATCAAATCTTCCCTTTATACTCTGTATATTCCCCTTATATCCCCCCACCTCCAAAATATTAAATACTTCCTTAAATTTGGGACCCTTAAATTTGTTTAGCCCATCAAAGAGATCAAATTTATAATTTGGTGCGCCATCTATCGGTAAAAATTTAAAATAATTGTCAAATTATTGAAGTAATGTGTAATGAGTCTCTACCATTAACAGCTTTTAAGAGAACAAGAGAAGGTGTCGTTGAGCAGAAAAAGACGTTAATTAAAATGTGTGTAATTCTATTAAGCATTTTCCGAAACTTCAAAATACCGACGTCAAATGAAAAAGTCGTGATTTAGTGCCACGTCATTAGGAGAAACTACAGTAATTAGCTCTCATCTCCATCCTCCATGATATTAACAGTTTTATGGTTGTTCTTACAGTATGTATTATTAGTTTCAATTTTCCTTTTACCAAGAAGCTAATTTCATTTTGCCAATATGCTAATTTCACTGTGCTAGCAAATTATTAATTCCACTTTGCTTACAAACTACTAATTCACTTTGCTAACAAACTACTAATTTCACGGTTTAATGGCGACACACTGCACTAATCAATAGAAGCAAGTAAAATACAAATTTTTATGCTACAGTTATTAGTTAAATAACTGTACCATAAAAATTGTATTTCGTTTGTTTCTATTAATTTCACTTTATTAACAAACTACTAATTTCGCTTTGCTAACAAACTAATAATTTTATTTTACCAACAAACTGATTTCATAACTCACTAGTGAGTCCTATACTCATAAATCTGCAAAGTTATGTTGAATGTAATTTTATACGTATGAGTATTTTGTAGATTTGTGGGGAAGGTTTTACAAAGGAGTTGAGGCAGACAAAGAGCATTCTTCCAGACTTTTCCAGAACGGTCTTGTGCTCGAGTTGAACAAGCCAATGACAGAGCTCCTGACGGGTGGAACGTTCTGGAGGGATGCGAGAATGTACGAATAGGGAGGTTAAACAAAGACGGCCAGAGAGAGAGCGATTGTTCAGAATAAGAAGAAGGGGGGAACTCTGTTCCAGTTTTTGCTGAGTTGGTGTTATGAGAAGAGGTCTAGTAATTTGAGGTCCTAGTAATATTTGAGAAATGTATCTGTTAGTATCTGTGGGTAATCTTGCGATTGATGGTTAAATGCAGTACGATTTGAACAGGCTGGTCACAATTGATAGTTGCCTGTCGATTGAAGCAGTGAAATAAGAAGTTTCTCGCTTTGGTGTGTGGGAATCTGTTTATAGTGATATATCTATTGAGAGCAGTATATGCCTGGAGTTGCTACCATGGTGATGGGACCGCAGCAGTACTAGTGCCTATCCAGTGCCAATTGATGGAGGCCTAGTGGGGTATATCACATGTAGGGGCCGCCATATATCCAGTGACCTTAATGTCTACAGCGTTGAAGACCTAGAAGTACCGCCAATGAGATGGGACACCAATCCTATCATTGACGATAGCGTGCCATGCTACTGATGCCGAGAGGTGCTTCTAGACGAATCAACCAATTAAGAGATGACTTGTTAGTACCAATTGGAGAATCCTTTGGATGGACAGCGTCTACTTCTTTGCGTAACTGCCTTCATTGTTATATTGCGGAACTTTCATTGGTTAAGAGCAAGTAGATCTATAGAGTAGAGACTATCACGAACTGGTAGCTTAAACTATTGAGTCCGTATGTAGATTGGAATAACTCATCTCGTTAAAGTAATTTGGATGCATGTTTCAGTGCAATCACGACCTAGGCTAGTGGCTGAATTTTAATTGCGATGCTTGTATGTATTGATCACGTGCCACTTTTATGTATTAAATATCAATTATAAAAGAACCTGTGTCCTTCTTGTTGAAAGTTACACAACAGTGACAATTGATGTTTCGAATTTATACTGCAACTCATAGGCGTAGGGTTATATGAGCTCATGCCCCAACCTTCCTTCCAATAATTTGAAATGAATTGCGATTTTGCATATACTGAAATGTTAAATGTACATAAAATGCGTTTTCTGCCTCCCCACCCCACCAATAAGTTCGAAAATTCTATGTTGATGCTGCGAATACATATACAGCAGTACTGTATTGTATGGCCGCGAGTGACTTTTTGAATATTTGTTAATGTATAATATTTATTTTATTGCAAATGATACTTATATTTTTTTTAATTTGTCGATATTAAAAAATCGAAAGCACAGGAAATTGTAAAATAAGAATTTCTGTTGTATATTGCAGCAGGTCTGAAACTTGGTGATTATATTTCGTTACTGCGCTAGCAAACTTCAAAATGTGGCATTGGGAATATTTCATATTTTTAATAATTTAAAACTAGAAAAAATAGTTCAATTTCTGTAATCATTTTAAATAGTAATGTTTTGGTAATAATTCTTACGACATAAAATTGTTTATCATGTAGTTAAAAAAATATTCAAACATTAAGTCACCACTTCAAAAGTAACTCTAAATCTTAAGTTGTTTGCCATGGTTATATAATTTATCATTCGGAGAAATTTTTTTTTTTCTTGCAGTTAAGGACATAGCGTAAAACTTTCACATATCGAAGTCGACCTTTTCATAAAAAATCTTCGATACATAGGAGCATTGATATGTTAGAAATATTTTTTTTATAAATATGTATTGTGTAGTATTTTGTATTTAGAGAGACAGCGTTTCAAATTACAGCACCGTTCTGTATACAGGATATTTCACACAGAACTCCCTAACTTTGAAATTAAATAACTCGGAAACGGTAATCGATAGAAAAATAAAACAAGTGTTATGTTTATTAGGAAAGTCGTAGAAAACTGATACAGAAATTTTTAAAAAATAAAAGTTACAAATGTTACTGGCAGATGTGCTCTGTAGTCACAGTACGAAGTCTGAGAAATAAGCTACAATTAGTGGCCAGGGCGGACTGGGTCCTCTCAAAGGGCGCATACCTTGGATATTCAGAGGGCGCGAGTGTTTGCCCATTCAGAGACGCAAGTCCTATCGCCCATAAGGGCGCACCGGCTCGAGGGCCGATAGGCCAGCGGCACAGTCCGCCCCTGGGTAGCAGTATACTTTTCAAGCAGTTGTTGCAATCACATTAAAACCGATCCAAAATGTACACCTTGCACAACACATAGAGGACGCAAACGAAGAATGAAATTGGCAGTCATCCTATGTAGTGTGTCAACGGAACTGGACGAACATGTTTGACAGATCAAATTTTACGTGAACAGAATCCAGCGGCATAATAATGTAAATTTTCTGTTATACTTTGAATCATTAAACCCGTTAATTATATTTATATTTTAAACTTATATTAGTTATTTTGTAATATTAGGGTATTGTGAATAGTAAAACAATTGCTACATGTTATAATTGTTTAATTTCAACATTTTATATTTTTGAAAACTGTAATATTGACGGAGTAATATTTCAAAACACAACGTTGTATTATCAGAGCTAGAAGACTTAAATGTATTAGATATAGAAAAAAAACTTGTGTGCAAAATTAAACAATAAAACATAAAAAAATTTTACATTTGTCAAAGTAAAGATTTATTAAGTAATTGTCCCGTATGCTTTTGAAAACAATTCGATGTTTTAATTTTTCCTCTTTTTCATTTTTTCTCCTCATTTGCTCAGTTTTTTCTTTGTTTGATTTAAAATTAAAATTTTTACGCTATTTTGCCGCCCTTCAAGTTTTGCCGCCCTAGGCGGTCGCCTACCCTTGCCTAATTGTAGAAACGGCCCTGTTCACAGGGATTTGCAAAAACTGAGAAATAGGGCTTTTTGCTATACGGAAATTAGAAATGGAAGTTCTACTATATTAGCATCGAAATTAAAACTTTTTGTAAATATTCATAAAAGATTTTCTAAATAATACAAAAAACTAAATTATGATTAAAATTGTGATTATTTAAAATAATTTAGAATTGAAAAATGAGTAAATTATAAAGTGCTTGCAAATGCATAAAAACGCAAGGTATTTATTAGAGTTCTCTTTCTCCCGATAGATGGCGCACCTACCCTTACCATTTATTTGTGAAGAGTAAAGTATCTCTTTTCTTCAAACGTTTGACAAACATGTGAAAATCTTTATACAAGAATTAAAATTCAAGGTAATTTTTCATCAAACTTCACTCAAAAATTTTTAAAATTTGAGCAGACCAAAATTAAAATAATAAATAATATACCATTAAAATGATAAGTATCATAAAAAAGTACATTTTATGACAAAAGGGTAGTCATTTAATAGTTATCAAGGGCGAAAGATTCCTGAAAATACTTTAGGAGGAGTTGGGGGAAGGAATCCAAAGTCTAAAAACCAATGAAAAGCTATCCTTTGAGGTTTATTGTCGAGTTTGAGTAAGCAAGAGTAAGAAAGAGGGCGCCACTGACAGACCTAGACAGCCCTTAGACGCAACATTTTAAAACTTGAACAAAAATATTATAATCGGTGGCGCACTTGGTCTCAAGTTCTAGGGAGGATTATAGAATTCTAGGGGCTATGATCCCCAAAAAATGATGCGTACAGCATTTGTAATTTTTGGCTTTCTCGGGGTGCGTGCCCAGCCCCTCTATGACCCTAGTACACTTAGCGGCTATGTATATAATTAGTGATTATTAATAAAGTAATAAATATTTAACACTGTCATGATATTAATCAATTCCAATTAATTATAATGGTATTTTCATTGAGATCAAAATAATCGCTTGTTTCTTTAGCATTAAATGTTAAGGAACTTACGGAGTGGTCAGCTGCACATTTCCATCCATTACATTGAATAGTGATTTCTTTAGCACTGTATGTTAAGCCGATCTACATTTATGATTTAAACCACTTTCAGTGATTGGTGACCATCCTAAATGTTAAGACAACTTAGCATGCAGTTTCAAAATGTTTTTAATTTCCTTAGCGTAAAATGTTAAACCGCTTAACATTCAAAAATTTCAGATTTTACAATAATGTAATTTTTTTAACGTTAAATTATAAGCCGCTTAACATTTATAATTTATACCCTTATGATGCTTAGTAGTGACCTCTTTGTCGTTAAACATTAATTTTCTTAACATTTATACCTTCCACTTCTTCAAATTTCCACTGACTTTTTTAACATTGAAAATTAAGTATCTTCGTCTTTATAATTTTTCCGCCTGATTACAATCAGCAGATTGTTAAAAATATGATTAGACCTTTTTACGTTTATTGCCTTTATAACCGCGCTCCTGAAATATTTCCTCTGCTTTACCCATAGGCGTAGAATTATATAGGTTCGTGGAGCCTGAGCCCCCCACCCCAATACTTTGAAATAATTGGCAATTTTGTATATATATTGCAACATATAGATGTCCATGGTATGTACTTGGGCCCCCTCATAATTTTGCAAACTCTACGTTGATGGCTTTACCACTAACCTTCCCTAAATCACTTTATCCGTAACTAACATAGAGCAACTAAAAACCGTATAATATTAAATATTTTATATTATTTTAAATGTTATATACTCGTACGTATTTCTTTTAATAATATGTGTTCTCTTTTTCAGATTACAAGCATACCGTAATTTCCAGCACCAAGATTTTTATCCCCCATGCTCTTTCCTATCTCCATGCTGTAAATTTCCGGACTACGCATTAAATGTCAATTACATTTTTTTTTATGTTTTCGTTTAAAACATTTCAAAATTTAATTGGTTTTGCAAATGTTTTAGTTCTCCCATAAGAATCAATCGCCACGTGTACGATCCAGTGGAAACGTAACTTATCATTAAAACGTCAAATTTCGAATTAAATCACAGAGGACATGTCCGGATCATTCAACCTAGTAGGACATCCGGGTATTCTTTTTTTCGTTGTCCGGTAATAAAAAGTTTACACTTCAATGCCAAGACATTTTAAGGTAGAGTCGAAACCGCATAACGTAAATATCGTCTTAACGAAGTTTAGTGCACTTCAGCGGATTTCTTCAAACTGCTACTTGGAAAGTACTTTTTTGTTATTATTTTATAGCACTTTATGTTAATTTTTTTCCATTTCTAAGTCTAAGCTTATAAATTGTATACAATGTTTATTTTATAATTATACGGTACCGTTACTTCATTTATAGATACAGGAAATTCAGTTTCAGCTACTTAAATTTAATTTTAAAGAAGTTAAAATCTCCAACTTTTGTTCCAACACTTAAAATAAGTAAGTTTTCTTTTCCTACTTGCAACAACTAGAGTAAAACTGCAATGGGCGTAATCTTAAAAATACTCAATGAGCAAGAATGTTTCTTATTCAAAAACTTCTTGCAAATGAATGAAACTTTAGGAAAGTATAAGACACAAAACAGTAACGTGTATAACTTCTCCCTCGTGCAATACTCCTGAATTCCAATATAGACACTCCAAGACAACTTTTTGGAAGAGTAATATCTTAGACATTGCTTTATGTACTTATCAAGTGGAAATTCCGTAATAAAGCATTAGTTTTATTTAAAAAATGCGGGCACTTGTGCAGATATAGACATGACACTAAGCGGGCATAAATAACATTAAAAAGGTAGGAATAGTACTTTTGAGGCTTAATACTTGCACTTGATAATAATGCACTAATAATGCACTTGAGCTGTTTGTACAGCTGTGCGATGTGTACTGATGTGGGTTCGATTGTATAATACATTGAGTTAAGTCTTTTACCTCGTAAATATTGTCACCTCATGGGTATTAAATCATTTCGTGAATATTAAATAATCTCGTGAATATTAAGCCATTTATCATATGTATATTTGAGAGGTGAAGTGCGGCACCTCAAGCTTTTTCTTTAAATTCTCTCATTTTTCATGTTATTCAGGATAGAATTTGGTATCAATGTATTATACGTGGCATACATCAGCGTTTCTCAACACTTATACGCTTGAGGAACCCTATTATTTTTAGGGTGCCTCAACATTTATACGCTTGTGGCACCCTAAAAATAATATTTCTGGTCAGCAGAGATCCTTTACATAAAAATTGTTCACTCTCATTATTATCTTTTTTGGGGGTATCTATAAACTTGGACTTCATAAGGAAAACAATATAATTTTTCAGATATCTTGTTTAACAAACATTGTAATTTGCAGTGTTCTTAAACTAGCGACTCCACCAATAGATATTCATTACTATAACGGACTTACCTTTATATGAACCCCCATTTATTAATTACACCTTTTTACGATCCGTTTCATTGGTCCCGACCAATTTTCCGTTTACAAACTTTTTTGGGATGTCCACGAATTCGTAGAATTGAGAAAATACTGTATTTCTCGTGGCACCCCCAGTAGTATCTTGTGGCACACTGGAGTTCTTCGGCACCCGGGTTGAGAAACGCTGCCTTATATTTACATAACCAATGACATTAGGAATGAAAATAAAGAGTTGGGTCTGATCAGTGCGACGGACGAGGGAGAGTCCCACTGTATCTGTATTATTTTCATTAAAAACATGTTGTTGTAATAACGACTGTAATATTGTTCTAGTAATTACCTTGATTACGAAACAGGAGAGTATATTCAGCTTCGAATTATTATATTTAACTTAATTGTAGTAAAATGCCGTGCAATTTTCATATTTTCTTAATGGGAAGTTTATATGCATCTCAAATATTTTCAAATTAGTGCACTGCTTCTAAGTATTCTGTTATATTCTATTTTATCATTGTTCATAGAATGTATATTTGAGGAAAATGCTTTTAATAAATGTTGAAACACCGTTTCTCCTTTCTTTGTTTTTAATTATGTGAAAGTCTCATAGGCACTAGACTGTAAATTCAATTTCAATTCCCGTTAATTTTCAGCTTATATTTTGTGTCATATTGGTCAGTGGTTCTTCAACTATTGTCCGCGGACCCCCAGGGGTCCGCGGGATCGTATCAGGGGGTCCGCGAGATCCTCCCAGTGCCCCACAAAAGTTCGGAAAAGTACTAAGAAAAGAGCATTTACTCTTTAATGCTAAGAATAAATTATGAGGGGACGAAAAATTCCTTCCTCAAATGGTGAAAATTAGTGATGAAACACTAGAAATAAATATGTATGATGCAAATTCCGGGCTTTAAACTTTGAGTTAATTCTTGGGGGTCCGCAAGGGCGAGTGATCTCTGCAGGGGGTCTGCGGTCTAGGAATGTCAAAGAACCGCTGATTTAGAGCATAAAAAGATCTTTATTAAAGGAGGGGATTCTTTATAATTGGGTTTTATTTCAAAATCACTCCGCGTTAAATTCAAAAGTAGTCCGCGTAGATTGCCGACCCTTGTTCTACAAGTTCAATTCTGGAGTAATACGAAAAATCGAAAACGCATTTTGATTTAAATTTTGCTTTAAACCACGAATCTGAGTTAGGGTAACCTATTAACGAGAACTACACGTGAAAATTTCGGATTTTTTTTAAAAGTGTTGATTTTTTTTGATCTTTTAAAAAATTAAATAAACTTTCTTTTACTATTTGGTGGGGAAAAAAATGACTTCCGGGTATATTTAAAGCTTCCAGAAGATGATGTAATTTTAGTAAGTGTGCTTTAATTATGGTGAAGTTCGATAGCTTTTGCATGTTCTCTCAAAACGCATATAAGCATTCTCCTTTACCACGGAAAATGCTACTTTCATCCAATTTTTATAAACATTTTATACGTTGTTAACATAACGTGAATGAACAAACTATTTAGATTTATAAGTAAATACAACGTTATAAGCGTATAACGCTTACGTATAATGCTTCGTCAAATTATCTTACATAAAAAAAAAACTTATGGTTAGGGTTTTAACGCCAACATATATTTTAATCAATTTTAGCATTTTTTTTTTTTTACTTTTTCAACAAAAAAAATCTATATATGCTTGCATAATATTTTTTTTTATGTAAGATATAATAAAGATACATACTAATCCTAACAAGGTCTTGTTACCATTATCAAAATCTCCCTATTAACTTTTTTTTGAAGTCCTTAATGAAAAAATGCAACGCAAAGAACAATTTTAACGAATAATAATATCAATATTATACAATAATAAAAAAAATTCATGCTGAAAAAAAAACAAAAAAAACACGCTACCAATTTAAAATTTGGTGTGACATTTTGTTATATAGAAACACATTTTAGGAAGTGTTCAAGTATTACGTAAGCAATATTTTGGCCATTTCAACCCCCCTCCCCCGGGTAAGCAAAAATTAACATTGGCTAACATAGGAAAATAAGCACAACGGCAACCCCACCCCCCCAATTTTGACGTAATAACTGGACTCCACCCTTACGTAAGAGAATTTCATCCAGGATTCTATGTAAAACTGAAAAGTTCAAATTTTTCGCTTGTACGTCTTAAAAAAGAATTGCAAAAACACCGTCGCTCATATTAGAACTATATTCATTAATACATAAATGGGAGCGTTCAAGTATAGAATATATACAAGGTACTATAAGCAATATTTTGGACATTTATACCCACCCACCCCGTAAGTGAAATTAACATTGGCTTAGCACAAGAAAAAGCACTACAGAACCTTGCCCCAAGTGCCCATGGCCTTGGGCATCGTTATAAATAGTTTCAATACGGTAAATACGAGATAATCATAACGAATGATATATTAAAGTGAAGCAATTATAAAATCTCTTAAAATTAAATATCTTAAAAATTATTAAAATATCTCATCATAGCTAATGATGTGGTAATATTAGATGATAAATTACCAGCAAAGAAAACAAAGATTTCTCGAATCCTGATAGGGACCGAACCCACGATCCCTTGATAAACGGTCAAGTGCCCTTTCCATCTGAGTACAGACGTCAATCGAACTCCCATCTGCAAGTGACATATTAAGCGGAGATGAGACGGGCAGAATCACGTGCAGAGTTAACTCCCTGAATGAATAAGTCCATCACACACACATTTTTATAATACTGATGATGATGATCATAAGTATCAGCATTATGGAATGGGAATGTGGGACCTATGAATTCTTTTAACCCTTGATGACCCTTCAAAGGCCATAGAGATATAGGATACTGTATGTTAACGAATCGTGAAGGAATCGGGATTACTTGACAAATTGCACACACAGCTTTCAGACGATATAGAGCGGAACCTGGTAAAGTGATCACCTTTATAAATTGACCACCTGCATAAAGTGACCAGTTTTTTATAAGAGAGAACTGGTAAGGCAAGGTCATTGCCTAGGCCAAAGTCTCATGTATAATGATCACCTGTCTTTGGTGACCATTACAGTCTAATCCCAAAGGTGGTCACTTCAGGCAAGTTCCAATGTATATGCCTTAATGTATGTGTGCGCGTAACACAAATTTATGAATAAAGAATCTACATTTTTAAGTTTCCAATACGAATATAGATCTATTTTGGTAAAAAATACGGTATTCTCACACAAAATCGGTAACCAATGTAAGTTATTCGCTACAAATATGAAACTGACATAATCACATCAACAACTGAAATAATCTTTGTTCATTGCTGTTTCATCTTCGGCTCTGTAGCAGCAACGGTGTCATTACACAACACCGTTGTGGCAACAGTTACCCGTTCCGTTCAAACGTCACCAGTTAGTGATGAAAAAAAAGAAGTATTATATTAATTATTTTCCTTCTAAAAGCACTATTTGAGATATACATATATATGCACAACAGAAACACAAGAAATGGAGTAAATAAAGACAGAAAGAACAATGACAGATGGCAATTCCGTTTGACGATAGTGCTGACGTACGTACGAGGGAGAGAGAGAGAGAGAGAGATTTTCAGAAGCAATTGTCGTTGTCGTACCATCACCCTCCCCAACTATGTTCGTTCATAAGCACCATTACTGTCACGGAATTTGAAGACAGCATAAGCGCTGTCGTGCAAATTTAGTAACTACCTCAGCGAGGGTGCTGTCGTCAATAAAATATACAGCACCCAACGAGAACTCCGTTTCGAGGATTTC
>QLNU02014802.1:29373751-29397314 GCA_006491805.2 Dysdera silvatica
TAGACGTATGGCGTGAAGGAAGAACGCGTGTCTCATTATGCCGTCCAGAATTAAGATGTAACTTACGATCGAAGATATCATTTAGCATTGATCCATTCTTTCTCATCAGTTTCAAGAAAACTGAAATGACCTCTTCAACAGACGCAGATTTAGGAGCAGATAAGAATAGTCGATATGATAATTTATATATAGTCGTTATTTCATCAGACTTTCAACTTGCAGGTTTGGATCTTGGAAAAAGAAAGGGGTAGAAGGATCCGTACGCGGTAGTTGAGATGACTCATTTGTTCTCCTTGCAGAAAAGCCAGGTTTGACTTCCGTCGATACCCAGTGGGCGTTTTCCCTACCGATTCGTATTTAGGGTTTGATTTCCTACGTCAATATTTCTGGAACCATTTATCCTACATACACATGGAGCTTTTTTTTCCACAACCTCTTTATAAATATTCAAAGGAAATCTGAAAGGCCCTTATTTACCACCGTTTGGTCAGAAAAAAAGATAAGCAAGAAATCAGTATAAAAGTACAGGTTATACCTTTCTAATGCTGATGGCAGGGGCGGACTGGGCCATCGAACAACGGGGCCCCCGGGCCGGTGCGCCCACAAGGACGATAGGACTCGCGCCATCCGATAATCTAAGGTATGCGCCCTTTTATAGGATCCAGTCCGCCCCTGGCTGACGGGTATTTGTTTCGGTCAGCTAACTCTAACTAACTATCATGAGGGGCCGGATTATAAAATTTCGATGGTATTTTACAAATTGCTGGAGGAACCCCGCGGTTACGCGAATCATACTTTGAGAAACATTTTCCTAGGCGACAGAGAGAGAGAGAGAGAGAGAGGGGCGGACCTATCGGAAAACTGTAGGTTCTGGCGCAGTATGGTATGAACTGCCCTTGAGCTATATATTAAACTGTTCTCTTTAACTTGTCACTTTGGTTTAAAAAGCAGTCGAAGAACTGCCTCATTCACTGAGAGATTGTCTACACTGAAGCTTTATATTCGCTTGTAGTGGATGGGGGTTAATCGACCACCGTAGCTCAGTGGGCAAGAGCAATTGACTGGCTATCAAAGGGTTGTGGGCTCGGCCCCCAGCAGAAGCCGAGAAATCATTCTTTTCTTTTGCGAATAATTTACCATTCATAAAATAGAAACAAGCTGAAAGTAAAAGGCTTTAATTAGGACAGGGCTGAAAATTGTGAGTCGCCCGGGGTGATGGGTTTATTGCAGCGGGTGACTGAAATAATTTATATGAGGCGTATACATCCGAGTATATAAGGTGAGACATTTCGGGCCACTACATTTTCTGCGGGGTGGTTGAATTTTTGCACTATTCCCACCCCTGCTTTAAAATATTTATGGAGTAACACCAATGACATAAAAATTCGTACTTTTAACATACTTCGGATTTACGCAAATGTATTTGCACTGTTCGAATAAGCAAGGGCATTTCAAAAGTAAAATGAAGTCCTTCGGGGAAACAGATTAAGGGGAAAATAGGATATATATAAGTATATTTAATCTTTCACGGTAAATTTTTCTTTCAACTCTGCATCTCCAACTAATTGTTCCTTGAAATTTTCGTTTTGATTCGTATAGGGTGAATAAAATATTAGTTTTACAAGGATAACTCAGATTAAGTTATAAGAAATGTTTGGGTTCAGAATTGTGTAATATTACGTAAGTTTCCATACATAAAAACTAGACATTCCAGTTCCTTTTTCAGAAGATTATTCAGCCAGCACAGAAAGCGTCAGTGAGAGCACCAAAATAAGAAACAATAAAATGTAACAAAAAATTGTCAGGGGTAAAAATTTCTTAAAATAAGCCCGAGTAATATTTTTGGTATCGTGCTTGTTAAAATTGTTTGGATGTTTAGATATTTCTATAGCTTCTCCGTAGATTAACTTAGTGGAGCAATAACTAGTAAAACCTAAAGTTCTGAGATCGAATACAGATTTTTGCAATGTTCAGGAGAATTTAACTCGTCTCGTTTGAAATTGACGATTGGACTCTATTGCTCTTCTTCGGTATCTGACATCACCGCTAACCTACAGAACAGAGGTCGACAATTTTTAGTAGTGCTGTGCCCAAGTAATACTACAATATTATTCCACCTGCCAGTTTTCACCTACCAATTTGTAAATGGTTATTTTACTATCTCACTATTAATATGAATCAAGTTTTAATTTTAACAATCAAATTTGGAATTTTATTTTTGTTTTTAAGTGATTGCACGTGTAGAAAATTACTGACCCTTCGTTTAAAAGAAAACATTAGAATCTCCAGACAAATTTGTTACTCCTCTGTTGGAGATAACTGAAAGGACGGGTGGGTGCTTTCAGCATTTGTATTACGAAGCGCCTCCTCCCCACATAACAGTTGCTACTTAGAACGTCCTCAAAGCAAATTATTTCTTTATATGTGTTTTACGCCCCAAGACTGCGCCGTTGACACGCTGGAATATGACCGTTGACTTAATGTGGCCGTTCAACTACACTACCGTTGTACACAACCACGTTTATTGGGAGTCGAACTTTGGCCCTGTAGTCATAACTACTAGAGTACCAAGCTGCACAAATCAATGACACGTAGGTAAATCAAAAATGGACATTTTGGAGGCTTAACAAAAGATTCGACTGCGAACGGGGCCAAAAACACAGAACGCTTATGGACTAACTGCTCACTGTAGTCCTGGGGATAGTTTTCTTGGTATTAAGAGGTTCGGATGTCTCGGAAAACTGTTAGTCCCGACGCAGAAAGACCTTTGTTATCATCGCGCCACGAAAGCACAATAAGACTGAAAAAACAGGATAATGCTTACGGATTCTGACGCGAGTTAAGATTTTAAATTTAATTTTAATGATTTTTTAACGGTGAGAGTTACCTTTAGGTTTTCATGTGTTAAAACTTCTGACTGCTTATCCCGTGATTTCCGCGAAACAAATAAATGAATTATAATTTATTTGATTACGTCTGCGACTGAATTTTCTGAGAATATCTTTTCTCATGGCGTAAATCTATATAAAAAATCTCTTTCACAAAGAAAATTGCGGTTTTAATTACTAAATATATGTAGGTCTAAAATATTCAATGGAGAGAATACGTACTTTTTGAACTAGGGTTTGGACCAAATATTGATCAGTAAGAGGATTAAATCTGGTTATTTGTACGTCATGCAAATTTAATAAAACTATATGAATTTTATAATTCGTACTATATATCTTTGTTCTTTATTTTAAGATCTGGAAGCTACTCAGCACATTCTGAGGTTAAATTTAAATTCTTAGGTGAGCAAATTTTGGCTTTCCTATATTTTCCTTGTCTTTAGAGGTGTGTGGAACATTTTTAAAATTTTTGGGAAGCTTGGTGGAGTTGAAAATATTCGCATCTGCTAAAAGCTTTAAGCACGATTTTGAATCTCTGTGACTTGAGTATTTTTATTATACAGAAAATATTCCCAATGGTAGCAGTACACTTGGGGAATCTCCTGGTTACCTAACCAGGATATTGATCAAGTGTGACAGGCATGCAATATGTAACTAAAAAAATACCCAAGAAATCATTCATGAAGAAATTTGAAGTCTCGAATGAGGTAACATCTTTTTCTGCTGAGCAAAATACGTTTCTTTGGTGCCAAATTGCGCCAGATGAACGGAAGACTTATTGTGGTTTCATGCGGTATATAGGAAGACAGATTAATGGATATTGATTATGCAAAGACCGTAATTGTCGCAACAGATGGCAGCGGTTTGTAATTCGTACTTATCCAAGAGAAAAAGAAAGTGTCCGACATTCCCATATAAATGCAAATTTCCGCGTTGTAGGACCTTTTTTTAAACTCGTTGCATTTACAACATATATAGTTATTTCCTTACAAAACGCAAACTATGAAGATCAATTTCGCGACACAATTTGGACGAATGTTAATTTCAGCTAAATTGGTTATTATAGTTTTGGGATATTGAATTCCGCATTGTTATGAATTGTGAACGCTGCCATTTGCACAAGTGAGAGACGCATTTATTAAATACCCTGGGGAAATTTTAGTGAGCTGTCTGTCAGATGTTGCATCTGGGGCGGGTTGACATTAAATATAAGCCTTCTAATCCAATCACCTCTTCTATAAATGTGTAACGCTCTATATGAGATTACAATCTTGCCCTTCAGCAAGTCCTTAATTTATTTAAATCTCAAGATCAATGTTTGATTTTCCTTATATCGACTTTATGTCAGCATATGCTTTAAATACATTTCCTATTTCAGCTTATTTTATATTTCCAGTCTATGTGAATAATAAGATTAAAATTTAGTCGCGCAGCTGACAAACACCAAAAATTTATAAATGGAATTATTTTCTTGAGTGAAAATAGTGGCTGAGGATATTGTTGTTAAAGTAAAAGAGCTTAAATGATAAAGATTAGAAGATATTGCAAGACAAACTGTTTAATGATGAACAACCGAAATTCTCAAATTGGTTCCAAAAGGCAAAAGCTTAGGAAGCATCAGATAAGATAGATTAGCGTTTCTTTAACTGTGGTCCGCGGACCCAAAGGGGTCCGCGAGATACTCTCAGTGTTCCACAAAGATTAGGAAAAACACTAAGAAAAGAGCAGTTTTTCTTTAATGCTAAGAATAAATTATGATGGGACGAAAAATTCCTACATTAAATGGTGAAAATTAGCGATGAAACACTAGAAATATATAAGTATAATGCAAATTCCGGCCTTTAAACTTTGAGTTAATTCATGGGGGTCCTCGAGGGCGGGTGATCGTTGGAGAGGGTCTGCCGTCTAGGAAAATTAAAAAACCGCTGGTATAGGTCATATTTTTTCATCTCACATCTTATGAATGATATTGAAGATTCGGAAAGAAGTGGAGTCGGTCTTTTTCTTTTTTTCCCGCTCTTGTGAGTCTTATTTTAAACTCATAAAAGTTTAAAATAAGAGAAGAAACGAGTCAACCTGTACATAGTCTTATTTTCCTTACCTATTCTTTTTGAGGTCAATTCAACTCAGTGTTGAAAAAGACAAGTGATAGATTTAGCTCATCGTCCTAAGCTAGCTCCTTGTTTGTTTTTCTCTTGTTTTTGTTTCTTTTACCGGCTCTCGTGAATTTAATTTCACTCACAAAAGTTTAAAAGAAGGACAAATGATTCGTTTCAGGATATTTTTTCAAGTCTTATGGTTAAAACTGAGCTCACTTGTGAGTTAAAACATGGGTGTAGAAATTAATTCTTCACTACCGTTATGATTTTTTATTACATTTCAGGGTGCTTGAATGCAACATATAGATAATATTCTTTGTGACAGCTAATAATTTCCAATTCAGCATGTAATATATTTTGTAACAGAAAGCGTCAAGCATTGGTAAAATAGCAAATGAAAAGGTCACCAAAGCTTTCGAACGTGTCGGCAAGAGTCCTTCATCAAGAGAAAATGTTTAAGATTTTGTATATAAATTTCTTCCCTTGTATTTTGTATCTTATTATTGGTTTGCCAAACTTACTACAACTCTAATAAGTGTAACTACATATGTAAGTACTGTATATGCAATTATAATATGTATCAATTTTCTTCTAAAATGTAATATATGCAATTTCCATGTAATTACTTTTACTGTAGGCTTTATTTTAATAATGAGAAGTTGCAAGATCTGCTGTCATGGAGAATATTTAGTTTTCGAATATATTTTAAATCTTATTTGGTAATGCAATAAAAGTGCTCGTTGTAATCTAAGACAATGCCTTTGTGGAATTCTCTTCAATAAAATATTTTTAACTATTTTATTGGCTTGTCATATATCTGGTGCTACTAAAAAAACACTCTCATGGGGATATGAAGGGTGATTTGAAGTACATTTCAAAACTTCATGACGATACAATTAGACTTTAAATTATAATAAAGTTGTCTGGGTTCAATCAAAATAAAAAACAAGCATTCGATTATGCGCATGAGTTTTCTCTTCAGTTTTGAGCTTCTATACTACGGATATTTTTTTTGTCGTGGTTTATTTGTTGTAAGAATATAAAACATAAAGTTTTGTTTATAAAATTCAGTTTTGAGAAAATTGTAGAGGATCAATGGTGTTCAAAACTCCATCGCATCTATAATAACCACCAAAGCATTTAAAGAAGTCCTGTAATCCTAAGAACAGAATCATTTAGTATAATGTGTTATGGCGGCAGTGGCGGATTAAAGTTTTTGAGACCTCTGCGCTACTGTATTATGAGAGCCCCAGTAAAATATTGCAAAACCATCGTCTACAAGAGAACACGTCTCTGGAGTCTCTCTAGCTGGTGAGGGCCCTGGGCTGCATCCCATAAAACTCATACATAAATCCGGCACTGTATGGCGGTTATATTTTTAAACCTTAATCGTAGAATAATGCTATGGAATAGAAAAAAATGCTCAAGTTATATACCAGAGATCAGGAACAGACTGAGCCGCCAGTCCACCTGTCCCCGGGCCGATGCGCCCTCGTGAACGGTAAGTACCCGCGCCTTCGAATGGACAGGGACCCGTGCCATCCGAAAATCCAAGGTATGCGCCCTTTGAGAAGACCCAGTCCGCCCCTGCTAGAGACGGGCAGAATCAATCATTCGCTGAACCAATGAGCGATTCTCTCCATCTCCATTATATGCCAATTACTCCATTATATATCAATATCAACTTTTTATTTATCTTACAAGGGATACACATAAAATATAAAATTTAGTTTCTATAAAGGTTCTTTAATCAAGAACCTTATGATTAGGAAAATATTGCCCTGTATCTAATTAGTACGATAGAAAATTTCATGATTTTATGTGAAATGTCGGGAATTTATTAAAGTTTGATTTTTTTTCATATATACATCTATATCGCTTCTCTGCGGACCTCTATTTTAGAGAAATGATTGTAACTTTTAAGAAACATATTTGAAAATGGAATACTTGTGTTTCCAAAAGATTCATTTTGCTGTAAATAAGGTTTGAACACACCATCCATGAAACATATAATCCGAAAATTTTCTTCGACTACAAAGAATTGTCGTAAAATCAAGCAACAGCATACGCGCAGGTGAACTTGTTTTGAACGGTACATGAACTCTGTATTTAATCAAAGCGTTATCTTCTTGTTTTGGAAATGTTCCTAATGTCTTGGCGATCAATGCTAAAATTTTACCCTTGCAATATAGGATCCGGACCTTGGTACCTGGCTTAGAAGAGTTTTATTTAAGCATATTGATCTTGCCAAATTTGAAGTCATTACCCACTGGCATATACAGGGCGGTGTTGATGGGGGATTGCAACCCACCATTGCAATGAATTTTTATTTTTAGGAATACATGGAGTTATAGCTCTGTAACTCTCCCATTACGCCTATAACCTCCCTTATGAACTTTCTGCATACGTCTATGTCATTTCCTCCCATAAATGAAAGCAGATCGACTCGTGTTGACTGACAAAAATCGAACTAAGAAGATGTTTAAGACCTTGAAATCTGAAGGTCATTAACTTCCGCGTGGAGTTTTCAAAATTATTGGGGGGGGGGGGCAAAGCACATTTTATGTACATTTATACATTACAGTATATGTAAAATCGCAATTTATTTCAAATTATTGGGTGGTCTTAGGTCCCATGGGCCCATACAAATCTACGCCTTTGGATTAATAACGAAAGCTGTTTTTTGTTGCTATAGAGGGTCTGTAATAACCAGTGTGCAACGTCGCTACCTTTAAATACTTTTATACAAGAGAATTTTCGCTACAAGCATTTACTTTCTGATTCTCATCCTTTTAATCCTGCAACTGCATGTTAAGCTTTATAATTTACTCCGTCATTTTTATATAATATTACTGAGCTATTTTTGTCAACTGTTTGCCGCTGTCAAATTATACATTACAGACTTTTATCCAAATGTTTCATGCAACATAATTTCAGAGTTGAATAAATCATCATTGTTATTTTGACGTCGATTTCAGGATTGCAAATGGCGGTTATTTCCCTAAAAAAAAACTAGTTTAGTCCAGCTAAATCATTCTCCAAATAAAAGAAATCAGATTACGTATTAACTAAGGTAAACTTAAATAAAGAAATGAGACGTGTAATAGCTGGCAGTCAATACCAATGGATGTGGTTTTACATCAATATATGGCACAGGTCGGCAAACTTTCTTTGAACGTTGTTCCAAAGCGATGCTGCCATCTTATTCCAAGCAGCACGTATCACCTACAAAATGTTTGATTTTTTTTTTTTTTTTGCTCTCCAACTATTAATAAAAACAAAGTAAATCTTTTGTGATGCTCCTACTGTACCAAAAGAATTTCATTTCTTAAAACTGTCTTTGTGCATTTAACGCTCGCGGCTTATAACAATTTCTTCTTGTAATTTTTCGAGAACTAACAAAAATTCCTGTCGTCAATTGTTGTAACTTTTGATTACAACAATTTCACTTATATTATAAAACAGTATTATAAAACATACAAATTAAATCAACGTGAGCCTATTTTATTTGTTGCTTATCAGACTTGATATGATGTGCAGTGCTTGGCAATTTATGAGATAAACGAACAATGATACCGAATAGCCTAATTTAAGAAATATTTTATCTGCTTTCACTTTTTTACGCCGATGGTAAGAACACTAATCGACAAGTCAGACATCTGTCGAAACAGAGTAGCAGTGGCGGCTCTTAGTTTCAAGCCCCTCCTCCACCTCCAAAGAAACAGGAAAAGTGGCCAATAAATTTCCGTTTTCTAGCAAAATAATTGTATTTATTATGATGTTTGTGGTGTGGTGTGTGTGTGGTGTGGTGTGTTGTGTGTGTGTGAAGAATTAATAAATTTAGGCAGATCATAGCTGGTCTGAATTAGAAGAATTGGACCTGCGATGTACATTGATTGGCGTTATGAGCCAATAATCATGGGTTAAAGAGTGTTTTAAGGATCCAACATTCCCCATTCAATGCAGACATTATACAGGGAGACCTGTTTGTTTATAACCATCCATGTGGCAGAGATTAAAACAAATTTTTTGTTTGAAAGAGACAAAAAATAGAAAGAAATAGAAAGTCGTATATACATCTCACATCAAAGTAACACTGTTGAATAACTTACAAGTAGTAATTCAACAAACTCAGTTCAAGTAATACCACAAATGTAAAAAAAATATAGATGAATTTATTCAGTGTCAGAAACTTTTCATTTTTAAACATTTTTAGCTAAGTTTTTACAAGCAAATTTTATTAATAATAAAATAGGAAGTGGTTAAATTACCTTGTAATAGCAGTAATGTAGAAATTAAATTCAAACGCATAACTAAAAAGATAGCACATAATCAGTTGAAGGCAGTTTTGAAAGTGTTTCCACATCTTATAAATTAAGCAATACGAGCTATCCAAAGAAATGATGAGCAGGTGCTTCCCTCTATATTTAAGAAATGTGATTAGATATATTTAATTGCAGTAATTATTCTTTATATGAAACATTTAAGATTTCTTTCTAGAGATGAAATTTGCAAATGTTTTATTTATATAGTTCATTGGAAAACCATTTAAAACCAAAAATTTTTTAAAAGATCTTAACCCTTCAGAAATGGCTTCAACTGTATTAAAGCGCACTTTCTGTTTGGAGAGTTCACATAAAATCAAATTTTCTATAACATATATTCTGAGGCATGTGTACTGAACAAAAGCTAATGAAAATTGTTTTATTTTATCATATATTTAAAAGACAAATCAACTTCCCATACATGACGCTTACTGTTAAATTTCATAAAGATCCAATTGGTTTTCGCACTGTTAGATGTGCTACTAGCTCTTATAGTGTTAGAGCTGTTAAACTGCTTCTTCGAACATTTAAAGAGATTTATGTTAAAATTTCCTTAAATACCTTTATTTTAAAAAATAGTTTTCAACTTTTAAAGACTTCGAACTCCAGTGATAGGAATCCCACTTTCATTAAGTGCTTTGATTTTGAGGATCTATTTAACCAAATCAATTTAAGAGACCTATATCGTGTATTATTAGAATTATTTACAGAGTATGATATAAAATCAATTGACAAAATCTCGTTTGTAAAACTACTAAACTTCTGTCTTAACTATAATATGGTATATAATGGCACTGGTTATTATAAACAGGTAAGAGGGCTTTCTCAAGGGGGAGTATATTCTTCTTTAGCTGCAGATTTATACTTACATAAATATGAAAGTTTGTCTTCACCAAGAACGGATTTATTTTTTGGCAGATATATAGATGATATAATCTGTATAGGCTATGGTATGGAGCATCAATTGGACCTTGATTTTTATCCCTCAGGATTAACACTGAAAGATACCTCTGTATCTAGAACTTAAGTTCACTTTTTAGATCTACTTATTACTATCAATGAAAATAATAGATTTGTCTTTCAAATATGCGATAAAAGAAAACAATTTTCATTTGCTTTTGTTCAGTACTTGCAATATGACACATGTCTCAGAAAACATGTTATAAAAAATTTGATTTTAGGTGAACTCTTCAGACAGAAAGTGCTTTCAAATAGAGTTGAAGCCATTTCTGAAGGCTTAAGATATTTTAAAAAAACTTTCGTTTTAAATGGTTTTCCAATGAACTATATAAATAGGACATTTGCAAATTTCATCGCTAGAAAGAAATCTTAAATGTTTCTTATAAAGAATAATCATTGCAATTAAATACATCTAATCGCAGTTCTCAAATATAGATGGAAGCACCTGTTCATTACTCCTTTTGGATATCTGGTATTGCTTAGTTTATAAGATGTGGCAATACTTTCAAAACTGCCTTGACTGATCATGTGCTATATTTTTAGCTACGAGTTTGAATTTAATTTCTACATCACTGCTATTACAAGGTACTTAAACTACTTCCTATTTTATTATTAATAAAATATGTTTGCAAAAACTCGGCTAAGAATGTTTAAAAATAAAAAAAATTCTGACACTGAACAAATTCATCTATAGTTTTTTGCATTTGTGGTATTACTTGGACTGAGTTTGTTGAATTACTACTTGTAAGTTATTCAACATTGTTACTTTGATGTGAGATGTATATACAACTTTCTATTTCTTTCTATTTTTTGTCTCTTTCAAGCAAAAAAATTGTTTTAATCTTTGCCACATGGATGGTTATAAACAAACAGGCCTTCCTGTATAATGTCTGCATTGCATGGGTAATTTTGGATCCTTAAAATATCGTTTAACCCATGATTATTGGCTCATAACGCCAATCAATGTCTATACATTGCAGGTCCAATTCTTCTTTCTTATTCAGACCAACTATGATCTGTCTAAATTTATTGATTCTTCATTTATATATTAAATGGAATGTTAAAAATGCTGTGTTTTATAACAACTCCATTTGCATCATTTAAAATGGGTACATATTGGGCAGTGGTTAATGGTATTGGTATGGGATTTAAATGCTTGGTTCTATAAATTTATTACGTTGGTGTGATATAGGTATCATTAATGATAACACTATTCAAAAACAATGTTATTACTATTGTATAATTTGTTCTGAGTACATATTGTAAAATATTTTTTAATTGTTTTCAAACCTGCATATATATATATAGGACCTGATATGGTACTACATGTTGTACAGACAGAGATAATATGTGGAGACAACAAGCAAAATAAAAATATGCAATATATGCTTACCCAGTCTTTATTTTTTGAATATAAGTTCGATTCTTTTAGACTTGCAAACTTGTCGATGATGTGAAAAAATGGTTGAGTTTCTATTAACTCTTTTAGTAGTTCCTTTTCAATTGAAATTTTTAACAAGTTTCTAAGTCTGTCTTCAAACATCGTATTACGTAGACTGATTTTGATTCTGTTTAAGCAAGAAAAACTCCGTTCTACGGAAACACTAGTGGACGGAATAGTCACTATTAAGCAAAAAAGTTTATAAGCTTCTTTAAAAATGTATCTGTTTTCTGTTAAAATTTCCATGAATGTTTGTAATTTCATATCTCTATACTGCTTATCCAGATATATGTGTTTTAATTCATTTTTCAATCTTTGGAAGTCAGTAAATATATTGGGGTAGTACACATTTAAATTATTTATTGTTTTTGTAAGAAATTTATTGGAATACTCTACAAATTTTGAAGTATCCATTAATGTAATAAAATGAAGCTTTTCCATATCTTGAAAACGTGTAGTAATTTGTAAAGAAATAGTATCTAATATTTCATAAAATATGAATTTTATATTTTGCAAGAACTTTATTTTGTGTGAGCGTCACTTTTTTTTTGTCCCTCACGGTGTTCAGTTGGAACTGTTGTTTTCGAAATCACTAATTCGAAAATTTCTATGAACGTATCCTCATTTAGTTTGCTGTTTAAGACCATTTGCGTATTTTTAATTTGTGAGATGCAAAAATTAATGTCAAATGACTTATTTTGTAGTACATTGAAGAGAACATCCGTAAGTCCAAAAATATGGTTAAAAACAACAACCAAAAGTGAAAATTCAAAGTCGTTAAATATATTTAAATAGCCGACACTCTGCCTAAGCGAAGTTTGATCGGAGGTTGGATCGTTCATAATCTCAGTAAATACTTCTTTTAAAGAATCCCATTCTTTATTTATAACACTCAACATTTTAGAGTTTGATGTCCATCGCGTAATAACAGAAGTAGGAATTCGTTTTCCGACGACTGTATCGACCACGTGAGTTCGTTTGGCAGAATGATGAAAAAATGCAGGTATGCCGCTTACAGTTGCAAAAAATATGCGACACTGTGAAATGCTGTTGCAGCTTTGTTGTAGCACTAAATTCAGACGATGTGCCAAACAATTAATAAAAACTGTATGTGGCGTCACTTCTTTAATTTTGGACTGAAGACTATTTAAGTGCCCTGATATTACGCTTGCTCCATCAAAACATTCTCCTATAAGTTTTGATTTATAGTTAAATTTTTCGAGGCATCTTGATACAAGGTTAAACAATGCTTCGGCAGTCCGATTGGAACTGACGTCATAAAATCCCAAAAATCTTTCCACTAAATTTTCACCAGCAATAACATACCTAATTATGATACTACATTGAGATTTTTGGACAATATCTGTGGAATCGTCTACTTGTATAGAAAAAAATGCAATCCTTTATTTCTTTTTCGATATGTTCATTGATATATTGCCAAATGCAGTCAATTATTTCATTCTGAATAGTCTTAGAATTGCCGGCAAACATGGGTGTGATTTTTCAAAAGTGCTCATGAATGTCCACAGGGCTTATCGAAATGCAGTTTTCTAACAATTCTTTAAAATTACCATGATTAGTGGAGGTTACA
The DNA here is from genome assembly GCA_006491805.2 of Dysdera silvatica. Taxonomy (NCBI): domain Eukaryota; kingdom Metazoa; phylum Arthropoda; class Arachnida; order Araneae; family Dysderidae; genus Dysdera; species Dysdera silvatica. The sequence goes on from QLNU02014802.1 coordinate 29,387,056, forward strand.
TCTTTGTGATGACCATGAAATGCTAATTCTTGCTTCCCCAAGTAAAGAACAGCACGAATGGGCGGGCAATTGAATGAAACGTCTATTAAGTTATACATTTTCGTTGAAGCGTTTGATATATAGCCTAGACCATCGTTTCTTAAGCTTTTTTGGTTACGGAACCCTTGTAAATCCAAACTACGTGACGGAGCCCTTTTAAATCCAAAACTATATGACGGAGCCCCAAATTCTATCACGTAAACCTTAAAAATTTAGCAATTCATTATGTATAAAGGGGGCATTAAACTATTACGTAAACATTGTAGGAGTGATGGGGGTTTAAATTTTGCGCATTGTTTTAGTTTTGAAGCAACGTGGGGGGTGAACTAAACTATGCTTACGTAAGCGTAGTTTGGTTAGAGTATTTTCGATGTCTCACGACACAAGTCATCGAAAATAATACAACGAGCACAGTAGACCTTGTTGCCAAGTGATAACTACCCTAACAGAACTTCAATAATTAATTATTTAAAACCTAAATCAATTTATAAATTTCTTTAAAAAGTGGTATTTGCAGCAGCAAATAAAAAATCAGAGAATAAAAACCTCACGTAAGCATGGGATGGGTCAGCTATTTGCTTTTTTTTTTTGCTTATATAGAGAAGTTTATAAAACAGCCCAAATTATATGCTTAAATTTAAGTAATACTTGAACAACCCTTAAATAGTTGTAGGAGAACATACGTTAATAAAATGCCTACCCTCCATATAAAGGATTAGTTGGTGGGAAAAAGATCACGGCTTTTTAAATTTTTTAATCTTATTTTAAGAAATTTTTATGAAATTATGATTATCCATATTGCATATAAATAAAACACCCCACTTCGAAATTAAAAAACTAGATTACTAAATTTAGTTAAGAAGAAATGACTTTCTTAATTCCTAATTATTTTGGTGCGAATTTTCTTCGCGGAGCCCCAAAATATTACTCGCAGAGCCCGAGTGCTCCGAGGAGAACAGTTTAAGAACCAATGACCTAAAGTTCTCTTTTAAAGCATTTCTCAATTTTTATTTAGGTTTGAAAAGCCTAATGTATCAATCCACATGATCAAAAGAACTTTCATTTGTTTGTTTCATTTGTTTCATTTTGTTTGTGAAGAGCACGGGTAACGTTACCAAAATCATTGAAACCACTCTTATTCCACACATTTGATTTAACACCAATGATTAAACATGGCATACAAAAAAGTTTATTTAAATAATAACTCCCACACAGCCATTCAAACTCCGAATATCACGAAATCTTAAAATGCCGATTATATACTTTGTCCTTTTTTGGAAACTTTAGTTAAATTTAACACAGGCATGGGCTTTTCCTTACTTAAAAATTCTTTTTTATCATCGTTATTCCAACTGGAGAATGGGGTTTCTAATAAAATACATACTTGGTCATTTAAGGGAACCGTCATATTGTAAAGGAACCTATTAGGTTTAACCTAACGAATCAAGTAACGGAAATATTGATTTCCTAGGCGGTTTGAGAACTTGTAGCATAGTGCGCATATCTGAACTTTGGACCATATAAAAGATGGACACAGCAGTGTCCCCAGTTTAACGGCTGCTCTTCGAGCGGCTCCACATCACGTGACGTTAAACGTAATTCATTGGCGACGTGAAGAAAATAGAAAAGACGTCTTATCCTTCCTAGCAAGCTCCTCGCTATTCTTCTAGTGTGTGTTAAAACGATCATGGTGCGGTACAGTGTAGCATATAATTGCAAGGAAAGGGGTGGGGAAGTAAGGCGGAATTTACTCTTTTCACAGGCTTATTAATGTGTATATATCTTCTGTTCACATTGTAAATGATACGGTTCCCATTATCACGCATAAACATTTCATTCACACATAAACACACACAAATTTCCAAGAAAGGCATCAGCTTTAACCCAATACCAGAAAATATGGAAGAAATAAGTCATTAAAATGTATAAAAAATAATATATAGCAATTATATAAAAAAATCGACATATTTTAAATATCGTACTTTTTTTAAATTATTGAAAATATATTTTTACTTTGTCAGTTGGTTTTAAAATATAGGTATTTATGATATAAAAGCATATTAAAAATTTCAGAACTCTAGTGCGCATAGATCTGAAGATAATCTCTGCGCAATATAGAAAAAGTGATTTTGAGAAAAAAAGTGTTCAAGTTGGAACTTGGTAACAAGGTAACATGTAATAGTTATTTTTATTTTATACAATAGTGCAAGAAGTAATTGAAGAATTTTGATGCGGTTTGTTTTAAAACACTGCCAAAAATCGATATTATTTTTTAAACTAATAAATAAAAAATCGATTTTTTAAAGATTTAAAGGTCCTGTGTCCCCTTAAGAAAAAAAAACACAACGAAATTACACGCTTCTACTGTTACCACTCAACGTGCCTCGAAATACTTCAGGGTAATTAAATAATTTTAACAGATATAACACTAAACTGTTTGTAGTTTGAATCAAAGTTTGATTCAAACTACTTAAATTTTTCAAGCTGATTGTACGTTATTTTGTTATTGTTTCTTCTAATATTTTCTGAAGTTTCTGCACACCACTTGATACACTGTCGTGGACCACACTTTGAGCAACACTGCAATAAAATAAATACAGGGGAACCTGTCAAATTGATTACCTGAATAAAATGTCCACTTTTTTAAGGTAGAACTGGTAGGAACTGAGTCATTCCTATAATAAAGTCTGTAGCGCGTTGTGACCACCTGTCTATGGGGACCATGGAAATCCAGTCCCGAAGGTGGTCAATTTATTCAGGTTTTATTGTATTTATTTATTTATTTTGAGATTGATTCGAACTCCCGATAATTTCGCGCCCTCGTCTTTGATGCCCTGAGCCATTTGCGACGTAAATCTTAAAACAAAAAATCACATTTTTAACACCATCAGGTGAAGGTGCAATTATACTTATAACCGCCACATTTCAAGAAAGTTAATGCCTTTCATTTCAGTAATTTAATTTTAAAAAATCTTTTGTATGTTTTGGCGCTTGGACATTTACGGTCATACTTCACTGAAACCAGCAGTTTTCCGAGGAATCTAAACCTCTGTCGCCTAAGAAATAAAACCTCGAACTACAGTGGTTGTAGAAAGTGCATTCTATAGTTCCATTGATATCAAACCTGAATAGCGCTACAATGTACAGACACGTTATCTGTAATAAGCCGTCACAGGGCTTAAAAGAATAATGATGTTCGGGTCATACCCGTATCCAAAGGGAGGGGGGGAATCTTAAAGGCCAGTCACCCAAAACTTGTGCTTTGTGGTGCAAGGACATTCAAGGTCATGCTGCTGCAGGACCTACCGGTTTTCGAGGGACCCTGGTCTCTTTCGCCTGAAGAACCCACCTCTGAATTGCAGATCGGTAAAAAAACAAGCAAGCTCCGGAAGCGGACTCTGGTAATTCCTATGGCAGCCGAAAGTATTGCCACAAGACCGCTGAAATGAGCGTTGCCGCTCATTTCAGCAGTGAATAAATACACAAGGCCCAGCGGTGAGGCAGTGTGGTAACGCGTTCACCTAGTGCGCCGTTAATCCAGGTTTGACTCCCAACTGTGCAAAGAACACTTACTCAGAGATCTCATAAAGATCGCACTGCTCATTGTAGTCCGGGGTTTGGTTCCCTAGGCCTTAAGAGGTTTGGATTCCTCGGAAAACTGTAGGTCCAAGAGGTTCGGATTCCTCGGAAAATTGTAGGTCCAAGAGGTTTGGATTCCTCGGAAAATTGTAAGTCCAGAGGTTCAGATTCCTTAGAAAACGGTAACTCCCGGCGCAGCATGACCACCACAGTCCTTGAGCAGTAAAACCACAAACCAACAAATGAACAAAGGGAATAGATTTAATAAAATTAAAGGGACAAATAGCTTCTGAAACGTTTCTGTAAATAAAAGAAAAGTTTTCTATCTTGCAAATGAAGTTCGCGCAGCAATGTTACTGCTATCCTTGCACCATAAACATCCAACTAATCTGCAAAGTAGTGCTTCCTTAGCAGGGGTGCCCCAGTAAGTTTTGACTAAACCAAAGGAAAATAGAGTTCGTGATACAATTTTATGCAAATTTCCAGTGTGACTGAAAATGAAAATTAAGATTAATCATATTGTGGAAATGCTACTATGTGAAAGTTTACGAAATGTAAAATACGTATTTAACGCGTATCGCTCATAATTAATAGATTAATAGGTTCGTAGCTTATTTAGAATTAATCATAACCTATTTCAAGTTGCAACGCAATTCAATTGAAAACAATAGAAATGGCGACGCAGGAATATTCTTAGAGATAATTTGTTTTGTTTGTTTGTTTGTTTTGTGGTTTTACGGCTCAAAGACTACAATGGTCATGCTGCGCCGGGACCTACTGTTTTCCGAGGAATCCGAACCTCTTATGGCCTAGGGAACCAAACCCCGGACTACAGTGAGCAGTGCGATCTTTTATGAGATCTCTGAGTATCTTAGAATAAAATGGATTCGAAAGATGTTGCTCAGTTTAAAAAGAAAAAAAATAGATATTCAGGGTCAATTAATTTATATGAAACGGTGTCAGAAATTACAAAAAATATTTTTAAGTACAGTAGAACCTGCCTAAAATGACCACCTGTCGGACTGGACTAAAATGCTCACCATTGAAAGGTGCTCACTATACACGACAGATGTTGGTATAAGCATTGCTAAGTCCCTACAAGTTTTCCCATATAAAAACTGGTCACTTTGTTCAGGTAGTCAATTTACCAAGGTGCGCACTTTACCAGGTACCACTGCAGTTTTTTTTAATAAATGTTCCTATATATTTTTAATTTAAAAAAATATAAATATTTTAAATTGCATTTGGTCATTTACATCTTTACACCGAAATACTGGATGAAGATGATGATGATTGATGATTTGATAGTGGTCAACCAACTTAAGGAGACTTCGCTTTACGCACTATCAAACTTAAATGGAATAGAAATCTACACTGAACTGACTTGTGGGGGCAGGGGATAAATTATGCAATTTGAACTGATTTTATCCCAAGGTTATTCGTAATACCGTTTGTTCTTATTCCTTTTTTGACGCAGTATAGCCCAGATGCTCTTGCGCCATAAAAAATCCAAACAAACAAACAATACCGTTTAAACGAAGCCTCCGATTTGTTACCGTTATCAGACTCCATGGAGGTTAGTTGAATTTTTGTGGCTTAAAGGAAAGAAAGGCTCATGCTGCTCAAAACTCAACCGAGAGCGATAACTCTTGCTCCATAATGAATGAACTGGGGTGTGATTTTTTATTAATGGCTTAAAACAGCACGGAAAATAATTGAAAGCATAGTTACTATTTTCTTTCAGATAATATATATTCAGATTCGGTCCTTATTTGACAAAGGGCAGTTGGATCGCGAAAGGTTTTGTTCTCTAACTTTACAAGTTCAGGAAAACAGTTATTATTTACACAATTAAAAGTTGTAAAAAATGGATGACGGTCTTGAATAGTCTGAGTAAAACGTAGTCGAAATACAAGCGTGGTTAGAACTGAAGGGTCACCTAATGAAACGTAAGTCCCAGGCAACATCAACACAGAATTAATCTAAAATCAAATGTATTTATGTCACTGTCCAGGGAAGGGTTTATGGAGGGCTCGTCGAAATGAGCCTAAGGCCCGCTTTGTCTCTCGGCGCCCCTGGATGTAGTAGGTGGCATGAGCAAGTCTACGAGTATTGCTATGCCAACGGCGTGCTGCAAAGAAAACAGCGCCTCTGTATTACAATACGATACTGGCACGTACTTCTGATGATTTTAAATGCTTCAGTCAAGAGCCATTCATCTTTATCTTCCAGAATGAACTACTGTTTAACATCTGTTTCATTGCTTGATGAAAAATGAGGGTGTTACGTTTGAAGAAAACTTGTTGTTTGTGCATATTTCTGGCAGAAATAAATGATACAAAAAGGGTGATATCACCATCGGAAACAGCAAAATCATCACCTAAATTTAAAGAAAGAAAACAAAATGAAAATCTAATTTTTTCTACGGGGATAATGAGCCCTTAGGGAAAATTTAGCCCCCTAAAGAAATGAAAATTACAAATGAGTACTATATGCAGGGTAGGTCGCTCCCCACAGACCCCGAAGCTAGCTACGCCACTGTTTGCAGGGCGAATTTAGAGTTCATTCAAGATGGGGGAGATTAATGCCTTGTTTTTTGCAAATGATATTTAATTGAAACTTTACCTTGTATCTTTCCTATGTTAAATTGTCATTTAAGGGGACGGGGCTCGTTCGACCCCTTGAATCTCCACCTAAATCCGCCCCTGACTGTTTGTGATGTATATTTTAGTGTTCACAATATATTAGATGACAGAATTTACCGTAGAACAGCTGATCACAATCTTAGCAAGTTACTCACCAAATTTGTCAGCACAAAGGCAAGTCCTTTCACTCATTGCTTTGCTTCTTTCTGAAACCATTTTCTCTTAACAATAATCTTAAAATCAGGTGGATGTGGTACAGCGAAGAAAGAAAAACAGGAGACAACAGAAAATAAAGCCACCGTTTAATTAAGATCGTTTAAACACAGTGTATTATTACTTTTAAGTTAACATTGACGAAAGAATTTGGACACAAAAGCTAAGCCTGACCAATAACTTGTAATGGCGTGGTAGAACAAAGATGGAAGAAGACAGAGAATAAATAAGTTTACCGGCCAATCTTACAACAGCGAATAATAGGAGAAAAATAATCATGACGCCGTGTGGAAATGCATTGCAGAAATAAAAAGGTGTAACAAAAGCTTTTAGGCTTACATGTAGTTATTAGTATGAGCAAGAGTGTTAGGAGGAAATAGTTTATCATTATTGGAATATGAGCATTTAGATAGTATATCGTGGAGACTTATCCGACGTTTGCTTATTTTCTTTTCCGGAAACAGGAGATGGGGTTGAAGTAACACTGATGATACCGGATCTGTCGTTTTTCCGGAATCTCATCGGATTGGCCTCCAAGTCTGCCACCATTGGCGTCAACGAGAGCTTGAAGTTGCTCCAATCTGTTTTGTTCATATGGTACCGCCATCTATGAGAAAGGAAAACAACTAAATGTGAATATTATTAACGAATATTTTAAAAGTCGTTGAATTTTTTTTTTTTCCCCGCTTTTAAATAATATTCCATTTTACATCTCGCCACACCACTGGCTGTTTCAGTGCAATTTCTCTCTCAGAACTAATGACTCCGCCTCATTCTACCTTGCACATAGATTAAACTCTATAATTGGTCCATATTTGTCTGTCTATCTGTCGTATATATATATGGACTGTATATATATATACAGTCGAGTTTCTATTTAACGAAGTGCCATCGTTCCTCTGAAAAACTTCGTTATAAGGAAAATTCGTTAAATAGAAATTAACATAAATTGTAAAACTTAATTTCGATAAAATGAAAAAAGCTAAATTTGGACAGTAAAAACTAAGTTCAGTAGACTCTTCTTTTCTTACGAATTTAAATATTTTTTGTATACAAATACGTAAATATTAATAACAAAAGTAAAGACTGAGGATTACTTTATATCTGTATGATCCTCATACAACATATTTGAAACAGAGAAATAATCACTAATTTTGCTTTGTACAAGTTTCTTGTTAAAAACGTTTTATTTATAGAAATTCTCACACTTTTGTAAATATCGGAACACGTCATCTGTAACATTTTCTCCAAACTGTAATTCCCGTCGGATTGTTTCGAATGCTTTTATCACATCATCTTGTGAAGGTTTTTCAGTAATCTCTTCATCTCTTACTGTAAATTCTTCATTACATTTTTTAACACTTTACAAGATTTCATACCCGTAGAATATTCGGCGGTCACAACATTTTCATTAGCGTTCAAAAAAATCAGAAAGCTCTAAATGTTCTTCAACACTCCTATTGTCTTTCGGCTTTTGTCATTTTGCATTTAGTAAAACTCAACGGGCCGTATGTCCACAGTACAGAAGGCTACCTCAACTCCATCCTCCTTGATTAAAATCCTCAACTACCCCTTCTACCTAACCATCCCGCTGAAAAATTGTAAAAGGTAAATTAAAAAAATCAAATTCTTTATAAAAAGAACTTCGTTATATAGAAATTGTTTTTCGTAATATGGAGACAAATTTACATGTTAGTGCCATTCAAAGTCAAGGTTCCGCCGAAAATTTCATTAAATAGAAAACTTTGTTAAATGGAAGTTCGTTATATGGAGACTCTACTGTATATATATATATATATATATATATATATTGAGCCCCCTATAACGAGCGTCTAGCTACGGGTCTGATTACATCTACTACTAGCCAATCATTACTTGATGTCCTTTGAATTATACTTTACCGCTGTATTTTCCATCTATATTGCTACTACCATCCCAAACCAATTTTCATCATTATCTTCCACATTTCCTTCTGCCACATTTAACACTCATATATCCCTTTTTCCTATGCCTTTACTCATTTTCAAAAATAAGACCATAAATACGCATGGAAAAGGCACGCGTACAGCGTTGCTATTCCATCTATCGAGGATAGGTTTGGTTTTTTAAATAATACTCATTATCAAATCCCTTTTTTTTTTTTAGTTCCCAATATTTTCCTAATTTTAACTACAATAATAATAGAAATCACGTTTTAAATTTAGATTTCTTTTTATAATTATAATTTAACGTAACGGAAGTATAGTCTAATTTTTTTTTAGAGACTTTCACGGGACTAATGAAATAATCGCTAAATCGAGGAAATCGTTAAATCGGGATAAATCGTCATTTATCGGAACCAATGAGGACCCCACGGAGGCGGGGGGATGAGTCCCAGGGCCCGTCTTTGGGCTGAAAATTTACATGTAAAATGCGTTAAAAATACAAATATTACATGGGTTGGCACGCATGATGTCGATGAGAGTCGCATTGCGGTTTTTCATATATTATAAAGACCCACACCACAGTTACGTAATATTAAATACAGAAATTCAAATTCCATTTAATTAATATGGTGGCATATTTTCACTGGCGCAGGCAGGGGTGTTGATGGGGGTTGTAACTCCCATTGCAATGAAATTTTGTATATTTAACATAGGAATATATGAGTTGTAGCTCTGTAACCCCTCCCATTGAGTCTATAACCCTTATGAACTTTCTGCGTACGCCTATGGATATTCAATGTAAGTCTTAAGTTCTATGTAAAGTATATATATAAGAAAATATAATTAAGAGAAAGAAAATATAAAATAATTATTTCAAAATTTTAATAACAAAATGTAATAAAAAATATAACATTTAAGTAAGACCTTTGGTCACATCTTTGAAATCTGGCGTAAAATTTTTTAAAGCCATCTGCAGCAATTCTGTGAGATGATAATTGGTCAACCGTGAAAGGTACTTCGACTACACGAACTTCATTGTAGAGTACAAAAATTTACAGCATTGTGTCGTACCAAAAATTGAAATTAGAATGCAAACAGCTTTCTTCAAATGTGAATATTTTAATTCTGGCACTAGTTCCCAGAATTCAATTATAGAAGTAGATTTGTGCTGCATTTGCAATGCCTGATCCTCTTTTATATCTAATAACTCCCATTCCCCAGCCAATTTTTCAGCAAGTATTATTTCAGAAATTTGAAATCCATCTTCAATAATATCATAAGTAAACGGATTAACAAAATATGTAAATGTAGATTTCAAACTCTTGAAATCTTCAAACTTGTGCTTGAAATCTGCTTGCAATTGGTTCCAATTTTTCTTTGTATTCGTTTAACTTTTCTTCTTTAATATTAATTATATTTACTTTTACTCATCAAAAATTATTAAATATTTCATTCTTAAGATTGTACACAAAAAACTGAAATTTAGCTTCGAAACTGAATACAATTTAAGACAAATCAATAATATTTTTTTTCCTTTCTTTGTAAAGCCAAATTAAGTGTTTGCAAATGTTCTAACATGTCTGTAAGGAATATTAAGTCAGAAAGCCAGGTTTTATTTTTTAATCCTGGGTATTTTTTATTTTATTTTTTTAATTTTAGGATCGTTGTTTAAAAGACCAATGAGACCGTTGTTTTTCCCTATCATCGCCAGCGTTCCATCAGTCGCAAAACTTACAAGTTTGTCAAGAGGCAATTCAAACCTGATTGGAACTGAAAAAAGAAATTATGGAAAAGGAAAATCGTAAAAATGCTTATCCGCTTTCTGGAGAACATGTGTTAATTTTAGCGAAAATAAGAC
>QLNU02014802.1:29405124-29426527 GCA_006491805.2 Dysdera silvatica
TATAAAATTAAAAAATATAAGGCAGATTTAGCTCGGATTTTGCAATTGTAAATTTAAATTTATAAAAAGTCAAAGAAATAAAATGTTTCAAATATTTAGTTACATTTCTTCTGAATATCCAATTATAAAGGAAAAAATAGTTACAAAATTAAATACTAATTCACTTTTCACGATAATAAGAGTGGGGTTTTCAAAATTTTGGAATAGTTGTCGAGTATACCTTACAGATATTGTCGTTTTCATTATTTTATTACATTTTCTAAGTGTTTGTTCTCTATTTTCTTTTCTTTGTTTTGTTCCTATTTACACTTTATACCTTTCCTCTTAATTCATTTTCTTTTATACTTTACTTATTTTTATTATTATTTATTCTTTCCCTTTTAAATCGATTGTTAACTTGTAAAAATCTCGTTTTTCTGAATCAATAAGTATTAAATGGAAATCGTGAAAACATTGCCCAGAGAAGATGTGAGTATTCCGTAATATTTAATATAGATTTAAATTGATATTTCTATATCTAACAAAGAACTTAGTAAATATTTCATAAGAACTTAGGAAATATTTTGTAGAAAGTTAGTAAACGTTTAACGAAAAGTAAATGATACTTAAATATATGCTTTTGTTTACATTTAGCAGAAAGTAAATGCTTCCTAAGAAGTTAATAAGCGTTTAAAAGGAAGTTAATAAGTAATTAACGAACATACTCTCTAAATTTATTTAAGTTATTATCTTGTTTTAATATTTTTTTAAAATGATCAACTTTTACTCAGTAAACAATATAAGCGTATGAGAATTTTATGGGATAACAAAAGAAAACCAAATATCACAGCTTATCAAATGCGCTTACTGAAATTTAATGAACTATTGAAATTTGACCATTGACTGGAAATATTCTTAAACGATCTTTGTATCTATGGAACACATCTTAGGAAAAATTTTGAAGTTTTCCGCAAATATTTGTTCCCTTGGAAATCTTATGAGATTCACCCTCAAGAGCAGCATCTAGATTTAGATTTCTAAATATCTCTGACATAATGGAGGTAATTTCCGATGCATGGACTTGTGCAAACAACATATACTTATACGCTCAGAAACGGTTCAGTGGATGGATACTTGTGTATCGTCTACAACAGGGTTGTCCAACCTTTTTGGGTAGCGGGCCACTTAAAGAATTTTCACGGATCTTGCGAGCCAGCGGTTTCTTCAAAAAACTAACTAGTTATTTGTTATTTGTTCACTTGCGATATAGAAAAGAGTCACCCATGATTCCCTCATGGTATTTTTTTATATCTGAAAAAAAAAATGTAAAATTTTTGTTTGGAATTTTTTTTTTTATTCCAAACAATTGTCTGCGGGCCGGATTATCACTGTTCGCGGGCCATACATTGGGCAACCCTGGTCTTGCATAAAAGACTTACGTAGAAAGACTTTCGTAGAAGAGCTAAAAGGAAGCATGTTATAATAAAAATGGAGAAACCATGTGTATTACATGATTCGTGTCATGTGATTTCAGTTCCATACTATTATCAGGAGAACGATTTATTTAAATATAATATTTCCTTTATATGACGCGATCATCTTGTGTCCAATCAATCCTCAGACAAATACTAGAAGAGATCAGTTTCTTAGTCTTCCCGTTTCATATTTCTTCAGTAAGAAAGCAATCAAATGAAGATGAAAGCAATTAATACAAAAATCTCTATCTCCCTCTCCCGGTGCTACATTATACCTTTGAAATACAAAAGTTTTTATTTGTGTTTAGAAAATGTAATTTATTTGAAGATTCTTGTTTCAATGTAAGCATGAAATATGCTACTACATATTTCCTTTTAAATTTTCCGGATTAGAGTTTGCAACGGAATGGCAGTACGTTGAATTACACCTGTTATAAGGTTCCAGACGTATTCAAGCAATGCCGTTTAAAACGACTTCACCGTATACTATAATGTAACGTATTTACATTTCTACTATCCAAAACTGCGCTAAGGGTAGTTTGGGAAGCGACCGCCTACTTAACGCCGCCTTCGAATCGTGATACCTTTGCATTCCAACCACTTGGCGCCAAATTTTGCTCTTTACGTTGGCAGTCATAGTACTATTGAGATATAATATTCTTGTACGTCCTTTAATATAAATTAAAAACCACGTGTTATAGCAATTCCCGCGTCGTTCGAATACGCATTCAATGTGCATTGTTACTTTCTAATACCGGACACCCACGAGAGCGGATATTTTGTCCCTTAAATAGAGGTGCCCCTTCTTCAGAGGCTTATGTGTCGATACATATACTGGGAGGGATCAGAGGAATCGTCCCTTATTCGGAGGTGTCCCTTACGGGAGGTTACACTGTATTTTCATATTTAAAAATTGCATGTAAGAGAAATACTAGGAGTAAACAGGGACTCTCAATGTCACTCATCATTAGGAAATTATGGTGGAATTAATTTACGACTACCTGATATTTTGACGACTATCTGGAGAGTGAGGGGATTACGCGTATGGAGTGGCCGGCATACTCGCCCGACCTTAATCCCATTGAAAATCTGTGGGATGCCCTCGGCCGTGCTGTGCGTACACGTTTCCCACCCCCAGCCACTCTCACAGCTTTGGAAACTGCTCTATAGGAGGAATGGCGATTACTTGAGCCTGTAGTGGTTGACTACCTCATCAAAAGCACGCTGTAAACTTTGTATGCAGTTGAGGGGTGCTCAAATACCCTATTTATGACTTTTTTTTCGTTTGTTTTCACTTTAAACCTTATTTTGTACATCTGGTTAGCTTACGCATTAACAGAGTTCTGAGGTACATAGATTAAAAAAAAAATTCGTAGCCATTTTAAATTTTACACCCCTAAAATTTTTGCACCCTGAGCACTTGTCCAGCGTGCCCATTTATAAATCCCGGCTTAGCGCGCTTTTTATATATATAGATATATACTAGTAGTAAACGAATGGATAATGAAAAACTTGAAATGATAACGAAAAACAAAATTCATGCATGTCAACCTACTCGTATTTTTCTTAAATACGCGGAATACATGCAAAAATATCAGAGGATCCAGAAATCCATACTAAAATTATTATGGATTCAAAAAGGGTCTCTTTGCCGCCAAGTCGGCGACTGTGGTAGCAATAAGTAATATCGGATCTTTCCCAAGGATTTGAAATATCATTGGAATTTCCTTAGAGGGCTAGCCGTTCCAATTAAAACGGAGTTTTAAAAAAACGTCAGTTAACTTTTGGAGTTGGTGTATTGTTAGCTTGGCTACTCCTTTCGTATTTGGGTGATTTTCAAGATTTGATTTGTTAGGATTAGGCTTAATGCCCCTATTACTTTGGAGACGATTTTTCCTTTTTTTTTTCTACCGTAACCTTTCAATTTGTTGATCTTCGTATTTGTGTTGATTATTTTTATTATTAATTTTAATACTATGTTTGTTCTTGCAATTGGCGGTATAGGGTTTAGAAAAGTACTCATACCTTATTTTTATTTTTACGGATTTTTATTTCTATATATATTATATTATATTATTATTATTATTAATATGTCTTGCTTATTTAGTTGATCTTAAGACTGCGGTATAAACCAAATTATATATATATATATCACAACTTCTGGTACAAGAAATTTACCAGCGCCCATGGCCCATTAGCCAAGGAACTTACGGCGATAATTGAAGACCCCAGCAAAATGCCTGAATTCCTCTGCAAGGGAATAACTTACCTCCTACCGAAGGACCAGGATACCAGTAACCCAGCGAAATACCGACCCATTACGTGCCTTAACACCCTGTACAAGATACTCACGGGGTGCATCTCTGAAAAAATAAGCCGGCACAGCGAAAGCAACAACCTAATGACCGAAGAACACAAGGGATACCAGAAAAGGACTTATCAAGAAAACAAAAGCGAAAACTCAACACCGCATACATAGACTACAAGAAGGCTTTCGACTCTGTTCCGCACTCGTGGCTCCTTGAAATACTCAGCATATACAAAGTGCATCCCTCAATCATCCGATTCCTACAGAGCAGCATGAAACAATGGAGAACCCGGTTACAGCTAAACACGCCAGACAGTAAAATAGAAACGGCCGAGATCCCCATCCGCCGCGGAATCTTTCAAGGAGACGCACTAAGCCCCCAGTGGTTCTGCTTGGCGTTAAACCCCTTGTCAAGGATGCTGAACACAAGTAAATACGGATACATGCTGAAGAAAGACAAGAGAAACCTACATAAAGTCTCCCACCTCATGTACGTAGATGACATCAAGCTATACGCGCCAACCATCACCCAACTCCGACAACTCATCAGTATAACAGAGACATTCTCCAAGGATATAGGAATGGAATTCGGCCTCGATAAGTGCAAAATACAGAAGAATAGCAAAGAAGATTTACCAGGCATCGAACTCGAAGACGGGAGACTACTGAAGACCTTGGACGAGGGCGAAACCTACAAATACCTAGGGATAATGCAAAAACGGCAGCAGGAGCACAAGAAAGTCAAAGTCCAGCTCACGCAAGCATTCCAAGAAAGACTTAGAAGCATTGTGAAGACGAAACTGAGCGGGAAGAACACCACGCAAGCAATTAACGCATATGCGGTACCAGTGCTCACCTACTCCTTCGGGATCATCAAATGGTCCAACACTGAACTAGAACAACTCCAGCGGAAAATGAGAACCATCCAGAGAAGAGCCGGACAACTACACCCTGCAACGGCAATTGAACGGCAAACACTACCCCGGGAAGAAGGAGGACGCGGACAAGCGGACCTCAAAGACTTACATGACAAGCAGATCCAGAGCATGAGGCAATACTTCCAGTTGAAGAGTCCCCGATCGCCACTCATCCAAGCCATAATACAAGCAGATGCAAATTACACGCCACTAAACCTGTGTAGTACCGAAGAGCGTGTCCTGGAAACAGCCAACGAACAGAAACTGAGAACTTGGGCCGGAAAACCATTACATGGCAGGCACTACAATGACCTGCAACAACCACACGTTGACAAAAAGGCATCAAATTCTTGGCTGGCCAAAGGCACTCTCCAGCCAGAGACAGAAGGATTCATGCTAGCCATCCAAGACCAAGTGATCGCAACAAGGAACAATCAGAAATTCATCCAGAGAAAAGACATAGAAAGCGACAAATGCAGACACTGTCATGCGGCATCGGAGACAATCCAACACGTGATGGCAGGATGCAAGATCCTTGCGCAGTCAGACTACAAACATAGACACGATCAAGTAGCGAAAATAGTCCACCAGAAATTGGCAGCGAATGCTGGCTTTCTGACAGAAAAATGCCCGTACTACAAATATGAGCCAGAGACCGTGCATGAGAACGAAACACACAAGCTTTACTGGGATAGAGCAATCATAACAGACAAGACAGTCCCACATAACCGTCCTGACATAACCCTCGTCGATAAATCGAATAAGACCACGTACTTAATCGACATAGCAGTACCCAACACCAATAACATACAGACAACCTACACAACGAAAATCACCAAGTACCAAGATCTCAGACATGAAGTACGAGATATATGGGGTATGGAAAAGATCCTCATCATCCCGTTAGTCATCTCAGCAACAGGGATAGTACCAAAAACGCTTGCGACGAATTTGGAGATACTCAACATTGACCCAAACACCTACATCTACACATACACTTTGGGTTTGGATAGACAATAGATGGCCAGTCAGCGCGGTGCGATGACGTTACCAATTCCAGTAACCCCGCAATTTCAATACTCTTTAATTAAGATAGCACTGCATACTCTCAATAATTTTCTTCAGGACAGCCCTGTATATATTTTTTCGTAGTCGAACGGCACGAAGGTGGCTGAAATTCTAATACCATGAGTATAGTTGAGCTTTGCTGAATAGCCTATTCATTTCTCCTTTAGAGTTAAAGCTCGATAAATAATAGAGAAGGGTTGTTTTGAATGTAAATTGTCTATTTCAATGCAGATGTAAAGCAACTCATTAGTTTGGAAATAGCTCTAGAAACATATAGAGTGGTTTTGACGGCATCATTAAAATTGCAGCAACTTTGGCGACATGGGTCGGTTACAGCAAAAGTAATTTACTTTCAGATTAAGCCAAAATTTCAAATTCTGCTTGGCGTAATGAATTTTTAATTGCACTAATTTATCCGCTTTAAGGAGCAAGAAATAGGACTTGTATCTTCTGAAGTTTCAATATTATCTTAGAATCAGAAATTGTCTTCAATACAGTTTATGAACAACTGTAGCAGCCGCAATTATTCACCAAATTGTGGAAACCTTGGCTACTTCTGAAAAAAAAGGTTACCAATTTTAAATACAAAATTTAGACTTTTTCTTGCCAGAAAGAGACAAAAATTAATATTAAGGCGCGTAAGGAAATAAATAAATCATGATTTCGTGCAGAATTGGGAAATAAGTGAATCGTGTGATATGGCAACAAATAAGAAAATAAATGAATCATAAACACGTGCATGGGTAAAGAAATAAATGGATTGTAAAATAACACACAGATAAGGAAATAAATGAATATGGATGATATAACATACATTAACAAGGAAATAAATAAATTATGAAGTTACGCGATTTACGAAATCAATGGGTTTTAAATACACAGGTTAGAAAATAAATGAATCGCAAAATATTACATGAATAAGAAAATAAATTAATCATAAGCTATTACCTATATAAAGAAATAAATGAATCACAAAGTATTACGAATATAAGGAAATAAATGTATGGTAATATACAGATAAGTATATTAATTAGTTATGTGGTAATATATGTGAATAAAGGAATAATTTAATCAAAAGTTATAACGTGGATAAAAAAAATGAATGGACAGAAATATAATATACGAATAAGAAAATGAACCGTAAGAAAATATAATATGCAAATAAGGAGATTAATTAACCATAAAATAATACCCGAATAAAAAAATGAAAGTAATACAATTTGCGGAACTTATAAATAGATTGAATTCTGATTTTTTATGTTAATTGCATTGTTTTCGTCTCTTGTCACTTTCTGTTTTTACTTCTTCGTTCGTGTTTGTTTTTAATTGCATTTGTTGTCACATGCTTTCGATGGAACTAATTTTCTTAAAATCACAGCTGTTAGTGTGAATTATAGGCATTTGGAGAATTTTTTTGAAACGTAATAATAAATTGGAATATATATTTTTCAAATTAATTATGTATAAAAAAATTCACAGTTGATAAAACGTTAATGACAAAGAATAAACTGGTTCATGTCATTATATCCTTTTTCTTCCAGCAAAATAATTTAAATTAAACAATTATTAAACCACTGCGTTTATTATAAATGCGACCACTGATTCATATTTTGCTTTTTTTCTTATTTCATATTTATACGTTGATTTGGTTTCCGACTTTTAATTTCATTTCTTAGTCTTATTTTTCATAAAAAAAATATCGCTTTTAAATACCATTTTCTTATTTAAAATGTCGTGTTTGTAAAAAGGTAAAAAAGTAGAGACTTTTTTAATGATAGATTTTTATTTATCACAGGAGACAATGATTACAATCTGCAAGTACAAGCTTCTATAAAACAAAGAATAAATTTTGTGTACAAACTATAAACCACATATACAGATGTACATAAAATGCCGCCCTGTGGCGGGTCCCCGGTAAAAATAATATGTAACAGACCAAGGACCCAGTATATGTGTGTATATCCCAGTATGTGTTTTATTTAAATTATTGTGTAAAAATGTAAAAAAAGTAGGGACTTTTTTAATAATAGATTTTTATTTATTATAGGAAAGAATGATTACAATTTGTAAGTACTTGCTTCTATATCACAATGAATAAATTTTATGTACAAACTATAAACCACGCATACGGATGTACATAAATTGCCGCCCTGTGACGTGTCCCCGGTAAAAACAGTATTTAGCAGGCCATGGACCCAGTATATTCGGATCTGTGCCGTAAATTTGAAGAAAACATCAGCGAAGAATTTATCACATTTTTAAGCTTATGAGTCAAATCAAACAATTTTTTTATGATCAAAATGGATTTTGATAAAACTTGGTATGTGGGCTTACTCCTATGTGGATTAGAACACATGTGAAATTTTTCTTCCCCAGAGCCAGAGATCCAGATTTTAATTAAAATAGTTAAATATTCATCAAAAATAACAGTGCATATAATCATTTCTGTTCAGTCAGTGCTAACCAGCTGATGATACTTGATCTTATCAGTTGGCTTTGGCTCATAGTCCTCAAACTTTTCTTCTAGTACTTTTTTGCAAACTTGCACTAATTAGACAGTCGGCAAAGTGGTGCAACCTGCGATCTTGACTATAGTTGCAACAGAGAAGATATTTAATAAGCTCCTGGTATTCCTCTGTAATATGACTGGCGTGAATTAAAAGGATGACATTCTGGTATTTTGTACGCACACACACCGAATGTGTACCTGAAGATCTAGCCAGTACATACCATTTTGGCCACAAAAAGCAGAACTTAGAAAAGTTTCCATTTGCCTGAGGAAATTGAAGTTTGAATGAAGAGTAGAAGAGTATAAAACTCACACAATTTACATAGTATATTCCTTATATATAGAGCCCTAGAAATACTAACTATATATATTTTTTTAATTATTATTCTGGAATACTTGTGGCTGTCATGAAAATTTTCACTTAATTCAACTGTAGTTTGACTTAAGTTTTTCCCATTTCTGGTATTAAGCATTGCTAAAATTCCTTCCTCCTTCAAAATTTGTCGTGACTATCTCACAGCATGAGCAGTGTAAAAACGAAAGCAATAATGTAAAAACTGTAAGTACCACATTTGTCCAGATGCTTATTCTGAACAAGTCTAAAAAATTTCAATTTGATTACTGTGCATGAAATCGTCATTTTGTTTGTTTAAATGAAAAAATGTTTCCATATCACAATTTTTATAAGAGTAACTAATTGACTAGTGTATTTCATGAATAAAAGTACAATTAAAAATTTTCAGGAGTCCAGAATTATTTATTCATTAAAAATATTAACAAATTTATTAAAAACGTTGATAAATTCATTAAAACTTAGGAGTCTGAAGTAACTTTTTAGGTGACTTTAGGTCTGAGAATTTTTATCCCTGGGTTAACGTGTTTTTCGGAAAAAAAAAAAATTATGTAAGCCATGTGAAAGACATATTTTTTATTTCAGAACTAGAAATACCGAAGAATAAGCTTCAATTAAAAATAAAAAAAAAGACTATTGTTTTCATCTGCCTTTTAGTAGTATTTTTTTTTGTAATATCAAAAAACTTTGAAAATTTTACATAATTTCTATAATTTTTAACATTTTTCCAGTCTTAAATGTTAGAAATTAATACTCAAAATTTTTAATTTATAATCAGCATGTTTGTTGAGTAATCAGCATGTTTGTTGAGTAGGTAACACCGCTTGACATAAATATAATAAAAGCAATCAGACAACTTTGAGCGGTTTGTTAGGTTATTGGTACATTACATTATTTTTTCCCATTTGTATTCCTTAATTATATTATCTGCTGTATGTTCGATTCGCTCCATATACATCTGATGAAGGCTGCCCTTTAGCGCAGCCGAAAGCCGGCTCATGTACCAATAATCTAACAAACCGCTCAAAGTTGTCTGATTGATTTTATTATACAGCATATGTTTATTAATTTATATTCAAAATTTCAAGTCCCTAAGTATTTCAGTTCCGGAGCAGCAATTTTTTGAAGACAAAACTGCAGTCTAAAAAGGAGTTTAAAAAAAGTACTATCCGCGGAAATTCTCAAATTTTTGACCCCCTATATCTCAGGAACTATGAGGGCTAGGAAAGAAAAATTTCACATAGGTTCTAACCTATATAGTGATTGTATACACACACCAAGTTTTATCAAAATCTTTGTCAGTGGGTGTCGGGGTGTGGTTGAATTGACATGGAATGACCCTTATAATGTTTGTAGGAATTACACATTTATAAGCTTTGCAAACAACATCAAGATCATTTATTTATATTTATTCTCTATATATGTTTTATTTCTATGCATGTACTATAACCCTTTTTTAGTGAACACCCTACAGGAACGGTCACCCAGTTTTTATGGTCAGATAAAAATTCTTTGGCAAGGAACTCTTTCACATTCCTCATTTGCAATCATCCCTCCTTTACAAATGGATTTTTCTATTTGGTGAGTATTCGCTAATAAGATGTTTTAATTTGGATATTCCCTAAGTCTTTATCTTATAGAATATACTATTGTATCCATCCTTTTAAATTATATTAATAAATTTTATATTGTTAAATTATAAATTGATCAATTATACACTGATAAATTACAAATTGATAAATTATAAACTATTAATCTGAACAACGTGATTTAAAAATTTATTAGAACATAAACATGTTTTCAACTGTTGTAGTGATTTAAAAATTTATTAAAACATAAACATTTTTTCAACCATTCTAGAGGATGATCACCATCAAATGACCATCCTCTGGAATGATTGAAAACATGTTTATTTTCTAATAAATTTTTAAACCACTAAAACATTAAGTAAAGAGATAATAGCACTGCTTGATGAATCAATACGATAACATGTGCAAATCAAAGTACATTTGTATTCGATATTATTCATATTCTGAATCTGATGATGGCTGTCCCATTGAACAGTCGAAAGCTTGTCTCATGTTTCTAATAAAAGTATTTCACTCTCTTTAAGTTCTTATGCGCATTTTATCGTATCACCACAACGTTGTTCTGATTCATAGTTTATGATTGGTGATGTAGTTTTTTAATTATGGTAAATTATGTATTGCTAAATTTTATAGTGTTAAATTACATAGTGAAAAATTATATGTTGTTAAATTATATATTGATAAATTACATATCGATAAATGATATATTGTTAAATTACAGATTAATAGGTCTTTATATTAAATTATTCTTTATATGTCTCCAAGTTAAGTTATTTTTATATGTGTCTCTAAATTAAATTATCATTTATGTCTTCAAGATGCACTACGCTTTTTTTTTGTCTGCACCATTAAACTGTATTACTCCATTTCTTTGTCTTCTTCTTCGAGATGACCGTTTTTGATATATCGATTTTTAAGTCAAATTATTCTCTATCTATCTCTAAGCTACAATACTCCCAATATTTATGCCTTTAACGCCTCTATGTTTTCGTCATTTTTTAAGCTCCATATTTCTTTTCTCATATCTCCATATTTATTTTTTAAGATTCTTTATGTATGTATGAAAAATACACATAATCGCCGTTAAAGTCATTTAATATGCGGTTTATAGCTATTTCTAAAGCATGGAGCTTTCTTCTTCTTCAGAATCTGAGCAAACCTGGAGGACATATCTTGAAGAAACATGGAAAACATACCCTTAATAAACATGGAAGACATACCTTTAACAAACATGGAAAACATAGCTTGAAAATCATGAAAGATATTATCTTAGACGAACATGAAAAGACATATACCTTAAACAAACGGGAAAGACGTATCTTGAACAAATATGGAAAACATATCTTGAATAAATATGAAAGACGTATCTTGAACAAACACAAAAAACGTACCTTGAACAAACATGAAAGACCTATCTTGAATAAACCTGAAGAAGAAAACCTCGTGCTCTTGAAATAGCCATAAACCATTTATTAAATAATTTTAACTGCGATTATGTGCATTGTTACATTCTATTTGCACGTTCAGTATGTTATACGTTTCTAGAAAGATTTCTTAGGGTGAGATTTTGAGCTAACTTTTTCCGGAAGTTTATATTTCTAAATTATATTATGGCATTTGTCAATGTCGCAAAGCAACATTACTCTTTGCGTTTAAGTCTTTAAGATAAACCATTTTTTGTATCTATCTTCAAGAAATATGTTTATGTTTTAAGTACTATTTTCCATTTGTGTTTTACTTTCATGCGATGATATCACGATGAAATATGTAGTATACGCTTCCACAGGCGTAGGCAGAAAGTTCATAAGGGGGTTATAGGCTTAATGGGAGGGGTTACAGAGCTACAACTCATATATTCCTATGTTAAATATACAAAATTTCATTGCGATGGGGTTATAGCCCCAAAACCTCCCCCTAGCTACGCCTATGTACGCTTCTCATATATATACTAAACTACATTGTACTGAACTACATATTGTATGGATACGAGCATGCACTATCATAACCCTGCATTGTATAACTGCAGTGCAATACAAAAGTACTTCATGTTTGTACTTGCTCAGGCTGTATTGAATTTCTATTTTGCGCATTTTAATTGTATCTAATTAACTTCAAATTCAAAAATAATCTTAATCTTTTTACTTCTCTTTCCCTGATTTCATGAATTTTATTAATGGTATTTTTAATCGCGCGTGATTATAAATATATATTTCATTTTAAAAACTCTTACATTATTCGGAAACTTTAATGAAATGTTCACATATCTGCGATAAATCTCGTATCTTGTATCATTAATGGCGTAAATTTAATCATAAAAACAATAAACCAGTGCTTTTGGTGAGATAAGGTGAAAAGTACGATGTTTCCCGTTTGCGATAAGAATAAATGTGACATAAAATAATAAAAATAAATATAACATTTCTGAAACCCGATTAGATCGCCTTGTCTGAAATATCTCGAATCTAAATATAACCTGTTAAGATTTGTTCCGAAAATAGAAGTAGCTAGTACTTTCGTAACAGTTGCCGTTTCATCTTCTAGAATCTTTAATTTGAAACTCCTGACCAGATTTAAAGCTTTAAACTTAAATCAGGAATGTCGAAATTTATTAAAATTTCTAATTTAATGTTTTGAAACTATGTTTGAGATTTGACAAGTTTTCAACAAAGCCAGAAACTAAAGAATATCGGAGCTAGGTACCTTGACAGATGAAAGTGTAAGTGGATTTTCTAAATATATGTCAACATCAAAACGTCCGCTCAATCTCTTTATGATGTTCCGTTATTGGACATCCCGTTGTCTGTAAGTATCTCAAATGTCCAATCACGGCGCAGATCCCAACGGAATACAATTTCATTGGCGCATTAGAGATTGCTGTTCAACAGAAATAGTTTCGCTTGAAATTGAAGAGAAAATTGATTTGGAAGTCGTCAATTTCATGTGATATTACATTAGGGCGTTTACACAAGGATGTGCGACATAGAGTGGCACATCGAAGAAAGTAGCACTGTGAAAATGTATCAGATAAATAGAATCTCCAAGATCGATATACCTGTTGCTACCAGATTGACACTTCTTGACATGATTCATACGTTTTGATATTATCAATACTTTTTGCATAATCAATACTTTTTGCATAATCAATACTTTTTAACATGATCGATGCTTTTTGGCTTTGATTGGTTGAGTTTTATAGAGAAAGGCCAATAAATTAGTATTATGGCAAACAAAAGTTTAACCATACCTGCGGTTTACCTATAAAATTAATGTTTGTATACAAAGGTAAAAATTACCTTCAATAATACAACAAAGACGGAAGAACCAATCACGTTAGATAAGCGTACAACAGAACCAATATCAGATAAAACTTTAAAAATTGTATTATAATTTTAAAAACAAAACGTAGGATGCCATATTAGTTAAAATCAGTTAATTTGAAATAGGATGTCTGCTGTTAGTTAAATTTTTACAAATAAAATTTTTTTGTCATAATCTATAATTTTTTACATGGTTAATATTGTTTTAAAATTATCAATATTTCTGGTGAGAATTTTGTCTTTTGAGGAAATAAAATAGTTCTAAAGGTATTATAAATAGAGAGGACATTCAGAGCAAAAATAGTGCCTAATATGGATATTGGTGGATGGAAAAAGAGAGTAAATTTTTTTAAACTTAATTTTCCAGACATACATAATATTCACAATAGATTTTCCATGATATAATTTTGCGTATACAATGTATAATTAGAAAAAATTTCAAGCTGCATAGTATATATTATTATAGTTATTATTAAACGAACTCTGATGTTATATATTAATATATGCCTAGGCAGCAATGGGTAAAGACAGAATCTCTATAGAGGCCCATGTTGCCCAGGATTATGCGGTACATAGTTTTACATTCCTAATGATATTATTAAATCTTATTGAATTTCCAAATACACACAACATTAATAATACACAATATCGTGTTGTATTAAATATATATAATTTTTGCACATAACTACTAAATTTACAAAATATCTTAGAGCGGGGAGAACAAGATTAATTCAGCCATTCAACATAACAGGCAAGTTTTTTAAAGGTAAAGAATGACTTACCTTTAGTAGTATTACATGGATAGATTATTGAGTAGATTATTGAGTAGATTACATGGATGATGGAAGCGTATTTCATGTCCTAGATCCCGCACTTCCAATTCGTTTTTTTCCAATTTTTTTCTAGAAATTATAAGTTTATTAACAGCTGTTGTTGGGTAATGATATTGAGGTAATTGTAAACATAGGATAAGTGGTTATATTAGTTTTCAAGCAATTAAACATTAGCACGATTAATTTATAATTTATGAGATTGTTAAAGGGAAGTATGTTGTGTTTTATCATAATTTCAGACTAGATTCATCTGAATACAGACTGGTTTTGCTTTGTAAGTTTCATGTATCTCCTCTGCAATGTCAGTATTCCTTTCCGATTTGTTTTCATGGTAAATCCCCAGATCAGAAGTCAATAATTAAGATGAGAGGAAAGAAAGAAATAATAGAGGTTCATCAGCGTGTAAGCATAATGGAAAGTAACTAATTTTATCCCTTTTCGGATTATTCCTATATGTCTAATGATCGAGCAAAGAGGATTAATATGAGTATCCCTTTTCAGGTTAGATTGAAGTATTATTCCTTGAAATTTAGCTTTAGAAGAAAAATGGACATCGTCATTATTAATCTTAACTGTATAGTAATTAGCGTTAAGTTGTTTTTCGTATTAGTAAACAGGAGGCATTTGGTCTTATTTATATTTAGTTATAGATACAGTAGTTCATAAATTGCTTAATTAATTGTTCAAGATAAAGAAAAAAACCAGAATATAATTATTTTTTTACAATTACTATTACTTACCTATAATCCCTTAGGTTGTTTGCAATTTCTGAATTGCTTACTTCATCTGACCCTTGTCCCGATCCATAAGAGAAAGAACTGATAACACATACTGATTGAACATCTCTGTTTTCAGAATTATAATACTTATTTAAAATTTACGTTTTACTAAAACACTTTTTTTGTTGTACGTTTTACTCATTGGGTTCGTTTTGTGCTTGTTGTTATTTTGATATACGGTGATAATAGTATACGACTTCAGTATTAAAATTAAATTACTTTTAACCTACAGAAGTAAAATATAAGTTACCAATCTTTTAAACCCATTCGTCAATTTTTAATACTTAGTAAATTTATTCATACTACTATGACCCTATATACTTTATAGTCATATATAAATTGCTCTACTTTATATACTTTATATGACTTTTAAAAACTTTATAATCTACACTTTGCATAGCCATTTCTTTACTGTATATATATATTTATAACAGTATAATTAATAATATATATAATTAATTACTTTATAATATTCCAACATATTAATAACATTACTAACTTATAGCCTATTAATCTTCAGCTGCCCTGACACCACTATCCAACTTCCTCGCACTTCACTTATAGATGCAATTTTTCACGAAGCAATCTAACGGCTTTCGTAGCCTGACCTGTGCTTTTCCTATAATATGAAACGTTTTAACACCTGAAATCCCATCTCTACGTTCATACGCATTGTTTAAAAAAAGTACGTAATCTCTTTCTTAATCATTTCATTGCTACTTAGCATTTTTTTTTTGCCAAGCTACTGATTGAAATAGCCTTGCTTTGCAGTGATTATGATGATGACATATACTGAGCAGCTGGAGCTTCTCAGATTCCTATTTTTATTCAATGCTGCCAAAGCAGACTTCTCAATTTTCAAAAGTGCTTTACTTGCACATATTATTAAAAAATCCTTATTTTACTAAAGTATTATGAACAGGTTGATTGTTAAGATACCTTAATATAACTTATTTGTATTTTTCCACGTTCACACTGTTTATTTTGTGTTCTATTTTATTTATGTGTGTTGCGTTTGAATATTCTGTATGTCTCATATGGTTTGCCTAGAATAAAATTACCAAAAAAAAACATAAATATTCATACTTCAATTAAAAATTGATTATATTATTTATATTGCGTATTGTTTCGTCGAATATTTCCACGTATATTATTATGGTAATGTTTAATTATTTGCTTTTCAAATATTTCGATTACACTATATTACTATTATTATCGTTCTGTTCCTTTATTACATCAAGTAGCAATTAAATATTTTAAAACGACTTCTTGAAATAAATTTCACAAAATAAATTCAGCTTTCAGTGACAAGAATGGAGTCCACGTCGTCTAAAACCGTTTAAATGAATGGGAGAAAGTTCTGAATGAATTAAATACTTGTGCAACTAGTACATGACATCATAATTGTTTTAATAATTAATGCGCTTGCTCAGGTTTTAATTTTCAATCTGCCGACGACAGCCTCGCTTTCTCTTTGGACAAATTTGAATTTAGAATGTATGGTGATAATTTTCAACACCGTCTCTGTAGGGGAAGTTTCTTTGCAGTTAATATTATATATAATTTAACAAATTCCTCCACAACCTCCATAATTTAATTAAAGAAGCTCCTTTTTATAAAAAATTTGTTATTTCCATATAATTTTAATGTCTTTTTTCGTAATTTTAATGTCTTTTTTCGTAATTTTAAGTTCTTTTCTACTAATTTAAATGTCTTATTTTCAATTCTTTTAGGGTAATTTCAATATCCTTCTTAAGCAATTTTGCGGTCTTTCCCATTTACTATCAAAATCTTTTCCATTTAATTTTGCTAAATTTTACTTGTAATATCAATGTCTTTTCTTATAATTTCAGTGACTTCGGCATGCAATTTTAATACATATTTTCTTACTTAATATACATTATTGTCTATCATAAACACTTCAACAGAACTATCCAGAAGATTTATCAAACCCAAAAGTAAAACCGAATTAAAACACTTTAATGAAAAAAATCACTTTCTTCTGGCATTAAAATAACCATATTAAATTAGAAGATAATTAAAAAAATAATTCTATCTATGTGTACTGTGTAGAATCTAATTAAGTTGGTAGTTAATTAATTTTGTTCTGCCCTCTGGGAATTTTGTTTTTTTCGCTAATAGTTACCTATTCATTTAAATTTTACATAAATTGGCTTTAATTTAACTATTATACATTCAAGTAATTAAGAAAACGTTATTAAATATTTAGTTAATTATTTCCCAAATTAATTGAGTGATCTTAATTAGGGATGGTTAAATGAGAACGGAGAAAATTTCCAATTTACGAAAGTACTTTTCAAAGAATAATTTTTTTCAAATTGTCTATTTTAGAAATAGATTTAATAATTATTTTTATAAATAAATAAATGAATATTATCTTATTAAATGTAATGAAAGAGTTAAATATAAAACGTAACAGGACAAATATTACTTTATTGGTTGTATCTATATAAATTATCGCAGCACTAACAATATAACGATATTCAAGGAAATCCAAACCTTTCGAAATTTAGGAAGATCTTAAATTACTTGCTTTTTCCTAAATATTATTTCAGACCTAACGCGTTAAAAAATTTCGTTGATTTGACAATATCAAATTTTTCTATTTAACTAGTGATGCCCTCAATCAAACTAACTATCAACATATAATTCTAATATTTGCATATAAAATATTTAGTTGGTTTTTAGTGAATTTAATATAAAAACCTTGATTGCTAATATAAGTGATAATTTTGATAATTTTAATTAATATCGATGGATATAAATTCAATACAAATAAATGTTAATTTTTACCATTAAAGTTGTAAAATTTAGTCGCACATTTATCCGCAAAGCGCTTTCTCAAGGCCCTTTAATTTTACAACTTCGATTTGAGTTAGCCAATAAGTGAATTGCTTTTGAGTACTTTCTTTTGATTGCTTAGATTTCCAAATCTCGGGCGATAATTGGAGGAAGAATCAAATAAACACATGGCAAATTTAATCAAAAAAGGAAGCTGTATTCGATACGCCTCCAGGACGGAGACATTGTGGGGCACTTAAAAACGAGACATTCCCAAAAACGAGAGGCCTGTGGCGACCAAATGAGTTTTCAGAAGCGCAGACGGCAGGGATGCTATTTGAAGCCACTTAACGTTTGGAAGCCACTTACGCCAACAGTCGATCAGCCGCCATTTATGGCAGTCTACCAACCTGAAATCCCACATATTTCCTTTCTACTGTTTCCTGCTTTTTATTTATTTTTTAAGAAAAATGAAGATCATTTCATCAGAAGAGAATATCCCGAGGGAAATTTACCATCTATATCATCAAATCTAATCAATTTCGGGTTTGATTCCATATGTTTGCTGTACATAGTTTCTAAAGTACCTTTATGTGTTGTTGAAATTGACTTGGTTTCTCTATTATTTTTATTAAAAAGTAACAAGCGAAAATTTCGTTGGAGAAACTACTTAATTTAAAAGTTGGATTAACCCATGAAAGAAAAAAAAATTATATGGGTAAAAATAAATTTTATGATTTAAACAAATCATTCTGTTTTGAGCTTAGAATACAAAGAATTCTTGTGGGAGTTTAGACATATTAGCCATAACTACCATGAGGATTACTTGATGCGAATAAAAATATTTGCGAATTATTTCCACAAAATACAAATTCAAAAATAGACTCTCTTGCAGATGCATCTATACATAGACGTTCATACAAGAAGTCAGTGAACAAAAAACTTTTCATTTTCAAATCTTCGGAATTCAATACGTCTTTTTTTTTACCCATGGACAAAAAACAATTTGTTTTCTTCCACTGGAATAAGAAATTGACCTATATTGAACTCGACCAACCATGGAAATGTAATGAAAAACGATTCATCGCAGTCCGTTTTTATGTCATCGAAACGACGTCAATACACATAGTCTAAACTAAATTCCAACCCAATAATAAAACAACGCGGAAAAGAAAACAATGTTATTTATTTCATAGTTAATATCAGATTCAAATAATGTTTTCGTGCATTATGTAATAACAAGTAAGATTTGTTTCTTTTTTCAGAGATCAGGATGGGAAAGAGTGTAGAAAACAAAAGCAAAGAAAATAGAAAAATGTAAGTTAAGTAGAAGGGAATAAAAATAGGAATAACAAAGTTAAGGGAAGGAGAGAAAGATTAATTTAGAAAAAGTTGACGAAGTAGAAAGGAAAATGAAATGAAGCAAAAGAAAATATAAATAGAAAAGTAACGGAAAAAAAGCAAAAATTGGATAAAATTACGAAAGGTATAAGAAAAATCGCGCAACGTGTAGAGAACCACTGTTTTTGCTATCAAACCAAGTGTCCAGAAAGTAAGAATGTCCTGTATACTAGCCCTCGGTTTTCTCCGGACCGGTCCGGCACTTGGAATATCCAAGGTTGAACCCCATAAATGGGCGTCAGATTTAGGGAAATTTTGGGATCTTTGAATCGAAGAACCCATATGTTCAATCAAGCAAATCAACTAGAGATGTAAAAAAACATATACAATGACAATTAGCATATTTTATTTATTTGTTTTTCTCCATTCTTTTTTATTTGTCTTTCTGTTATCTTTCACTTGTCATTCTGTTGTCTTTCACTTGTCATTCTGTTGTTTTTCATTTATCATTCTGCTATCTTTCATTTATCATTCTGTTATCTGTCACTTGTCGTTTTGTTTCCTTTGAATTCTCATTCTGTTGTCTTCCACTTGTCATTATGTTACCCTTCACCTTCAACTGTAATCTGCATTCAATTTTTATCCGTAATTTTTAGAGGGGGGATCGGCCCCCAAATACTTTTGTAGTCAATGAGACCTGGTCTTCCTTAGATTTGGCGCCTCTGATATACTTAGATATTCTCTGATATACTCTGATATTACTCTCTGATATTATTCTCTGATATTACTCTGATATACTTACATTTACTCCGAACACTCATCCCTGTCTCCCCTCCCCACACACACATATAATATCTTCGTCAAGATGATTGTGTCAATAAATTGGAATAGCAAAGAGCTGAATAATACTTTAGAATATTTAAATCATTTGCATTTTGCAGATAAAGTCATTATTTTTGCAATAAATCTTTTAGAACTTTCAGACACCGTAAAAGAACTCTTAACTAGAATCCAAGAAATTGGGCTCAACATAAATCCCCAAAAGGATAAAGTTGTGTTCAGTAATTTCTTAGGAAAGTACAGGTCGACAAAATTGAGCTGGAGAGATATTAAGGATTCCTACATTTACTTTAGCTAATGCATAGAAATGGAAGGCCGCATATAACCTCACAGACGTATTGGACGTAATTGGAGTGCATTTGGAAGAAAAAATTTTACTCTGAAGGAGAAAATTATCTTCATGCAATAAGGGTTTATAGTGTAAAGGAATTTTGCAGATGCATCGAACTTGGCTGGAGTGCATTTGAAAGGAAGAATTTTACTTTGACAGAAAAAAGCCATGCTTTTGGAAGAAAGGGATTTTTAATCATCTCGTACCATCAGTCATTTCTTGTGGAAGAAAACCGGGGGGTTGGGGATACAATGGAAATAAGCAATACAGAAATTCAAAACAATTTAGAATTGTGTGGAGAGGTTTATACTTAGAATTAAATAAAAAGATCAAAATGGAAATAATCGAATACGTGTATAAACAAGGATCGTAGATATCATTGCTAAAAGGGAAAAAACTGAAATGGCAGTGGACAATTAAGATAATTCTCAATTGGTTCCCAAACATTCGAAGCCGGAGGAAAATCATCAAAAAAAAGATGAAAAACTTAAATAAGGACACAGATCATGATAATGTGGAGACTAGAATTTTTGAGAAAAGAAAACTTTTAAATAATTTCATCCATTTGAAAAGTAGTACAGGAAACTGATGTGAAATTAAATCGATAGTTTATATCCATTGTTCATTATTTAGCCTTTATTTTAATAGTAAATTTTAAAAGACGTATTTCAATGTTTTTTACTTGAATCTTTTTCCAAACAGCAATGTTGTCCTTAAAACCACTAAACTTTTAGTATATTCAGTATTTTTAATCATTATCTCGTGTATTATCACGTTAGGATTTTTTGTTAGTCTAGTAATTACATTTTTGCTTAGAGACTTCGTTTCGTTTTATAGAACTGTGTTTCGAATATGTCGGTGGAATTATTATTAATTGCTAGTAATCATTATCACAGCTACTCATCATTATCACAATTAGTGCCAAGATTATAATAATTAGCATTTTCAGTTTAACAATCATTA
>QLNU02014802.1:29426627-29446651 GCA_006491805.2 Dysdera silvatica
AAAGAAAGTAGTCAAAGCAGTGTTTCTATTAATTCAATTTTCGCATTAGAAATCTGCCAAAGTTGGTACTTTCTGCACTAAGTTTAGTCCGCAAACTTTTGTTCTTGCCAATTCAAATAACGGCAGTACTAATATATGGATAACTGGTAGTTCTTTATTCCAATTATCCCCAAAGAAATTATTTAGTGATCGTAAACCAATTATTCTCCGGAGTTTACGCAATGTGTACTTTGAGATCAAATAAAACAAAAGTTCGGTATCTCCTAAAGTTTGGTTTTCGTTGTCTTTGTGGATACTAGATAATAAAAAAAACATTTGTTTGTGTAGATCGTTTTCCATTCAATTTCAAATTCAATGCAGCAGCACAATATAATTATCAACGTAAAAACCTTTGTCTTTAGACGATAAATATCTGTTTTTTCTTAGCAGGAATCTAGAAATTCATATAATTATTTATTCTGATGGCTTCTACTTAATAGTCGCGATTGATCTGTAGAATTGTTAGTAGCCGCTCATTTTTTGACCATCCGAGACCCCAATAACCGATCAGTTTTATAAAATATAAATAATAATAAAGTTGTAAATAATAATAAACTTTATTATTAAAGTTTGATAAAGACTAAAATTTCGCTTGATCGCGTTTTCAGATCTCAAGATTTCACGGTGCATTAACTAGGGCGAGACGGAGACATTTATGTGTAGTCTGCTACTAACTATATATTTACATACAAAGGGTTAAACACCGGTACAATAGAAAATGAAAAAGATCGCCCAAGCTTTCGTGCGCGCCAGCAGTAGACCTTTATCAGGAGAAATTGATGAAGGACTGCTGCTGATGCGTCCGAAAGCTTGAGTGATCTTTTTCATTGCTATTTTACCAGTGTTTAACCTTTTGTATGTAAATTTCTTCCCTGGTACTTTGTATCTTATTTCTAAATATGTACTTACCCACAATATCTTTCACTCAGAGATCGAGGCCCTGCGGTGGCGCAGTGTGGTAACGCGTTCTCCTATTGCGCGGCTAATCCGGGTTCGACTCCCAGCAGTGCAAAAAGAACGCTTACTCAGAGATCTCATAAAGATCGCACTGCTCACTGTAGTCCGGGGTTTGGTTCCCTAGGCCTTAAGAGAGAGGTTCGGATTCCTCGGAAAACAGTAGGTCCCGGCGCAGCATGACCACTGTAGTCTTTGAGCCGTAAAACCACAAACAAACAAACTCAAAGATCAAAATAATTGGCTCAAGAGTTCTAATCATAGTCATTTGTCCGTGTTTCTACGGAGCAAGGATAGCAAAGGTCATGCTGCGAAGGGATCTACAGTTTTCGAGGAATCTGGACCTTTGTTGCCAATGGAACCTAACCCCAGGCAACGGTGGGACGCGAAACGACCCCGTTCCGCGAAACTACCAGGAGTCGAACCAGGGTAAGTGGCATGATAGATTAATGCATTACCAATTACTTTACCGTAGGGCATGACCAAAGTTTCCCGAGAAATCTGAACATTTTTAAGACCTAGGGAACCAATACCCGGGCTACAATGCGTAGTTTTCCGGTAAACCTTCCAGGTTCCCTTTGGAAATCGAGCCTGAATTATCGGCAGACTGCGGGAACCTATTACCACAGGAATCGGCTCAGGGCAGAAACATTAGCCCACAGGGACCTTAAAATCTTGGCATACCTTATATTTAATCTCCATTTAAACCGAAAATGCTTGTTTCATGTGAGAAATATTAATGCTAGTATCAATATAATATTCATAAACCAAAATTGTTTTAAATATTATTAATTATAGCTAACACTATACAGGGTTAAAATAAATGAATGACCAGATTTTAAAAATTTATATTTTCAAAAATACCACGCATAATATAATCAGTGACATATGAAAATAAAGGAAAAGATGATGTTTTTTTTCAGTTACAAATATTCGATGGGTGTACCTTTCGTAACACGACAAATATCTAATCTGTAATCAAGTTGGTTCCAGACATTTTGCAGTTTTTTTCCTGTCAAAGGTTGATAATGTCGCATTGATGAGTTCTTTAAGTTCATTGAGTGTTTGACAATGCTAGTTTACAATGCATGATGGTCAAAATGAGTACTGCACAACGGTCATGTGGTTTGAAATGCCCGCTGTGCAGAAATAACGGGAAAAAAACCTTGCGTACTCTAATACACAACAGCTTTCCTCTGTCGTTATCACCATTTTTAATTTCAATCGCAGCGTTCTAAGGGCGAGCTGATATCAATTGAGCGATGTTAGGAAAAAAAACTTAGAATGCTTTTCTTTATTTTCATGTAGCACTGATTATATTATGTGTAATAGTTTCGAAAATATAAATTTTTAAAATCCGGTCATTCATTTATGCTAACCCTTGTATTTAAATTTTCTTAGCAAATATGGGCTTAGTTTATCATCAGATAGATCTTTAGCCAGATTCCATGAATGCGTTTAAAAAATGGGGTATTTACCAAATTCTTTGTGAATGCAATCACTCTTACATTGCCCAAATACTTTTAAAACATAGGTCGATCGAGAACCAGAAATGTATTGAAAATGCATGGCATACAATTTTTTTTCTTTGAGTTCAAAATCATTTGGCATATCATGGCATTTAATTAGTGACATTTCATATTTGAAACCACCTGGTAAAGAAACAAACGACCGAAACAGACAGTATATAAAATTAAAATTGAAATTTCTAATGACGCTTTCGTGCTGATGAGTCCATATGATTCAATCTGATCGCTCGTTATTAAGTTGGTTTCAATACAATCATTATCCGATGCTTTGTCCTTTATTCCTTGTATGGGTGAAACTAAAAACGCCTGCTTTCCTACAAATCCACATATGAAACCACACTAGTAAAATCAAAAATGCACCAAAATGAGTAAATTTGTTTATTTTGCAAACAAATTTATTCATTTTTTGATTCAAACTTCAGCTCATCAGAAAAGGCACTTGTGGTTTGATTGAAAGTTTTCGTTACAAGGAAATCTCAATTGCTATCATAGTTATATGTTTATGAAATAATGCTAAGATTCAATAGGGCTATATGAATCTGAAATATATATCTAAAAAGAATGACTGTACCAAAAAGATTGTTCAGAATATACGTAATATTTAAGGGGGCGCCAAATTTTTGTCTCTTTTAGAGTGTCATGTTACCTAAGCCCGCCCTGATTATAGTTCCCCCCTACACGAATATATGGTAAAACAACCTCTTATATTAACGATGAAAAATCGTAGAAAGATGTGAGATATTCTCTCAGTCTATATATCATTCCTTTTCATAATACGGTCTCCATATTTTTGTTGCACAGCTAAAATCGTGGAGGGGGATAGTAGTCGAAATATCTGGTTTATCAGCTCGAAGTTTAGAAGTGCGACTTCAATATACATGTTTCTTTCTGTTACAATATATGGGCTTTGAAGGAGTGCTGGTATTTAATTGAAGAAAAGACCCACATACTGTAAATTTTCACAGACGTGCGGAACTAGTCAAGCCAGGAACTCGAGCTAGTGCTACTTCATCACCAAGTTGTTGTGGCTGAAATTTTTTTAGTTTAAAGCAAACTTTATATTTTAATGAGGAATATAACGATGAAAAGAAATAGAGGCTTAACTGCACAGTCTGTCACACTCTCTCTCTCTCTCTCTCTCTCTCTTCTTAAAAATTATCGAAAATTGCAGTAGATAGTCTTGTGACGTCATATTTAGGCGTCTCTTCTGTGCTATCGCGATTTTCTCGCTCTTCGCGTTTCTGAAAGGCTGTGTTTCGTACGTTGCAGCGAATTTCATTATATCGAAGCGATTGACTGAGTTTTTTAGGGGGGAATTGCACTTGAAAGGTAAAAGTATAAATTGAATTTTTCTGTTGAAATTGCAATAGTTCGACTTGTG
Organism: Dysdera silvatica; assembly: GCA_006491805.2. Classification (NCBI taxonomy): domain Eukaryota; kingdom Metazoa; phylum Arthropoda; class Arachnida; order Araneae; family Dysderidae; genus Dysdera; species Dysdera silvatica. Next base: position 29,430,531 of record QLNU02014802.1, read on the forward strand.
ACATCATACTCTCTCTGAAGTCATATTTATGTGCCTCTTTTATGCTCAAAACATCTTTCGTTTTTTGTAAACACCTATTTTGCTTTTCTACGATGCGTTTTGGATTGCGTTTGGGGACAGAAATATTCCATGCCCTGACCGGTTGCTTTCAACCTGATCAATGAAAGTGTGGCCTATCGCGATGCGAAGATTTCCAGGTATATATTGATTCATCATTTCAAATATTGAGGCATAACTTGAAGTCTATCCAAGTGGTCAGCGAGAGTTTTACCCCGAAGCGGGGGTGTGGATGCCTCCCCCCACTAACCTTTCTCTGATACAGGTAAGAGTAATTAGATTTCAGGTATGAATTTTATAAAAAGTTAATACTAACCCCAAAAAAAAAACCGTCAACATTTCCAATATGGCGGAATGTGACTTCGCCCGTTGCTAATTCGTTTTGGCAACATTGCAAAAAATTCAGGAGAGAGAAGTGTGGGACGAATTATGCAGTTTCACCGAAATAGCCAAATTACTCCCTAGCCAATCTGATGAGTATAACAACTACTATACGTAGAACATTTTTTTTCTCTACGTGTGTTTTAAAGTGCAAAGACGATTAAAGTTGTGTTACATCAAACAGTCTTTATTCATCTCTACATGAAATTGAACTTTCACAGACACGAACTATTAGGTCTTCTATACCTCTCCCGATAATGTCAGTAACCGACGAATGATAATGCAGATAATCTCAAACTCCCAGAACGTCTTAGTCACAGCTACTATCCAGGAAATCTCTAATTTTTATAGCAAAAGAGACCTTTATTTCATAATAGAAAAAACCTGCAGAAATCTATATCCTTTAATAGACTGATTATAATTGTGATCATGATAAGATATCATCGAGTCATCATAATCTATTCACTGATACATATAGATTCCTTCTACACTTCTATCACGTATGTCTCGCCAGAGAGAAACATTTTTGCATATTGCGACTTCGCCGATTTCGATGCATGGAACTGAAGTTGCCATCTAGTACATTGCTATTATAAACTCCACAATACGTGATGAATTCAATCTTTAAAACTTATTTTTTATTATGTAACGACAATTGATATTTCCAGACTCGTGCTTCAAAAAGTTGAACGTGAATGGAAAACTATAAAATAGTTAATTTAGTTCATCTGGAGTTGTTGATTTGGTATTTTTGATGAGGACTCTTTCGGTTGTCGAATGTTTGGATTGTCCGAAGTGTGAATTAGTTTTGGGAGTTTCGGCTAACCCTTTTATGGCTCAGGCATTGTTGTACTCCCAAATATCGAGCGAGAACGAGTAATGTGTAACCCAGTAATAATTTTGTAAATAAATTTTGTTTAAATTTGTAAGCTGTGACATCGTTTCGGTGCTTTTCCCATCACACTACCCAAAGTCCGTCAAAAGGAGAGGTCTACTATGTTATAATATATAAAATAATTTAGACTGCTGCAGTCGTGAACTGTATAATAATTACATTTTAGAAAAGCGCCAGCAAAATATTGGATCAAAAATTTCGATTTTGTTCAGGCGTGAGAGAATGTGCTACGTTGAATGTTATAAACATAGGGAGAAATGTTCCATCTGTATGCGAAAATGGTGACGCTATTCTTTTGAAGCACTTTGGATGTTTTAGAGTGTGATGTGAATCGAATTTCAAGCACGTAAATCGGCCATCGTGTTCAGTCTATTGAAAAATCCGGTTCTGTAATTCCGTGAGGAATTCTTTAAACCGAGTCTTGTAGTTTTCAGTTCAAGAATTTTTCCGCAATTTTTGAAAATAATCGTATCGAGGGAAAACTTATGTCCCTTTCGTCGACAAGACGAAATTTCTAAACGTATCAAATAGAACTAGCAACAAGCACATATACATAAATGCACACGATCACGTAGAAGCAATAGCGTGTATAATTTATTTTGGCCCTTAAGCAAGAAATCATTTTTTTTTGTTAAAATAAGAGGTCAAAATTTAAACTTGGATTCCCTAGGCGTTGCCTATTTTTTTTCTGTATGGTAGCTAAACCCCTGCAGAAAAGAATACAGTGCATTTCGAGAGATTTGTTCAGAATATCTCAGACGTCACCGACAATATGATAAATTTAGTTAACCTCTGCACCTACCACAATTACCGTTCATACTCTAAAAGCTGAACTCGGCTCGCAAATTGAATTATTTCGAATTCACGAAAAGTATCTTTAAAATTTAAATTTATTCCAAAATAAAAAGAAAATGAGCAGAATGTTTTTGATCTTATACTTTCATAAATATAGAACACTTAATTTTTCAAAATGAGCAAAATTTATTTCAAAATGATGTCGCTTTCCATCTGCAGTGATTGCGCGTGAGCATATTCTCTCCTTCGTAAAAGCCCAGACATTTTAGAAAGTTTAACTTTTTAAGAATTCTTGGATTCCATCATCCAGATTTTTTATTTCACTACATTACAATCAACGGCATCATAATCATCATCTTAACTTTTATTTCAGCGCATTTTGTGCGTAAAAAAAGTATAGGAAATGTAAAATTGTCACAAACTAATGCAATTAAAAATGTTTAATTAGTTGTTTTCAATGTTTTTGGCAGAACATATCTGTCTTCGTGAGGACTACAAAACATGTAAACTTTTCCCGCGCCATCCATTCGGGGCCAAGTAATAAACAATGTGTAAACAAAACGTATGTAATAAAACTGGGCTTACATAATTGTACGTATGTAATAAAGGAAATGCGTTTAACCATTTTCAGTAGCTAAGCACCAACATTGTGTTTTTAGGCGTTAGACATTTAGTTATTTGAAGTTTAAACTTTAGCTAGTTTGATTCATCCATCACTATTAAAATTTAGTAGAACAAATTAATAATCTCGAATTAAATTTATAAGCATCTTTCCCAAAAGCGCAGATGGGTATGATTGCCGAACGGCAATTTAGATCACAGTTAAGCAAGAAATAACATACGTATAGCTAGATCTTGCAACAACATTCATTTCTAAGCATTCTATATGTGAAAATTACATAAAATTTGGGGCAGGGGAGAATGAATAAAATGAACCAGTTTGTTCTCTTGAAACATTACCAAATTTCTTTTTTTCTTACAAATTTAAATCGCAGTGAAATAAAAACTCAGAAAGAAAAACAAAAAAATTATGAAGTGTTAATTTATTTATATTAATTAATAGGAAAGTCATACAGAGAGCCTAAAATAATGTGCTTTTCTATTTTTATGACTTACTTTTTTATTACTTTTATTTTCACAAAAAAATATTTATTCTTAAAAACAAAGATTTGAAAAGGGGAAAACTGAATAGGGAAAAAAATTTAAATTGGAAAAAATTATCCATTTTAAAATTTGTAAGAAGGAAAAAATTTCTCAAAAACTCGCCCCGGAGGCTTTGTGTGTTGATCATTATTTTTGCAATTGTGTTAGCCTTAAGATAATAATATCTTACCACTTTATATAACTAGAAATGGGGGCGTTCGTTGTTCCTGTCCTAGTTGGCCTAGAGGTTAAAGCACTCCTGCCTCACCGGAAGGTTCCTAGTTTGATTCTAGGACGGGTATGTTGTCTCTTTTTCTCCTATTCTAAAAACTTCAGATTGAACTTAAACGAGGGTGTCAAAATTATTAACCATAATAAAATCCCCCACAAAAAACACGTCCCGGATTCTTTGTTTGTTAGCTATTATTTGGAAATTGTGTTAGTCCTGAGAAGGGTAATGATATATTGCAAAAAAAAATAAAAATTCATTCATATAAATATTTATCATTAATTAATTGAGAATTGATTTAACGATTGGTAATTAATGCCTCGCCTCCATCGACCGTAAATCGTGATATTAATTTTAATAGATTTATGTTCAAACGTTTAATATGTTCTCTTCTTTGATAGGATGTTTCGCAATAATTTATGTACTTTCGACCCTCCTCCATTTCAAACCTAAGCAGTGTGATCGAAATACTTCTGAATTAAGTCAATTTTTAAGATTTATAAACAACTGCTCGCAATATTTTGAAATATATCGTGATTTATTGCAGGATAACGTAATTGTCAAATTTATGGGTGCAGAAAAAATATCAGCTTTCCTAATCTCCTATGAAAATCGTTAGTACATGCCCCAGTAGTTACGTATTTTGACTAGTAAATTTGGCAATTTCGTTATGGTGGGAAGGGTTATAATCTCTTTCAAAAGCTAAAGCACGAAGAACTGCCGCAATGGTCTAATCGGTTAAGGCATTCAAGTTCCTACAGAGAGCCTTCGTTTCGACTCTGTATTTGTAACTCCTTTTCTTCTCTCTCTCTCTATATATATATACAGCTTTAACTTAAGGAGGATGCAGGAAACATCATCTGTTCCCAAATTGTAATCATGTATCATATATACAGGTTCAACAAATTTGTATTATTATTACTAAGGTGCAAATTGACAATCCATGTTGTGTTTAGCTGGTTCTTACATTTAATTATCGTCCGTTTCAAGGGCTTAACACAATTAAAGGTACCTGCATATACTGTGAGCTGTCTATCACTATATGGTTTATTTATTACCAAAGTCTTTATTAAGTATTATAGTCGTCCGAATCAACGAATCCGAGTCAGTTGATACTCTTTGTTAATAGGAGGGGAAATTCTCCTTAATTCTTATCCTGTTAATCGTCGGTTTCTTGTTGTGAGAAAAACGCCTCTAGTGAAGGCTGTATTTAAACACAGTTTTTCTTGTCCGTAAAGTATAATAGAATGAATCATTAAATCAGCGTCCGCGTCCACATAGGATAGGTGTCCGTTTACAAGGGCATCATTAAATTAGTATTATGACTGATACTCAAGGATAATCTACAAAAGCGAATGCAGTTTAAGGCACTTCCAAAAACATAAGATATTGTATATGAACACGATCTGCCATCACATATAACATTTGTATTTTAGTTGATATAACAGTTGTATTTAAGTTAATATAACGGTTGTATTTCAGTCAATATAACAGTTGTATTTCAGTCAATATAACAGTTGTATTTCAGTTAATATAACAGTTGTATTTCAGTTAATATAACAGTTGTATTTCAGTTAATATAACAGTTGTATTTCAGTTAATATAACAGTTGTATTTCATATAACAGTTGTATTTTTCTGACAGGAGCAACAAGTGAAACAAAACTGTTATTGAAAATTTGCATGAGCAGAAGAGTTCTAAAGCACAGCCTTACATGCTCGGCTCCTGACACGTTAATAAAGCAGGCGATTGCCGTTAACAGCTGCATACTTCTAACAGAGATTTCTAATAATGTTTATGAAACACTTAGCCTTTTCAGTTTCTAAATTATTATACTTGGATATTAACTAAAGTTAATTGCGTATCCTTCCACATATTACGAATTAGCTATGGTTTTGCAAATTGCCCTTCAGTTTTAGACATCAGTGTTTTATTGCATTTTAACACATTGCCGCCCGCTAATGTTTTGCAGAAATTTACTATAACACCGGTGATTTTCTCACCAAAACGAGATTTCTCGTTTCCGGTCACCAGCAAATCTCAAATGAAAACGAGAAATCTCGTTCCCGGGCGTCATTGTGTTAAAAGCATATATTAAAATATAATACTTTAAAAACTTGCATTCTTTAAAAGTGTGTAGCTTCCAACCCGGCAGGAACAAATTCCAATTTGTTTTATAAATACCGTTGGTTTTTTAAAAGACTGTCATATAGAGAAAAGGTAGTTACTTGAAGATCTCAAACGTTTCTTGAAAAAGAAAAATACTTGTGAAATGCATAAAATAGCTCAAGTTTTTCACCATTAAAGTTCTTCGTAAACTTTGAACAGACTGAACTTTATGAACTTTAACTTTTTTCGACATATCAGGCGAAAAAATCTCGTTTTTTTTATAAACGTTGTATTTCAACTCAGGGAGCTTCTACCATGGTCTTTTGAATTTTTTAAGAAGTTATTGTACTCGCTGATATTTAAGAGTTCATCCCTATATAATATTTTTTGTTTTAGATCAGCATGACCTTTACTGTCCTTGCGCCATAAAAAGTTTAGAATATATTAAGTAGAATATTTAATGTTGTATAGAATAGTGTTTCTCAACCACGGGGAAACAGCCCGGTAACCGAACCTTGGCATCAATTATGCCGGCAGCAACGGGTTCTCATGGAATTTGTCATTTTGGGTTTTCAGGGATTTTGCATGAATAATTATCTTACCATGGAAATATTTTAAAGAGAACAATAGTCGCCAATATGCCAAGAAACTCAAACCCAGAAGGTCCAAATAATATCTGTGCGGAAAATGCCAGTAACAAAGCCGTGTATTTTTCAATATGCAAGTATTCATGAATGATCGAGAATTTGGAGACATCAAAACCTTTTATCCCTCGAAATAGGGTATACCTCTCATTAAGACCGGACATAAAAAGTACCTGCAAGCTGAATACAATAATGGTTGATACATCATCTGTTCTTGAAGCTGAATGAAATGACATCAATCGCAAATGACTAATCATCAAGGAGGTATATCAGCAACGTGTATATTAATGGAAGGAGTATAATGATACCCTTTATGATTATGCCAAAATTAATTATTCGTATTTAGAGTAGTTTAATGTATGAGCTCTAAAAAACGGAAAGGTATTTACGAGTAAATCTATTGGAACCGAGCCCTTATCACATAAAAAGTATTGTCTAGGCGGCCTCGTGAAAATTAAGAAACACTGGCATAGAAGACATTAAAATGCCCCTATAAGTGAGGTTTCCCCGTCGATATCCTTATAGTGTAAGGTAAACAACCTCTTAGGCGCAATGAGTAAATTTCAAAAATTGACTGCCATAAAAAAAAAATTAACTTTAATTAAATTAAAAATGGAATACAATTAAACGAAAAAATAGTTTTATTAAATATACATTCAAATTTACTTAAATTAATTATAAACTTAAATATCATGTATCCAGATACTTAGTAGCGGTGCCTTCAAAATTTAACTTTTTTCTAGGTTCTAGATTGTTTTTGATAAGTTGTTCACATTTAAGAATTTTTTTCAAGCAAACCATTAATATCTAGCGCCATGATCAACAACCATTAATAAACATAATTTATTATAGAATTAATTCTTCTAACATATTTTCAAGATGTTCGTCTTTTATCTTGACAAAATACAGTCAAACCTTGCAAATCCGAATTATCTAGGTTTAAGAACAGATTGGATTAACGAAATGTTCGGACTGCCGAAGTTTATCTGATTACTGGTGTTCCACTAGGGGCATTATCATAGCATGACACAATTTTCACCTGCCCCTGACTGGCGTGCAAGTTAACCCCCCCTTCAAAATCCGAACCAGAACTTCCCGATTGTTAAGCTATTTAAAAATAAAATGAACGGCGTAGGGAAAGAAATTATAAAATGTGTTGATGACATTTTATAAGATTTTAGCCTTCTATGAGACCATGTATGTTTTATCATACATAATTTCCAAAATTTTTTATGCAACAGCACTTGCAAACGTCACTCCATTTTCGAGCGTTGTGTGCTTCAGTACGCATTTAAGTTTCATAATTTCAGCAATAGACATTACATGCTGGACTTTTATTTGTAGCGCCATTTGCTCCTAGACCAATAAAAAATTTGCCTAATAATGTTGTCCAGTTCTGCCCCATAGAGGGTTAAATATTAATTAGAGTAAGTTTAGTTTAGACGTTACATCAACAAGTTCATTATAATTTGACATCGTTGTTATAAAATAGTTAGCACGGGAAAAAAATTCTTGAATGTCTAAAAAGTATAATCTTCATTGCTTGGCACATCTCCGCTGATTTAAAAATTTGCCATCACAATTGACGGCCAACCGTACTTCCTCATTAAAATTGGCACGACTAAAAGACATTTTTTTAGGAAATATAAAAGAAGATTTCGCAGCACCTTATTATTATTATTATTACGACAGCTTGCGAGAAAGATGAACGCAAATACCAAAAACAATTTAACCTGGGCAATTTTTGGAATATTTTACGAAATTTTTCGATCGAAAATATGTAACATATTTTCAACAAGTTGAATAAACAGTATTCTTTAAGTTCATTACGTCTGTTAAAGGGTTGCGATATGCTACTAAAGATTAAGGATGGATTAAATATATATTAAATTAATTCAAGATTAACTATAATTAATTATAGATTAATAAATACCACATCGTTTTCTCACCTCCATGTCCCATCTTGCCTGATCCGCGTCTTCCCTCGGTGCCCAATACTTAGCGCAGGTCGATGTCAGAAAAAGGGGAGCCCACACCATCAAGAAAAGAAGAGACAATTTGCTGGTCACCATCTTCACAGACTTTTTCGGCTTTTGAAGAGAATGTGGATTTTTGTGGAAAAGGCGGAAGAAGTGGGGATAAAATATCCGTGGATGATCGTTTTATAGTGGTTTAACGAGTGGGAGGACGCGCGCAACTTGTCATGCGCACCAAAATCTCTTTGCCAAGCTTCAAACTTTCGTCTACCACTTGTAGGATCGTTTTGTGCGTGGGGGGAAAAGTAGTTCCTCCTCTCTGAAATAATTGGAGGGCTCTCGAACACAAAAGAATATAAGTAAAAAATTATCTTTAAAGTTACGATTTTTTCGATTTTTTCTAGTACTAATTAAAATTTTTTTAGTAAAAATTTGATACATGTTACAAATTATTAGGGTGTTCTAAATTTGTGATTCTCAATTTTCTACAAGCATCCCTTTAATTCTAATTGGATATTTATATTCTAAATCGATTAATTACCACCAATGAAAGAATAACTGTAGAATATGATGTGTTTACGTTACTAATGTACTTTTAAAAAAGGATTAAACTAAAACAAGTGGAAAATTGCCCGAAAAAATTATTAATTTTTCTGTAGAAAATTAATGATCTTAAGAATTTAAATACATTTAAACACTACAAAAATAATCGATTCCAAGCACAAAAGGTTTTCGAATATATATATATATATATATATATATATATATATAAATGGGAAAATAGTAGATAATGTAAATATAAATGAAAATGTAGAAAATCAAGCAAATAGATTGGTGAGAAATGAAAGCAAATAAAAAACAATAGTAAACAATAAAATAAAAATACAAACAAGTTTATCAATGAAGAGCGCGCATGAATTTACTTGCTTGATTTTCTATATTTTGATTTATATTTACATTATCTACTATTTCGTATTTATATATATATTATTTTCGTGGGGTATTTTGGATGGCGGTGAAATGCTTGTTTATAGCTTCTTTAAAATAACTAGATATTTGAAAATATTTTAGGTTTAGTTTATCTTTTTTAGTTTTATGGCTTAAAATATTTTATGGAGTATAGAAAAAGCAGAACTGGTGGCCTAATGTCACGTCTGATACTTATAGGCTTATAAGCACCAGTAGCACCATAGACTTATAAGCACCGATCTTTACAAAGATTAGAGCTTATTCTAAAGTTTTTGGCAAGCTTAATATGTGAAAATAAAAATATGCGCATCATTTTTCATTATTAATTGAAAAATAGTTTGTACGAATCAGTATGCGCTAATCAACAATTTTCTTTTCATTGGTTAATAGAAAAAAATAACGTCATATTTTACAAACAAAAGGGAAATGACAGAGCGTTGGTGTGTATTTTCCAGTTCACTAAAGTAAGAGATGTTCATGCACAAATCATTGACTGAGTTATATTCTGAGTAAACCATTGGTGTTATATCCCCGAACTATATTTTTGAGTGGAAGACTACAACTCGTAATTTGCCCCTATGTTTAAGTAAGGTTTATGGTAAACGTAATCATTTACAGAGCTGTGAATCGGTGAAGCGGAGAGCAAATATATTTCTCGGATCGTCGATTGTAATTTGATCTGAAAGCAGCACAGAATTGGAAAAAAGGCACATCATCCATAGATATTCAAATATCCACTAATGAGCAAGCTGAAAATTATTTTAATTCACTAATGAACAAGCTGAAAAATCATGTTCCCCCTAGCGGTGCCCCTACTACTATTTCAATAATTTATGACTTTTTTTTTATCCACGTTACGTCTGTTGCACCTGCGTTATCTTAGTAAATGACTAATATCAATGTTTATTCTACCGCAGAACAAAATACTCACAAAATTAGCGTATATATAGAAGGACTGGCTTTAAATTTCTTTTAAGGAAGGAGTTATGATAGAAATTTTTCTAAACGTTGGTGGGTGAGTTCAAAGATGCCAACTTTTACGGATTTTCCGTAGTTTGTACGGATTTTCCGTGGTTTGTACGGATTTTAACTTCTCCTTAAGGTTTTACGGTCAATAAAAAGAAAACTACGAAAAACCTCATTCAAAATCCTTATGTATAATTTTATACTTGCCCCTCAAAAATTCATATTTTTTATAGTATTTTGGTTAATAGGTTGGTAATTTGGTTTTGCAGATAGCTCGCGCCTTCCATATTAGAACGCGACTCTTCCGACTTATCCCCTTGTTTCTCTGTTATGTTCTACGTCTAGTTTTGTGTGTGAAAATTGCTTTGAATTTGGATTAAAACAACGAACCGAAACACAGCCGTGATAGTGAAGTATCTGAAAAATATAAAAATCGGTAGAAAAAACTATATTGGCAATTGTATCGCGATATTTGTACAGTGGGCGAAAAAAGTATAAGGACAAGCGAAAACCCGCCAAATCTAGAAATCTTTTAGACGGAAACGTATGCAAATTTCTTAGGGAAAAACATGATAAAATTAAGTTATTTTTCATGTAAATTAGTTAAACTTTCCAAAAATAGATAGGTATAAATTTATTTTGTGAATTTTAAACCCATATGATCTTGGGAAAAAGTATAAGGACAGTTGATTTTTCATCTAAAATTATAGTAAAGTTTGCATATTTGAAAGCATAAAATGACCATTTCAAATATAAAGACTGGGTTTCTAAACAAAATTCACACGTGTCTCATTGCTGCACGATTTCTTTACGATGCCACAAGGAACTCACCTTTCTGACCTTCAAAAAGGGAAAGTTCTTACTTTTAAAGAATCCGGATTGAGTGGCCATTAAATTTCCAAAAAAAATTAAAAGATCTAAAAGTGTAGTTTATAATTTTCTAAAAGAATTTGAAATGTATGGAATGAATAAACTAACAGGAAGACCAGAAATTCTAACGCATCGACGAAAAAGAATGGTTGTAAGAAGAGCTTGCGAGAAAAAATAAAAAAAACGACAAAATTTGCCATGGTCTTGGAATAACACCCTTCATTTATCATGAAAGTTGGAATTTTTTACAGTAAAAAAAAAATAATTTTGGGATCATGACCCCTGTAACCTCCCCCTGTATCCACGCTCGATTACAATTACGTACTCTATGTAACACAGGAAAATAGACAAATTTACCTCACTAATGTGTCTCCAAGGTTTGCATTTCGAGCCTATATAGCGCACATATGCTCGAAGGTTTGCACAGACCTTCAATGTTAAACGAGTTTCGAAGTCACGTGACGTCCACTCTAGTACATATAAAATCTCCGTGATTGAAAGTACCAAAACAAGAATTGAACCACAGAGATCTCATAGGAATTAAGTGAGTATCGAACATGTTATGTTTTAATAAAACTATCGTTCACTGCGAATAGAAATATTCAACAAACAAAATTTTTATTGTATTATGTAATACTAATAATATTTTGTGATTTTATATATGAAAATAAAAAAGTAGCATATTTTTCAGATTTATAGCCTGAAGGTAATTAAAAGTAGCCCAAAATATAACGCGTCACCCAATTCGAAATTCTGGTAGCAAGGGCACTTAAAAATTGCCCAATGCACTACTTGTATCCCAGTCTGGCACCACGGGCTAAGACGAGATAGGCGACATGTCATCGCGCGAAGTCTTATGTTTTTACCAAAAAAATTCCCAAGTAAAACGTGTTTTACATTAATAAAAGAGAGAGAAAACGTTTGATCTTCGTGTCCTGCAATGCTATGTCGAAACTACAGGGAGATATGCTCTTCATTGGCTTGACGTAATAGTTGACGCAACGGTGCTCGCTATATCGATTTTTCATTTGATAATTCTTCGTTGACAATTAATTCGTAACTGGCTTAACTAATTTTCTTTCTTGGTTTAATTTACTGCCTCGTGTAACTGGCTTAACTAATTATACTAACTAGCTGAAACACCGCATTAGTTAGCTTAACAAGTTGCCACTGTTAGCTAAACTAATCCCTTTAACTGGCTTGACAATTTTCCTTAATTTACTTAACTATTGACGGCGAATTTAAACAAAAAATCTTTGCTTTCTTCAGCTATATATATCAGCTATATCTTCGTGAAAAACAAGACCCCATAACTTCAATTCCACCGTTTTTAATTTCAAGTAGCATTTTAAAAACTTATCATGAACACTAATTTATCAAAATATCTAAATTTTACACGATTGCTCTAAAACAGTATTTTAATACTCAGGGAATAAAATTCGAACTATAGTTGAGACACGTAAGAATGAAATTTTATGTGGCGGAAACATATTTCCCTATAAGTAAAGAACGGGAAGAACTAAAAAATCTGATGACTTAAATATACCTAAGTCGCCAAAACACAAATTGAACTCCGAAACGAACAAATTTAAATCCCCATCGGAATCTGCATTTTTCCCGGAAACTTGACACGTTGATATTAGAAGATCATCATCATCTGTATACTGCAATCAGAGATAATTTTGGAACACCCTTAAATTTAGTATCATAATTCTCAAATTGTAAATATTATCGTGTTTCGACTAAACATCCGAAACCTAAATTTAAATACAAATGGTTGGTTTATGCCATGCTTCTTGGCATTTAGAATTCAGATTCAAATCGTAAATATTTCCGGTAATATGTACCCGTGGACAAGTGGACAATATCCGATGAGAATGAGGACGACGTACTCATTGCAATTAGTCATTCTATTTCCCCTTATAATTAACTTAATTAGTTACAGAATCTCTACGTTCAATTATTCTGATTGTATGTCTCGCTTCACCCTTTCTTCACCAAACGGCGAATATAAACTATTTGTTTCCACTTAATAAATGATTAGCTAAAGGAATTCTCATATTATCCACGTTCGCAATTCAAACTATATATATTCTGACTATATACTTACTATACCTATATACCCTGACTATATACTTACTATACCTATATGCCCTGACTATATCTATACCACCTATATATTATACTTATATATATATCCTTACTATATATATATTATACCTATATATTCCAACTATATATATTATACCTATATATTCTAGCTATATACATTATACCTACATACTATAGCTATATATTCTGACTATATATGCTCTACCTATATATTCTGGCTATATATATACTATACCTATATATTCTAGAAATATATATTATACCTATATAATCTGGCTATATACAGGGTACCCCAGAAGGTCGTTGACGAACCTCTAGGGGTTATAGGGGACACCAAATGAAACGTATCGGCCAATGGAACCTATGTCCGAAACGGAACCGGTTTCGCAAGAAAGTGAATTTAGTGTATACGTCCACCTCGCGGCTGCGTAACCAATTACATCAATTAAAATATTTTTTTCATACAGAATTTAAGTGATTCACCTAATAACACAGCAGAGACAAAAACATCCGGAATTCCCTTTTCTGATCCGGATCTGCGTACCACATAGTCAGCAATAAGCATAAAAGTGCCTTTTTTAGCACACTGGAAATGAATTGTGAACTGCTAAGTGTATGCAGCAGGTAGAGGACATGAAAATAAACAATTTTTGTTCAGTCACTTTTTCCTAAAATTAGTCGTTTGGCTGCTACAGTGAATTTAGTGTTCGCATCCAGCGCATTCAAGGTTACCACATATGGCAAAATGCGCCATTTAAAGAATTTCCAAAATTATTTAACGCCAACGGACGGCGGCCTGTCTCTGTTTGGCGACTTGGTATTACCCTTAAGTACTACTTCCCCAGTACACACATATGCACGTAGGAGAAGTAACGCCCCTAGATGATACTTGACCTACATGCATATCTATATAGAGGGAAAGTAGCACGTAGGGGCTCGAAAAATCTGTTGCTGGCCCGATGGAACACTCTCGTCTAACGCCGATCCTGACTGAAATATGTATTATGAATTATACATAGATTGTAATTAATTTATGTCAGTTTATATGTATTTCAATAATATTAAATAACTTCGACATTTTTATCGACACAGCTGAGATTTCTTTGACATTGTCAATATTGTTTGACCCCAGTTCGGTCTAATACAGTATGAGATATTCACTTATCAGTAATTACAACACTTCAACATTTACAAACTTTACTTTCTGATCTGTCAGACCAATACGAACAAGTTTTACATAGGAAGTTGTGTTTGGAAATGAAACCGTGCGGTGCTACAGCAACGTGACCAACACACAAAGAAAGGAAGTCGAAAGCGGTGTTAACATGACTTTATTAACAAACTTAAGGCTGCGTTATGAAGGAAAAAGTCATAGTTACATCATAGAAGATGTTCAAAATTCCTTCCATTTTCCACAATGCAGGCTTGACAACGTCGCCGCATGGAGTCTCGGACATATTGAAATTGGCCAAGTCTCTCGTAGTCCCAGGCCAAACTAGTTTGTCCTAACGCACATAGGATAAACTAGTTTGGTCTAAAATCGGGTTTGGCCGGTAACATATATACCATGCCTATAGATTCTAATCCATATACAATAAAACTCGGCTTTTAAGTTCAAACGTAAGTTTTTTCGCTTTGGACGTCTTTTTCAAAAGTCCCAATTTTTTCCTATGTTTTAAAAAAATTTTCTCTGTTTCTAATTTTTCCACCGTTTCCTAACGTTTTTGTTAACCTGTTTTTCTTAATTTTTCCTATGTGTCCAATATTAGAATTTCCTGTTTCAAGGAGTTGCTTTCTCTGCTTCATATGTTTTATAAAAATGTCTCAGGACATACCATTCGATAACCGTTTTTTGCTTTTCATTGCAAATCATTGAAGGTTATTTTAGATAGCCTTTTCTATGGCACTTTCGCGACTTAGGAAGTCCCCTGCGTACGTAAAATCAGTATTGGGTAATTTAGTATATCATATTTTTAAAAGAAAAAAACCCGGAGTGGTGAAATCAAACAGAAGCTGTCCCAACCTTAAAACCCCGTTTCATCGCACAAGATTTTACTGTTGAACATGCTTAATACTGGTTCGGTTTTTACACTTTTTTCATATGGTTGTTTAGTTTTTGTTGCTTTATGTCAGCAAAGAACGAGTGCAAAAAAAAGAAAGCTATTTCCTTTAGCAAAAGAAGCTTTAATATTAGAGTAAACTAAAAAATTCAATGAACCTAATGTTTAACTGTCAAAAAGTTAGACATCGCCTTTTTTTTTACGCCACAAACAACTTTTAAGAAATAAATAATATATCAAAAATAGAAACAAAGAGATAGGTGTTGGAAAAATGAAAGGAAGACATTGAAATTTTCATCATACGAACTAGAATCCATTTTACTAAAGTTTTTCTACTCTGCTCCACATAATGATAGGTCCACCTTAAACTGATGTTATTTCTTGACTTTAAAAAGTAGTTCCACAAACTTGATTGAATACACGGAACGGCTCATCCAAAGGACCCTGAAATGACGCAAATTAGCCTGTTTAACGTCATGCGCATGATGTCAAATTGAACACTACGCATCTGGGACTTCTACTTTGATTCTCTCGCTATACTAGCATTAGGTTTAGCTGAACTTCAGTTAATTGTCAATTTTCAGTCATGCCACGTGGTAAGCAGTTGTTTGAACGCGAGAAAGGCATGACTATCGAGTATCGTAAGTGCGGAAAAGGTGTCCGTGAAATTTCAAGGGATATTGGCAGATCTCATAATATAGTTGGAAATTATTTACGAAATATGGATACCTGAGGGAAAGTAAATCGTCCAAGACGTCCTCCGAAACTCTTTTCGAGGGATAAACAGAAAATTATTATAGAGGTGTCAAATTCAGTGGTTTTGACCAGTGATATGATGACCAGTGCGAAGATGAAATCTCAACGCCTCCTCGGAAGCAATCAGGCATTTTCTAAAGTCGAGCTCGCACATTGTAC
>QLNU02014802.1:29446751-29457561 GCA_006491805.2 Dysdera silvatica
TTTTTCTAGAAAGGTTCAAAGGTTTTATTTTCTCTAAAATGATTTCATTTTTTCTAAGAAGGTTTCATTTTTTCTAAAAAGGTTTCATTTTTTTTCTAAAAAGGTTTCATTTTTCTAAAAATATTTCATTTTCTCTTAAAATGTTTCATTTTCTCTTAATTGCAGTCACTTTGTGCAACCGATTTTATGTATGAAATCTTCAAAATGCTTAAATATCTTGCTTTTGAATGTAAATTAACTTATTGTGAATGTAATTTGTCATAAGTCTATTAAAAGCACATCCTGGGAATAAAATTATAATAATATAAAACAGAAACATCGAATATTTAAATTCTTATTCTTGACATTTTTCCTCCGCTCACTCACAGAAAATCACGTGACCTTAAAAATTTGTGAAGTGTAGCATTTCCCCCTTCTTACGTTTACCCTCATCGTGGATTTTTTTTGTGGTCCCCTGGGTAAATGCAAAACCAAGATTTCGCTGCATTACAACGTTGAAGGGCTGGATGTACTGCATTTGTCCTTCCCGTGGTCGCTATGAAATTGCCACAAAAGTGGAAGTCAATTGACCGTCGAAGACTCCAATATACGAATCAACAAAAGACGTTGTATAGCAATTTCCTGTTTTTAAGGCGCAAGGACAGAAGATACCATGATACGCCGGGACCTACAGTTTGCCGTAGGATATCTATACTCGCGGCAAAGCTAACCTGGTGCACTGTTAAGGCTGGTGCGACCTAGTCACCCGTGCATCGAGTATTTATGCGCAAATTGGCGAAAAATGAAATAACCCTCAACATTATTAAGCTATTTATCGCCTAATTTGGAATGCAGAAAAACGCGGTTGTCAAAATTCCACGCGCCAAATATCCCGCCAAGCGAACAAAGTCCTCTGAGTGGTCAGTTACTTTAATGACGTCAGCGCTTGCTATAATGAGTCTTTTTTCTAAATTTAATAAATACCAGATTTTATTTGCACCAATATGCCTATGTTTTATGTATTTGAGCAGTATGTTAATGTTTTATGTACAAAATGTATCTTCTATTAACTCTGTTAACGTAAGGAAGGGCGAACTATACCGCACTAGCGGAATTATACTGCTCTGCGCCTTGTCAGTGTACCAGGTTAGCTTTGCTGCGAGTATAGATCTCCACTATCAACCTCTTAAGTCCTAGGGAACCAACTCTTTGACTGCAGTGAGTGATTAATCGGTAGGGTTTTTTTGTTTGTTTTTTTGTTTTTTTTCATCGTTGGGAATCAAACGCTGAGTAACAGCTGCTGACCCAGGGCCGTGCTTACGATGTTAGAGGCCCTGGGCAAAGTAAATTTTAGCGGCCCTTAAAAATTTTTCTACGCAACACAACGGTAGAAAGGTTGACCAGGGTTTAACAATATAAAATAAAGTTCTTCACTGGTCAAAACGCTGAAGATGAAGATAAAGAGAATATAATGAAGTTAAATTAAAAATAGGAGATAAAATTAATTAATTAAAATACGAATCATTGTAATTTATTATTACTCTAATTATTATAATTATAACGAATTAATGAAAAGTTTCTCAATGAACAAAGCCGCTTGTTTTATACTATTAGAACTTACAAAGTAATTTTTCTAGCTTTTTATGCAGCCAAGTGTCAGAAACCAGGGGTCTCTGCAGTGGTCATATGGCCACCACAATAAATACGATAACCTACGTAATCTACTGATGTTAACGCATTTGACTAATAACATGTGTATTTATTTTGACCACCATTTAGAAGTTGCATTATGGGAAGTATGACGTCACACACAAAAGGTCAATTGACCAAATACTCTGTCGAAAGTATAAGGGGCTGCTAAAAACTGACTTCTTGGTACTTACACTACACTTTTTCGGCAGCCCTAAATTTTAGCGGCCCTGGGCGGCCGCCCAGCTCGCACCCCCCTAAGCATCACCATGTGCTGACCCAAGAGTCAGAGAGAAGGAAAAAAAAAACTACGCCTCAAGCTAACTTCAACCCAGCGTCCTCGAGGGTTATATCCTTGTAGTTTATTCGCTAAACTACTGGGGCTCAGGTGCGACACATTAACTTCTTATTTTTATTTGTCAGTCTTAAATTAAATGATCTAAAAAAAGGTGGACTGTAGAACAATAAGTCCATTAATATATAATAAACACAAATGATAGCATGTTCTTAAAAAAAATTTAAAGCATATAATGTGGGTTCTTACAAGAAAATTTAGAGATCTTTTCCACAGTTCTAATTCAAATAATCAAGGGCGACAAAGTTGATTTCGTCGCCATCGTAACCTGCAGAATGCGCACGAAATTGCTAGCAAATCCCAACAACGAGTTACCCCATAGTAGCATTGGAATTTTTAAATATGAACCCTTCTAGATCTGGTCATTATTTAATTCACATTTTGTAATGGCTTTATAATCTCCGTTTCAAGTCTGTTCAAGTTACTAAAAGAATAGGGATTTTTCATACTTTAAGTGAAATCAACAATGTATATCGCATTTAATGGTAAACTTTTCAATTTAATTTTCAATTAATCATACATTTTGTTCATATACAAAAATCACTGTAATAAATCAGAGATGTTGATGAGAATAAAGGCTGACAACAGACTAGCAAAGTCCCCGTCATGGGAACCCATATAGGCGTCAGGGGAGCTCGAGCCCCCCCATCCAAGCCGTTCAAAAAATTTGATTTGCCCGATTCTGCTATGCATTTACTTTAAAAAAATGTACAGTCACATTTTAAAATGAGACACTTTTTAGCTCATTACTAATTGTCAAGCAGTATCAATTACTTTTGTAGCATTTTAGCGTCCTGTACCATCGCTGAAGTATTTGACAGCTTTGAGAAAAAAAAAAATTTCTCAGCTCTCCTAGAAGCAATCGTTAATTTTCTCAGCCCCCCAACCATAGAAGTACTCGTGTGGGTGCCCATGGTCACCTTCACCAAAAAAAACCAACACCGAAATCAACATACTGTAAATATAACACGTATAATTTCAGAACGAGAAAGGCATTAATTCCAATTAGCCACGTAGAAAACCCACATGACAATAATGAATAAGTTTAAACTATGCAAGGATAATGCGAAGTTTATATATTTACTTATGTATTTATGTGTATAAAAGACACTAGGATCTACGCAAAAGATATTCCTTAAGTCTTTTGCTAAAAAGAACCAAATTGTTAATCGATTTTAATTGGACTGGAAAAGAATTCCGAACTCTAGGACCGAAAGCCAAAATATTGTAATACAAAAAATTAGTTCGAGCAAAGGGGGTAATTAAGTTATCGAACTTACAAATATTGTAGGTAGAACTGGACTGTAAGAACGAATAAATTTTCCTATTCAAGTTAAGTTTAATATAATCAAACATAAAAACACTAACTCTAAATTCTAGCACTTCGTTTAGAGGAATAATATTTAACTAACTTAAAGAAATAAGGTGTCCATCATTCGATATAGCTGATAGAAGCCAAATAAATCTTCTTTGAAATAAAAAAAAAGCGCTTTGAATTAATAGTATGAGAATCACTCCAAATTAAAAAGTAATAATATACATATTGTATAATAAGGGCAATATATTAAACCAAACATCACTTCATTGTCATGAAATATGGAAGTAGTAATAATAATAAACTGTTTATTTAACCCAATTTTGTATACATTTTCGTGAAGTACATATAAACAATTTGAGAAAACACAGAATAAATCTTTTCGATTTTATGTTTAAAATTTGGGTTCGAATTGAAAAAATATAAAGCCGAAGCTTGTTACGGGATTCTCTTCCAAAAATGGTTTTACAATTCTATTGAAGGTTTGTTATTTTCTTAAATATTTTAAATATAAAAACATTTAAAATTCAAAACTCAAGACCACTTTTTACAAATTTTTCCGCAAATGGAATTAATATGGCATCATTTCAATTTAAACCCTTACCAATTGTAACTCCCAGTAGTTTAACCTTATCTTGAAATGGATACAATTTACCATCAACAATAACTTGCAACAAAGGTGACAGCAATATTTTTTTATGAAGACGGAATAAAATTGCCAATTTTGGGAGAAGAGGGAGAAGTTATTCAGATCAAGAACCTGGAAAGTTGACTTTTGGAGAAGTTAACTATTAATTTGTTTGTACTAAACCAATCAAGATATTTAGATAAATTCAAGTTAACCTCCTGGACAAAGGTTAGAGGTTTCAGACCGTTATAAAATAATAAAATGTTATCTGCATACTCAATAGCAAACATTGATCTTTTACCTTAAATATGGCGTTTAAAAACATGTTGAATATAAAAGGTTCTAATACACTTCCCTGTACAACAACTATTTCAATATTACCGATTGAAGAGTGCCATTCCCGATATAAGTAAACTGCTTATGTGAACTAGGATATGATCTGAGTATAGAATATTGCCTAGAATACCAAGTCCTAATGAGTCTCCCACTCCCTTTGAATAGGGACACCTGTACTTCTGAAAAGGGGACATCTCTATTTAAGAGACAAGATGTATTTCCCTGTGGATGTCCCTTATTATAAGGTGACACTGCATATGTAAATTGAAAATTAACATACTAACAGTTTTCCAATTTATATATATTTACCACCCAGGGGATTGCCACGCTTTCAAAGATAGTCAAATCAAATCAAACGTTATTCAGACGGATTCAAAATTATTTTTTACATAAAGTGATGATTATTTACAATTTATCAGATAGGTTAATCCGTCTAGGCAGCAAAGGGTAAAGACTTTGAAGTTTGACAAAGCCCCTGCTGCCCAGAATTGGATATACTATAATAAACATTGGATATACTATAATACTATAATAAATACAATATACAAACTAAACATACAATAAATAAACTAAATACAATAAAATAAAAGACTTGGTTGTTTAGTAAAAGTATGGAAGGTATAAATAGAGAAAGATGTAGTGATATTATATTTCTCTATCCAATAGATGTCTGCGGATGAGTGTTTTATATTGAGCAAAAGAATGAACAGATTTAAGTGAGTTAGGAAGAAGATCCCACACCCTAGGGCCAAAGCAACAGATGAGCGAGAGTCCAAGTTTCGTTCGTGAATACTCTGGTATCAGATCGTTAATATTTCTTGTAAAGTGAGTATGATCAAGAAAGCGTAGTGAAATGAAATCAGAACGAGTGCCATTTCGTATGGTGTTAAACATGAAGATGGAAGTTTTGTACGTAAATAATTTTTCGATTAAAAATATCTGATGATCGTAAGCTAGTTCAATAGTTCTAGAAGTATGAGATTGATAATTTAGTAGGCAGGGGAATTTTTTATGCAGTCTGGTAAGTCTATTGAGATTTGACGTGGAAATGTTTCCTCATATTTGAAGGCAATAGTAATGGAAAGAATAAATCATAGAACAGTAAAGTTCAAGTAGAATCGAGACGGGTAAGTAGTAGCTGACGTTTCGAATCACTCGAATATTTCTACTTGTCATGTTGTTTCTATAGTCAACTTGTTGTCTTATTTCATAGAGTTAGACAGTACGGATTATGTATAACCGTAAGGTTCCATATATTCAGTAACCTAAAACATCATGCTTTACATTAAAAGCAACTCATAATAATAATAATAATAGAATATTATTAATAATAATACGTCGCCAGAAAAATCATATAATAAAGTTTAAACTCCTACACGAGGAAGTTAATTTACTTTTAATTACGAAAAATATAATTAAAATTAATAAAAAATTATACAAAATATTGAACTTTCTAAAGTATCGTCGTCAATATCATTAACGTCTACAGTTATCATGATTTTAAAATAAGGATTCATCTTGCTTTATTAGGTAGATTATTTTTATTTTATTTTGAATTTCCGCTGAACCTTACCCTTTCCCGAGTTACCTACACAACGAAGAAAATCCTTAATTTAAAAGATAATTGGCGTAAAGTTACGACATACATGCACGTAGATAAAGATAGAATCATATCTCTAATTAGACCATCTTTTCTTATTTCTCACTCATTAAGGAACAGCTAAGCCTAGGATTATCAAATGGAGGGAACTTAAGCCTCTACCTCAATCTGGAGATTAGATATATTTTAATCTTACGATAAAAAGGTCTTACGATGTAATTTGCTAATTACGATTGTTTCGTCTCCTAATTACGAATAATTCCAAAGTTTAACACTGTCACAAAATTTGGGGAGCATTGCACCATGTATTCTCCGCCCTGTCTCTTTTGTTTCTGTGTTGTAATAACTTTCTAATCTTTAAGTTTGTTTTTTTAAAATTTCAACAAGAAACAAGATTAGAGTTTTTATGCCATTGTGTTTCTTTATTGCATAACTTGTATTTAAAGTCATGTTTAACCCCAATATCAAAATAAGTTTTTTTGCGCTTTAAAAATTTCTATTTGGAACAAGTTTTGCGAAACATCCGGAAGTTCAAATTTTACTTTCTGTTCAAAAAAGAACCACAATTGCTAATATTACCACCCAAACCCCAGTTCCTATTATGATTAAGGATGACTTTTATGACCTCTAACTCATGACTGCATGATCTGACAGCTTTGCGCCCATTGACATATTTCATCTATTCTGTGAGGCGCGTCGAATGGCATTTGATTTGTTGTGGAACGCCCATATGTCATTTTTGGCATCCTTCTTTTGCGCCTTGGACAAGAGCCGAACGTGCCCATTTATAAATCCGGCACTGCTTTTCATATTGATCCAGCGTTTATTTTTATAACCAAGTAATGATAAATAACAACCCTTTGGGTTTTTATTAGGTAATATTTACAGAGAGCTTCTGTGGCTAGGCGCGTAGTAAAAAGTGTTCCGTGTCTAGGTGTGTGGTAAGAAAAAGGTTCCATGGCTGGGCATGTGATAAGAAAATGGTTTCGTGGCTAGGCATGTGGTAAGAAAAAGATTTCATGGCTAGGCATGTTGTAAGAAAAGGGTTCTGTGGCTACGCATGTGGTAAGAAAGGGATTCCGTGGATAGGCATGTGATAAGAAAAGGGGTTCCGTGGATAGGCATGCGATAAGAAATGGGTTCCGTGGATATGCATGTGGTAAGAAAGGGGTTCCATAAACAGGCATATAGTAGGGTTCTGTGGATAGGCATATGGTAGGGTTACGTGGATAGGCATATGGCAGGATTCCGTAAATAGGCATATGGTAAGAAAATAATTCCGTGTATAGGCATATGGTAAAAAAAGGGTTTCGTGGATAGGCATATGATAAGAAAAGGGTTTCATATATAGACATATATTAAAAAAAGGGTTCCGTGGAATGCAATTTATAAGTATATGTCACTGTCGTGTTGTGCATTTGAAACGTGCATTTGGAACTGTTTCAAACTGTAAAAAATTATTTCTAAAAAATTCCAAACCTGAAATCGTAGCATGCTATAGAGAAAGTAAAGCACGCGTCCTCCTTCACTTGCTAATTTATATCTACGTCCCTAACTATAGATTGCCATCAATTATGGGAGACGTTTGTCCACATTGCCTATTCATGAGAGCAATAAACGAAAGTGGCCCTCGTATTTCTTAAGATACATATTGAACAGGAAAAACCCTTGAAGATCTTCTTCGCCTAGATTTGATACGAATGGATCAGTTTCATGTATCACATAATCATGATCATGGTAATTTCCACAATGGAGACTGCATTTTTCTTACCAAGGCTCACCCTTTTTGTTTGGCGCAGTATAGCCCAGATGCTCTTGCGCCATAAAAAAGCCAAACAAACAATCACCCTCTGTTCTTCAATCTCTTGGCGTCCAACAGCAAAACTACCAAGTAGCGCCAAAGTTGTCAGTTGTTTAGCGAAGCACCATATTACGCGACTGAGATCCCTGACTCACAGCTCTAACCAATTGTGAGAGCGGCCATCTTCTCTGCAGCGTCTATAACCCATATCATATATAAAAATATTAATACAATTTCAAAAATATCATTGTATCTCATTGTAAGGACTCAATTCATTTGTAGGCGAAGACATATCTCTCACATTCTCCTAAGTGATTAGTGTTTGTTATTATGTACAGACCCGACGTATTGTGTTTTACGAAATTTCGCAGATATCTTCACAGCCACAATTACTGCAATGATTTATTATTAATTGAATTAATTAATTAATTAATTAATTACGTCAGACAAAAATATACGTATAGTCACAGTATGACGTAAGAATATCAAGCGTATTGATATCTTGCCTAGACATCAGTGAGTAAAAGCGTTAGAATATGACAATGCCCATGCCGCTCATGTTCTCCACCAATGGGTCTAGAGTAGACAGTAAATTACTGTTTGAGTTTTACAGAGCGAAGACAGCAAGGGTCATGCTGTGCCGGGATGTACAGGTTTCCGAAGAATCCGAACCCCGTAAAACCCAGGGAACCAACCCCAGGGCTACAGAGAGCAGTCAGTCAGTAGTTGATCTTTTTAGCGCAGTTGGAAGTCGAACCCGGGATATCCACAAAATAGGCGAACGCGTAACCACTGTACCACCACGGAGCCACACGAAAAGGCATGCACCATGTGGTATGCCGTATCAAGGAAGAAAATGAAAATATTTCACAATAATAAATAATTACACATTAAATACGGATTGGCGCTGCGGTAGTGCAGTGGTAACTCACTTGCCTAACTTTCCGTTAACCCGATTCAGCTCCCGATGGTGCCAAAACAACGCCTACTGATTAACTGCGCGCCGTAATCCGAGAGCTAGCTTCTTAGGCTTATAAGTTAGGTTTGCATTCAAACATTGCCGCTGCTCCTTGCGCTTCTCTATTTACTCCCCAAAATATTTCTGTGGCAGCCTCAAAGGCAATGAGTGTTCACATTGCCGCTTCATACTTACTTCGCATTCACCCTCGGCCGATGGAGGACGTAGAACTAGTTGCAGCTTCAGCCCTTTGCCTCCTGGGCGGGAGAGCAGAATGTAAACACTCATTCACGCTCGCGTTGCCGGTCCTTTGGCTTCCGCACAAAAAGTGCCAACGAAATAGCGGCAGGCAGCGGCAATGGCAGGAGCATGGTCAGCGCAAGTGACTTATTTATATACCCACTTTCATGCTCACTGCCACGGAAATGGGGGTGAATGTAAACGAGGCTTAAGAGTTCCGAATTCCTTGGAAAACTGTAGGATCCGGAGCAGCATGACCTTCGCTGACCTTGCGTCCTATTGCACAAATGACTAGTACTTACCCTATGTGCCAAAGAAGGGATTGAAAAATTAATTAATTACATATGCTCAGATGATTTACTCCAAGCAATGGTATTTTAAAGCCATAAAAGCCTAAAATGAAAAAAAAAAACAAAAAAAAACTAAGCAGTAAAAATATTGGGACGCAAATCCAACGATCGATGCACGGCCAGCTTTGACTGGTGTGGGTCCCAATTTTGGTTATTTCTGAGGGCTCCTCCCTTGTATGAGTCCCGCATATATTAAATCAGGGAAACTTGGTGAAGTGACCACCTTGGTCAATTAACCACCTGAATAAAGTGACCACCTTGATCAATTAACCACCTGAATAAAGTGACCACCTTGATCAATTAACCACCTGAATAAAGTGACCACCTGAGTAAAGTGACCACCTGAGTAAAGTGACCACCTTATTCAATTAACCACCTGAATAAAGTGACCACCTTGGTCAATTAACCACCTGAATAAAGTGACCACCTTGGTCAATTAACCACCTGGATAAAGTGACCACCTTTGGAAATTGACCACCTGGATAAAGTGATCACTTTCGGAAATTGACCACCTGAATAAAGTGACCACCTTCGGAAATTGACCACCTGGATAAAGTGACCACCTTGGGAAATTGACCATCTGAATAAAGTGACCACTTTTTATAAGAGAGAACTGGTTTGCCTATGCTAAAGTTGTCATGTATAGTGATCACCTGTCTACAATGACCATTGTAGTTCAGTCGCAATGGTGGTCACTTTAGGAAGGTTCTACTGTATATTTATGACCACCAGATTGTATTTTGCATCTATTCATAATGTATTTGAAATTTTTAAATTTATTTTTAGTGTCACTTAAAAAACAGCGTTAATGCTGTTTTTTAATAGTTAGATATTTAATATTATTAAATATATTTATAAAATACATCAAAACATTGACGAATTTTAATCCGCCCTGTAACTTTTTTAGCCCCCTACAACTTTCAGAGCCCCCCCCCCCATAACAAGCATCCAGCAACGGGCTTCAATGCACATCCTTAGTAAACATGAGTTAATCAAAAACAGTTTCTGAAATTTTCAATATTAAAATTAAATATTAATAAAATCTTTCTGCCAAAATTTAATCATTAAATATATAAATTAAATAGAAGCTGGTGAGATTGTAATGATGCACGTTTTACTGAATAACAAAATGTTATGAACATTTATTTATACATGAATCATTTTTTTCCCTTTAAACTTCCTCTTGAACTTTTTTACTCTCAGCCCATCTATTAATTGTCTACGAGACTAAAACTTGCCGTCATCAAAAAAAAAAAGTCTTAGTCCTCTATTTATCTTTTCACTTTAGCGTTATTAACGCATTGCCACGAATAACAAAAATGATAAAGCAAGATCCGCTCCAAGAAATTTCGCTTAAGTTTTCGGATAATGGAACGTTGAGTACGAAAGAGGAAATTCTGAGTTCTACTCCTGAGAGGAAAACGCCACTTCGATATAACAAGGAATGTCAATATCTTTCTACGCATATTAGCTTTCATCTTCGTAGCTTTTACGGCATAAAAAGTAAATATCATAATATAAATTGATATCAAACTATGCTGAGATATGCGTGAAAAAGA
>QLNU02014802.1:29457661-29470474 GCA_006491805.2 Dysdera silvatica
TGGGCCCGTGCGCCCTCATGGGCCATAGGACTTGCGCCTCCGATTGGGCAAAGATTCGCGCCCTCCTAAAATCCAAGGTATGCGCCGTTTAGGAGGACCCAATCCGCCCCTTGTTAGCTACCCATATGGAGAAATGACTAAAAATATTTCGCCTTTAGCTGACAGTGACAAACTGCAAAACGTCATTATATAGTTATGTAATATAATCATATATTTAAGTAACTATCAGTGGTGGAAGTAATGGAAAAAAAAGTATAAAATAAAAGAATACTTTTAAGACGTAACAAAAAACTTTCAAATACTTCGGTTAGTGCCCGAAATCTTATGTTAAGATATAGCCAAAAGTACATAAAATTCGTACCTTTTTGTTGATATTTACCTTTCTGGCAAGAAAAAATGAGAGTAAAAAAATATATATATCCAATTTTTAAAAATGCTGTGTGTGTGGAGGCGATTCTTTCCTCTTTTTACTTGGTGCCTTTAACAAACGACCGAAGTTTTTCCAAAAAAATATAGTTTTGTTTGAATTTAGACTTTTAAAGAACTTTTACCGTCTGCTGAAAGTTATACAAAGGCGGCAAAAGTTCCATAAAACAAATAAAACCAGTGAGACTTTTGGCAAACTGGGTGAAATAAAGATTGTCCTAAACTTAATTGCAGCAAATACATAATGATAATCAATATATATATTATTTGAAAAATCCTATTTATGACTAAAGACTATTTTATCCATAATATGTTATCTATAATACACCTCGTGCTATGTTCAGTAGTGAATTAAGGGCGCTGCAACCGGTGCCGTCGCATTGGACGCCAAGCCAAGGGGGCGACAAAGTGACCTAATGATGATTAAAAACTAACAAAATTAAAAAAGTAAAAACTACATCGAAATGGGTGAACTTGTTTTACTATACAGAGAATATTCCATATTATTAAAACTCATATAAGGCTTTGAATTTTACCTTATTACCTTATATACTGAGAGAAAAATGATTTTGGAAAGGGCTCTTTTGCATGCAAAGCAGCACAACAAATCGGAGCTAAAAAAAGTTGCTTTGCGAATGTCGAAATAATGCTTCCTCATTTCCTTGCTTCCCCCTTAGCTAAAAGCCGTCAATTAAATAATTTGAACTTGAATGGCCAGAACTTGCCAAGTCTACTGGTCGACTTGGCAAGTCCTGGCCACTTCGGGAAAAAAATTGTCGTTCCGTGCCAAAATCAAACTAGCGACACTTCATTTGAACCGAAGTGTCATGCCAATTACAGCATCAAGACCCAGGAGACAATATCTTTATCTTATATTTATGTTATTGTGATATTATTAAACTTCTCGAGGATAACACAATTACTAAGTGGTTATACTCGTGGCAAAGCTAACGTGATATACTGATAAGGCACAGAGCAGTACGATTTCGCCAGTGCAATATAGTTCGCCCTTTCTTACGTTAGCAGAGTCAATAGAAGTTACATTTCCTATATAAAACATTAAAATAATGCTCAAATACATAAAACATAGGCATACTTGTGCAATTAAAATCTGGTATTTATTAAATTTAGATTAAAGAAGAGATTAAATTTAGGAAAAACATTCATTATAGCGAACGATGACGTCATTCAAGTAACTGACCACTCAGAGGACTTCGTCCGCTTGGCGGGAAATTTGGCGCGTGGAATTTTGGCAATCGCGTTTTTCTGCATTCCAAATTAGGCGATAAATAGCCTAATAATATTGAGGGTTACCTCATTTTTCGCCAATTCGCGAATGAATACTCGTTGCACGGGCGCGAATAGGTCGTCGTAGTGTTAACAGTGTTCCAGGTTAGCTTTGCCGCGAGTATAACACACAAGGCCTACGGAACAGGGGTTTTTTTGGAGGGGGGTGTTAATGAAATGTAATGTTTTGGGAATTTACGTTTTAAGCTCAAACTAAACCTGTGGGGAAAATATATTAATAAAATCTAATAACTACAACTTTAATATATAGAACTCGCTATGAAGAGAAGAAGTTATATTTTACTTCTCTTCATTTATACTGCGTTTTGTTATACCACCATATAACTCTCCATATTAATAAAACATATTATTTCTAGTACTTAGCTATGACTAACGTTGTTTTTAGAACGCATGCGTGTTGAACTTTAAATATAGTAAAATCTGTCTGTAACAGTGAAATTCGGTTGAAATGATATTTATTACTGCTTTAAATGTGTAGATTCATTTATGAATTCGCCAAAAGATAGTCAAATTCAAATATAATGTTGAAGAAATTTAGTAAGCCTTTTAGGCGGAGCCTTTTTTGTACGTGCGCCCACTTCAATGGTAAACGGAAGACTGATTTGATTTTAGAATTCGGAAAACAATTGCACATACTGTTGCCAAATATAAAAAGTGAAATTATAATTATACAATATATGTTGCCAGATACTGAAAGGCAAACTATGTACATATGGAAAACATCATATAAAAGGAAACGATTTATCATTATGCCAATTTTAGAAATTGAACTTTTTAAGTTTATTTTCTTGCTTTTCTAAGTGGCAACAGTTAAGAAAGCCTGATAAGCGAATATATAGCCTTTCTATTGTGGTTGCTCACAATGGTACTGAAGGGACTGAAAAAAAATGGCGTTATAAACTATTTATGGCCATAGACAAGGTTTTAACATAAAGCGCTCTATATCTGTTGAGACCGGAAGCAAAATATCGTTATATACAGTATTGGTATTAGCGGATTTCACTGTTGTGCAATATACCATCAGTAAACAGTTTTTGAACAAATGGCAAGTGTTGCTATTGAAATAGCAAATTCAATTGTTATTTGCAGCAAAACATTTCTGACGGAAGCACGTATTTACAAGAAACAAATGTTTACTGAAAAAAAAAATCCAAAGTTCTTTCCCATTTACGTGGCAATACTTAGAGTTAGATGACCGGATGGAAATACAAGCGCTCTTTAATCCGCAAACGGTTCGCTTGTTATCAACAAGTTGCTGTAAAAGCCATTAAGGCAAGTCAAAACGGGAAAACAGCCTATTAATGCCAGATTCAATTGGAAAAGATTTGAAGTGTATTTTTTTTTTCCTATTTTTCCTATAAGTGAGGAAACTCTTCAACTTTTAAAGAAGATTAAGTCCAAATAAGATTTTATGTTTTTATATTGTTTACTTTATAAATAAGATCTAATTAAGAAAATTATTAAATTAATTAAATTTAAAGTAATTATCGGTCCCTTTAAAAGAAGACAATACATAAGATAAAAGAAAGAATGTATTATTATAAACATAAAATTTAATTCTTTATATAATAATAAATAATAATATATATATCCTTTAATTCTTTTAAACCATTAATTATGTTTTAAAACCTTTTTTATTTGCGCGATCGTTGTTTGTTTTTTTATAAATTTTAGTGCCGTAATGAAGTTTATTTCATATACAGGAAGTTATTTACAATAAAATTTTCCATTTTTTATAAATAAGCCTATAAATATTTATGCTCATTTTATGTACATAAGCCTAAAACTGTTTTTGTTTTTATTACATATAGTCCTGTTTATGCAGCTGGACTTCAACAAACTTCGATCTATAAATTAATTTGCACGTTTAATATTAATTTAATGGAAATAAAGTTAGATTGTCTACTTCTTTTTTACAATTAAATTTGGATCATTTGTTTCTTCATGCAGCTAAAATTGAATCGTCTGCTTTTTTTATGCAATTAAAATTGAATCACCTCTTTCTTTTATGCAACTAAAATTGAATAATTTAATTTAAAAATGAATTACTTGTTTTTTTTACGCAACTGGAGCTTTTGTGCAAACGAGTCTAGCAATAAGCGAAGTTTTCTACTTCCTTCTATTTGAAGCTTATTTAGCAAAAGCTAAATGCTTCTTTAGTATTTATTTATTTAATTAAAACTTCTTAATTACATGTATTTCAATGTAGACAATTCATCATCCGTTCAAGATATGTATCTATGCTGTATGTATCACAAATTAAATAAGTTGTTGTTATTATTAAAATTATAAATCTTCTGCTTCTTTTATGCAAATGAGTTTGGCAACAAGCGAAGTTTTTTACTCCTTTCAAGTTTGAACTTATTTAGAAAAAGCAGAATACTTCTGTATTAATTTAATATAGACAATTCATCAACTGTTCATAATATGTACTCATGATGTATGTATCACAAATTAAATAAACCCTTATTATTATTAATATTAAAATTAAATCATCTGCTTCTTTTATGCAAACAAATTTAGCCTTTTTATTCATACTAACTAACAACCAGAGATCATATTCTAACATCAATAATTTTCATGTAAAAAAAAATCCACCCATATCGCCTGTACCTTGCACTGTTTTCGCGCATGTAGAATAAAATTTTCATTATACTATTATTACTATTAGTATTATTATTTTTTATGTGTTCTAGCTCTTGGCGGTACACACTTGAAACGGGCAGTGACAAGTATTCAAGATTTCCTTTCCCGTAAGTTATTCGGGTGTTGTGTCTAGAAACTTCCAGACCGTTCAACATGTGTTTAAAATTGTGGCCTTTTGTAGCTCAATGTAGTATTGGGATCGAAACACTTGCAATCGATCCCAATGTAGTATTGGGATCGATTGCAAGTGTTTCCAAGCTCCTGTGCATTGTAGTTGGTATTAAACCTGTGGCTGACAGAATGACAGATGCTACGTCAATTCTTTCCAAATGCTACGTGTTTTTAATTTCATATTTGAGATTTTGAGATTTCGTGATTTTTGTTGTGTACGTGGTTCGTACATTGGTTGTGTTTGCGATTGTTATTTGGGATCTATAATAATTGCGGTTTTGATAATTTAATTAATTAGGGTTTTATCTGGTCTGTTATATGATGTTGTCTTGTCAGTTATTACTGCCCTGTCCGAGTACAGCTTATGCGTTTCATTTTCTAAACTATTTTCTAGCATATAGGCCTACTTGTAGTAGTATAGTTTAGTTTTCGTTAGACCAGTTCCGACGGCTAATTTTTGACGAATTATGATTATTATTATTATATTTAAATTTTAATTACTTACTCCTATCGCGTAACTAAAATTTATTTGGTTAGGTGAGTTAATTTAATTATAATGTGAAATTACAGCTGTGCAGATAATTTACAGTGAAATGTATAATTCGTCATTTAAATTGAAGTATAATTTATTAATTTAGTCTAACCTTATAACTTACATATTTATTAATGCAGTAAAATGGTAGTATGCAAATTATTTGCCAAAGAATTTTATTGAGAGTTGAAAATTGATTTACTAATTCACGAAAATAATTAAAGTGTTCAGAAAATTTTTTTAAAAACTTTGCGTCATCATAAAAAAAAAAATAATCTAAAATATAATTGAAATACTACTTTTTCTGAAGGTTCAAAACTGGCACAAAATCGACAAATCAAAACTTTAAAAAAAAAAGAGAGAATATAAATAAAGAAATCTATTTTTTGTTCCCTGTAGACCAATTCATACGTGTTTTCTTTTCCTCCACAAATACTCTCGACAATACCCTCGAACCATTAAACCTCGTATCAACTTTCACACGTATCTCTTCCTAGGACCCAATTTCGCAGGAAAAGATCCCTTCGGACCAGATTTCTCTCATCAGATCCGATTTGGAAAAAGTTAATAGAATCCAACGACCCTCTGGATCGACTTACAAAATTTATGTTTGTAAACGATTTAATAAAAATATTCGATCCACACACACAAACCTCTGATCTGTCCAATCCAAACACAGCCGATAACTTCACCTCGATGTGTAAGGAGGATGAAGTTATATACAACTGGAGCTTTCACCACGTACCACAAGCTACATGTCAAATAAAACGTTGACAAATGATGTAGTTTTACCATTCATTTTGAAATTTTTCAATTTAAAAAAAATTCACTTTTTTGCTACATTTCATATATTATATAAATTCTGGCTCCCTTTAAGCGCATTCTGAATTATTCATCAGCTACAACAAAACAGTTATATTGTCTGACAAATTAACTTCTTGCCTTTGAAAAAAAAGGTTGCTAATTCTAATTGATCATTCTAAAGGAAACAAAAGTTCTGATTCCAAATACATCATTAATTCTCGTCCATCACCGTAGAGTTTCGAAAATTATTGGGGGGGGTGAAGGACATATTATGACCATTTATACATTACAATATATATATATATAAAATTGCAACACATTTCAAATTGGTAGATAAATAAAACATAATACTTTTG
This sequence comes from Dysdera silvatica, assembly GCA_006491805.2. Classification (NCBI taxonomy): domain Eukaryota; kingdom Metazoa; phylum Arthropoda; class Arachnida; order Araneae; family Dysderidae; genus Dysdera; species Dysdera silvatica. The sequence continues at coordinate 29,463,905 of QLNU02014802.1, forward strand.
CAGTTGGAAATTGCATAATTTAATGTCGTGACAGCTGTTTCAGTAGCTTCTTGATACTTTTTTCAAACGAAATACATTTACAAACCAAACAAACTGTTGATTGGTAATGATGGTCACGGTTTTCATTATACGAGTTACAAGTAATGCTTCGGAGAAAAATAACCGTTTTTCACTGGGATAGGAGAAACATCTCTGGATACAACGCCGATCCACGAGACGGCGGAAATGTTCAGAAAAGCAGTCAAAATTAAACTGATGAGGATTTTAAATACAGTTAATGGGGCAACAGTTTTTTGTAGCATTCCGCAAAAAATATGCTTTCACTAGGATCGTTGATAGCTCCATTGCCCATTTGAAATATGTGGAAGGCTTCCGAAGAAATTAAGGTCCGGCGGAAAGTGAACGCGTTCAATTATTCGGGCATCTTGGAAGGAGAAACAATGGTTTTGATTCCAACAGTGCTGGGTGATAGAAGATTTAAGCAATTCTTGTTTTCATACATAATTTTCGTGTTTCTTGACCCTAAATCGCAGTGCCTTTCGTGTCTGGCCCACATAACATTTTATGCAGTCTTGACAAACAATCTTGTAAATACCCTAGTTGTTAAAATCCGGAATGGGATCTTTAAGCTAGGAAATTCCAATTTTGTTGATGGGGATGAAGAGAACCCGGAAACTAAAAACCCGTAGGATGGAAGCGATCTTGGATGCTACCCCAGGTTCAAACGGGATGTACACTGTCTCTTTTTGAGGCCTGCGAAAGCTTCGAAGACTGTAAGAATCACTTGACCGTATGGTCGATAACAGAAGTACTGAATCCACAGCGAATGCCAATTTCTTTTAGATGGGTGATTTCTTTGTTGAGTGAATCTTGTGAAGATGAATGTGTGAGAGCTCTGGAAGTGAGCCAGAAGAATGAACTCATTTTTTGAGAAAATGGATGGGCTGAGGCCACATGCGAAGGCGAGCAAACAGAACCAGGCTTTCGAAATACACTTGTTCGAAAAACGGTGGGTGAACGCGTTATGAGGACATCTAAAAAGGCTAATTGTAAGTCACAATCCCCTTCAAACGTAAATTGTATGTGTGGATCAACAGAATTGAGTGAAGCGAGTGCGTAGTTGGGGTTGATATGTTCATCCATGGGGATTGCGAATATGTCATCAATGTACCGAAGCCAACATTTGAACGGAATGACGTTATAGATATTTTCTTCCACATAGTGCATGTAGACATCACAGAGAATAAAGATCCCATTCCGGATTTTAACAACTCCGGTATTTACGAGATTGATTTTCAAGACCGCAAAAAATGCTACGTAGTCCAGACACGAAGGGTATTGGGATTTAGGGTCAAAGAACACGAAAACTATGTACGAAAACAAGAATTGCTTAAATCTTCCATCTCCCAATACTGTTGGAATCAAATCCATCGTTTCTCCTTCCAAGCTGCCCGAATTATTGGACGCGTTCACTTTCCGTCGGACCTTACTTTCTTCAAAGCCTTCCACATATTTCAAATGGGCAATGGAGCTATCAACGATCCGAGTGAAAGCATATTTTTCCCGAAATGCTACAAAAATCTGTTCCCCCCTCCACCGCATTTAAAATCCTCATCAGTTTAATTTTGACTGCTTTTATGAACGTTTTCGCCGTCTCGTGGATATGCGTTGTATTCAGGGACGTTTCTCCTATCCCAATAAAGACCGGTTATTTTTCTCCAAAGCATTACTTGTAACTCGTATAGCGGCAACCGTGACCATCATTACCAATCAACAATCTGTTTGGTTTATATCTATATTTCGTTTGAAAAAGTAGCAAGAAGATACTGAAACAACTGTCACGACATTAAATTATATAATTTCTATCTGCGAAAGTATTGTGTTTTATTTATCTACTATTTGTGTGCAGTATATCAAGTCAATAGCAAACATTTCAAATTATTGGGGTGAGGGAGGGCTTGAGAGCCGCATGAGCCCATATAACACTACGCCTATGTTTTCGTCCGTAGTATAGTGGTATCTATGTCGTACATAGGGCCGGGCTGTCGCATAGACAAACAAGAAAAATATCTAGGGTCCATTATTTTTTTTTGGGGAGGGGTTGATGATGCAACGCTATTTCAAAATAGTAGCATATCAACCTTTATCACTAGGACAGAAAATTTACCTCATCGCGAATTTTAGAGTTTTTTATATGTACATTGCATGCACATATGTTATCCTTACCGACTGTCTTTTCATAGTTTAAAAATTTCAATTCCAGGACTGATTGAGCTAGCCATAGGATATAGTAAACACTTTTGTTTGTCCCAAGATCCTCATTATGTACGGGCCCCACTGTAATTAGACATGTTTAGATTATACCACAAAGGGGCCCGGAAAAAAATTGTCTAGGATACATTTGTCTACGATACCTTAATCTGACCCTGGTGGTGTACTTTTTTCCTGACTTCCCTGCTGGAAAAAAAAATACGTTCTTGTTCAGATTAGGATGATCAACTTTCGACTATTAACCGAAGAGGGATTTTAATAATTTGGGGATAATTATAAGGGGATCCACAGGGTATTAAATGAAGACGTCTTCGATTTATGAATATCACCTAGCTATTTCATTAGCTTGTTCGATAAAACCCAGGAGCCTATTTTTAATGGTTCCTAACTCCGTTCTGCTGAACGCACCTCATACAAAAATTCAAATTCCTTGATTCATCAGTGTATCCGGACCGTTATAGAGAGATAACATATGCTTAGTCTTAAGTTAGTTCGAGTTTTTCTTAGTTTATAATCTCTGGTAGTTAAAGTTAATTATCTGCATAGGCTTATTACAATACGTTTACGATATCCGTAATATAGTTAAGAGTATAAATAACTCCCTTACCAGAATGAAAATTGTCGAATGCGAACCAACTGTAATGAACGAATTCTCCTTCGCATACTTAGATTTGCTAACATGATATTAAAGCATTCAATTCCAAAACTCAAATGGCGCTCCTTCCTCCCACCTTTTTTTTTTTTAAACTGCTGAATTAGAGGTTGAGTAATAGTTACAATGATACTCGGGGAAGAAAAGTCGTAATCAGCGGCGTAGAGAAAGGGAACTCAAGAGTTGTCCATCCCCCATTGGATATCGGCATTTTTATATTTTATAGAAGGTGCATAAAAATAAAGATGAATATAGGAAATCTGTAAATGAAAACAATATGAAACCTATCTAAATTCATGATGAAATTAATTCTAGGAATGAAGACAGGATGGAAAATAAAGATGAAAGCAACATGCGCATTTTAGCGATACCGCATAAAATAAAGAAAATGATCATCCAATAGTGAAAATTTTATAAATAATATCAGAAATGAAAATAATATGAATAACATAAGAATTAAAGATGATGTTAACAGTTTAAAAACAAGAATGGTGTAAGTAATATATAAACTCATGTTTGTAAAAATTGCAACACCATGAAGGAATCATGTGATTGAGCTGAAACTTTCAGGAAATGCAAATTAGGGTATGCTATTCAAATGATTAGAATTTCAGAGTCATCGCTTATGCGTGGGCTGAGCAGCGCCCTCTGAACTGCTGATGGATCCGTATAAATAGAGGGCTGTAGCGGGGCGTGTATGGTTATCTGCTAGTGGTAAACGTTACATGAGACGTCACTATGCCTCTACGACGAAAGAGGACAACCTTTCAGCAAGTTACGGAGTTTGAACGGGGACGAATGATCGGCTTTCGTGAAGGAGGGTTTTCTTATCGTGCAATAGCAGCTCGTATGGGGCGTAACAGCAGCACAGTGATGCGAGTGTGGAAGCAGTGGGTTCAAGAGAACCAGACAACTCGGAAATCCGGGAGTGGACGCCGAAAGGTGACGTCAGCACGGGATGATAGACACCTGGTCCGCATGGCGGTGACGGACCGTTTTGCTTCATCTGGACAGTTGGCAGAACGTTGGTGCACTGCTACAGGTGTATCATTGTGTGCTTCATCAATTCGTCGGCGTCTACTGCACCGTGGACTGCGTGCAAGAGTTCCTTTATACAGGATCCTCCTGACGAAAAACTATCGACACTTGCGGCTACAATGGGCTCATGGATATAGAGACTGGCGTTGATTGGCAACAAGTGGTGTTTTCTGATGAATCCCACTTTAGTTTGGGATACAGTAATGGCCGCATCCGTGTTAGACGCAATACCGGTGAACGCCACCTTCCGGAGTGCGTTATCCAACGTCATAGTGGATGAAACCCCCAGCGTTATAGTCTGGGGTGCGATTACGTAACATGGACGATCTCAGCTGCTACGAATTGTGGGTAATCTTAACAGCAACCGGTACATCAATGAAGTTCTGGAGCCCGAAGTTGTTCCCTTCCTTCAAGGCATTCCCGGAGCTGTATTTCAACAGGACAATGCCCGCCCACATATTGCCAGGAATGTTCAAGACTTCTTTTCATCACAACAGATACAGCTTCTTCCTTGGCCTGCCTATTCGCCGGATATGTCGCCGATTGAACATGTGTGGGATTTTGTTGGTCGGCGTCTGGCTCGTGATCCTAGCCCCATAGCTGTTACAGATGAATTTTGGGGTCGCATACGAGCTATCTGGAATGCTCTTCCTCGTATACATATTCAACATCTGTTTGATTCCATGCCACGTCGTATAGCATCACTTATTGCAGCGCGTGATGGCTTCACCAAATACTGATTTTCGACATGTAATTTTTTTTCTTCTTTGTAATTTTAATCGTTTATTTGTATCAACACAGGTCGTTTGTACATTAAATTTCATTCAATTCGGACGAGTCTTTCATGATGTTGCAATTTTTACAAACAGGAGTATATAAAATAAGGTTGACACGTGTAATTCGGGAATAAACTTTATTTCCATTAATAATATTAGTTATTTCTCTTTTGACACAACATATTTTTAACCATCATTAACTATTTGCAAAGTGGACCCGACCGCATGAATTAACTTGTCAGCTGCTGACACTCAAAATTGGCTTTTAAATTACACGTGGCTGTAGCGGGATAATTCTCGCCAAGTTTATCATAACTTCACACTACCAGGTTTCTAATTTTCACAACTTTACTTGCATGACGCGACTCTGGGGTTCTGTTACACAACAACCCCAGTTTCATGTGAATAGTCTTAATAGAGTAGTCTTGCGAAGTAAATTTAACGACCAACCATAAAAATTTGCATTTTCACATTGCTTTAATGATAATATAAATGTACTATTAAAAATATAACATCAATAATAAAAATTGTGATAAATGATAATAGCCAATATATTCGTAATAATAAACCTCGTTACAAGTTACGGGGATATAAAACAGGGTTGTCTAACATACGGCCCGCCAACAGGGTTAATCCGGCCCGCAGACAACTATTTGAAATGAAGAAAAATAAAAAATAAATATTTTAGATTTTTCTTCAGAAATCGAAAAAAACCACATGGGTGACACCTTCCCATATCTTAAAAGAACAAATAAATAACAGGGAGAAACTCTGAAGAGAGGCTTTTGTAATTAATTAATTAATTTTTACGAAACTCGCTGAAGCTGCTGGCCCGCTAGATCTGTGAAAAATTTTTAAGTGGCCCGCTGCCCAAAAAAGTAGGACGACCCTGATATAGACCCAAAGTGTTGCCAAAATTAATTCAGTTTTTTGGGTAGTATGAGTTAATTTACTTTTTTTTTTAAAAAAAAACTACGCTCTTTTTGTGAAAAAATGCGCTCGGAACTTTTAAACTGAAACGAAGTTCACATGCTAGCTGGAAATTAGTTTTCCGACGACAAATAAAAATTTTCATAATAGACTAACTGATGTAACAAAGGAGGGTGTAAATTCAATCTTCGTGGACAATTACTTGACACAGTCATGCAGAAAATTAGTTCTTGATACTTTGCAGGGGACATGTACTGTTCGCGGTGTTTAAACATCGCCTACGGAAATTTTCTACTAATTAATTTTTGTTTTCCAACTTTAAAGAGAATTAAAAACGTATTCTACAGTTGGTGTTACAGCGTTTTCTCCCTGTTCTCGTTTTGGACTTTTTAAATTTAAAATGCGTCAAGTTTGATTTCATGCTTGGCAAAACCAATTTTAGAGATTTCCTTTCGAATGTACATACGTGTATAGCCAGTCCTCACTTATGGATCAAAGACATGGAGTCTAACAATTGCAGCAATACGGAAGTTACAGACAATCCAAAGGAGCATGGAGAGGTGAATGCTCGTGATAACTAGTAGAGACCGAAAAATAAACACTTATGTGAGAGAGCAAACTAGAGTAGAGGACATCATTGTTAAAGTAAAAAGACTGAAATGGCAATAGACTGGGCATATTGCAAGAAGAACTGATCAACAATGGACGACTGAAATTCTCAACTGGATTCCAAGAGACCATCAAAGACCTAGAAAATGTCCTCAAACTAGTTGGGCGGATGAAATAAGAAAACAGATTGGGGTGACGTGGAAGCGAATTTCTCAGGATAGATTTGTGTGGAAAGCATTTGGAGAGACCTCCATCCAGCAGTGAAAAGATAACGGTTGAATATGATGATGATGA
>QLNU02014802.1:29470574-29491513 GCA_006491805.2 Dysdera silvatica
GAGGCAAAGCAGACATCGTATTCCTTCGGGGCACTATGAACTCCAAATATATCAGGAATTAATGTATGATCTCTTAATCCCATCTGGGCCTCTTTCAGACGGTCCGAATTGGAAGTACCAACAGGATAATGCCAGTGTACATGCATCAATGTCCACCAAGGAGTGATTTGAACGAGAAAAGGTTGATGTCATTCCATGGCCCTCGCGTTCTCCAGACCTGAATCCAGTTGAAAATGTGTGGGGTTTTATGGCAAAGGCTGCATATTGGCGCAACAAGCAATATTATCGTGTGAATGATCTCCAAATTGAAATTTTGGATGCCAGGGACAATACAGACTTAGGTGTTTTAAGAAAACTACTTCAAACAATGCCTGACAGAATGATACATATTACTGAAAAGCAAGGAGAACCGACTTGCTATTAATTTCTGATTTCCTGAAATTTTCCACATTGAATTTATGTTTCTTTACAGGTTGTAAATGATTATTTTTTTCACGAACAAAATTGTTCACCATTTTCAAAAGTTGTAATTGGTATATGTATGTAATCACCATTGGTATATTATTTGCATAAATTTATATCAAACGCTTATTGAAATCATAAGTTATTTGTGCTTTATGGGTGAGTTTATAATTTATTTACATAGTGTATTACTACGCCTAAAAAACGTTGATAAAAATTGTTTCTTAATTTAATCTGCGTAGTGTTCGATTTGTATAAATATTACTCAAACGTCTTAACCCCCGACCACTGGTTTATACAACCGATGATGCCTTTTTATTTCTGTACTTAATATTTGTAAATTGCAATGTACTTTTCGAAGGAAGTGAAATGAAATTTTTCAAACACTTCATGGGTGTTTGAAAATATTCAATTATCCAAAAGGGAAATTGATTATTAAGAAGTTATTATTGCTTAATGTATTTTATTTTGCATTTTAATTTAAGTGAACTGGATTTTGCATTTTTACCGCAAAATGATTAGGAAAAAAGATGAAATTAGTACTGAATTGTGATTATTGTGACAGAGGGGAGGAGGAAACATCCCCCTAAAAAATTGGGAATTATAAATGAATGTTAAGTGCGCATCATTCTGGGGATGGCTTAATTATCCCTAGACTTCGCGGCTAGTTGCGCCACTGATTGTGATAACTCTGCACATTCTGATGTTTAGTCTTAAGGTGGAAAAATTTGCACTTAATAAAAAATTGTTTACTTATATGTTACGTCAACTTATAAGTTGACGCAGTATACGAAAACAAAAACAACTTAAATTTCTTTTAATGAATGGAATTGTCATTATGAAGTTTTATAGCTATTTGCTCACAGTAAATATTTTTTTTGTCTCACTTGTATTTCCAACTGTGTAAAAATTATTTAAGGCCAGGAATTTCATTAGTGAAGGCTTTAAGGATTTTTTTTTAAATTTGCAGAAAGTTTGCTAATTAGGTTTTTAATTACCAAATTTTTTCGACTGTTTCGAAGACACTGACATTTTGACGTATTTCCTGTAAAAAGTTACCCTGCTTCTCGGTTTAAGACGACGAGGAGATTAAAACGAATTTCGGACATAGAACGACGTAAATGCGTTAATGAACTCAAACACTTGATCTTTTACTGCTAAAAAAAATAACGCCCGCTTGCATTTAATGTCCTGAAAACTGGCAACAGAGATTTTCCTATTTCAATTAACACAAAAAAGTTAACATGCACTAATAGAAATGTTTGCGTTGAATGTGACTGCTCGTTTGTTGTGCAAACTTTTTTTTTTTTTCGGTTTTTGGATTTCGCAGGCAGCAGTCGCGCTTCTGCACCTCTGCCTTTTATCTATTCTCCTTCCCTCCATCACTTCTTTGCCTTCACGGCTTTTTTTTAACCTTTCTCCCTTAATTTATTTCCTTTTTTCCCAATCCCTTTGCTTACGAAGAATTGACCAACAATTTTCACACCCTCAATGTAGCTAGCATTGGCGTACGCAGGAAATACTCAAGGGGCCGTTCGAGTATTACGTAAGCACAGTTCTGGCCATTTTCTACTCCCAACTCCCCCTTGTAAGAAAAAATAAGCAAATGCCTATCCCCCTTCGTGCTTACGCAAAATTTCGTTTCTTTAATTTTTAGTACAGTCGAACCTCGTTAAAACGAACAAGAGGAGCAGAAAATCTGTAAATATAAACAGTAATTCGCCTTGTGTGGAAAGGATAATATACTGTACAATCTAACGGGACTTCAGAAAACGGTTTGTATTAAAAGTAATTCGTCTTAACGAGTTTCGACTGTGTAAGTTTTTGAAATAAGAATGCAACGTGTGATGCAAATTATAATACTTATTTACATTTTTATTGTAATATTGAGTACTTGTAAAGAAGAATGTGTAAAGAGAACTTGCTTGTAAATTTGTTATAACATTAAACTCTTATTTATAAATAAAGGGTAATCATAAAAAGTTATCACATTTGAAAGAGACTTAATACGCTGTTAAATAACTATTTTAAAGTATTTTGTTACATTTTTATTGTTAATATTTCTTACGTTGTAAGCAAATAGTGTAATATATAAGAAATGGATTTAATAAAATACATTTATTAAAAATAATTCCTTCATTATACATATAATTGCAAAATGTCGGGGGAGGGTCACTGGGAACCTAGAAGAGGGCCCGGAGCGAAAAAAAGTTTTGACTCACTGATTTAATTAAATATTTAATTGCGATTACGTAAAATTTATATCTTCTACTCGCAGTGTACCACACATTTAAAAATATTGCAGTTCTGTCGGTGGTTGTCACTGTGTCAACGCGCTGATTTTATTTTCTGTGTCCTACATAATCATGGTTCAGATCCCCTCTCCCTCCACGTTGTCAAAAAAAATAAGCAAACCTCAAATCCCTCCCTTCCTCAAAGGTGCTTACGTAATACTTGAACGGCCCTTAAGGTGGGGGTTGTTACAGACGTACAACTACACTGGTTTCCATAAATTAAGCAACAAATGGAAAAAACGTGATAACTCATAAAATATACAAAAAAATTTGGATGAAATTTGGTGAAAATCTTTATCATACCATATGTAACTAAAAAATGTAAGAACATGTGATACAAAGCATTTACATTTTGTATAAGCTATACAAATAAAAAAAAGTCAGAAATACAGGTGTCACAATGAAATAGTAAAAAGTATCTCAATACAAAATGTGGTTACCTCAAACAGTAATACAGGCCCGACAGCGTTGTTCCATGCTGCTAATGATGTTTTCAATGAGTTCCGTTTGTAGCAATGCCCATTGTTCGCGCAAAGCAATTCTAAGCCCCTGTAGGCTTCGGGGACGAGTGTGGAGGTCAGCAACATGCCTTTAGGGAGCATCCCAAACATGCTCTATGGGATTTATGTCGGGAGAGCGTGCTAGCCATTGCATTTCGATTATAGTCTCTTCTTCAATTTACAGCTGCACGAGACGAGCTGTGTGAGGGCGGGCATTATCTGACTGCAGTACAAATGTATCGCCAATAGCGGCCGCATACGGTTGAACAACGGGGTCCATGATCTCGTCTCTATACCTGGGTGGTCTTTGATAGGTTTAGAACTAGAATGTCCACCCTTTTTGGGCAGCGGGCCACTGGAAATTTTTTCACGGATTTCGCAGGCTAGCTGTTGCGTAAAAAAAAAAAATGCTTCCTTTCAGAGTTTCTTCCGGTTACTTGTTTATTCATTTGCGATAGAGGAAGGAGTCACCCATGTTGTCCGCGCTGTTCTTTCCTTTTTCTTAATTTTTTTTTTTTTTTTAAATCTAAAATTTTTGTTTTGAATTTTTTTTTGTTGCAAGCAATTGCCGGCGGGCCGAATTGTGGCCCCCGGGCTGTATGTTGGATAACCCTGGTTTAGAAAGATGGTTGTGTACGGTGGTGCAATAATAACGTCTTCGCCTATCGTGTCCCGGAATTCGAGCTCAGCTTCCAATCGTGCGAAAAAGAAAGATAATGAATGAATGAATGACTGAATGCTTACCGACTGACTGCTTACGAGAGAGATTTGTCCGAGATTGATTCCCTGTGCCTTACGAGGTTCGGATTCCTCGGAAAATTGTAGTTCTATTGCTCTACTGTAGTGTGGTGGTAACGCATTCTTATATCGTGCCATTAACCTCGATACGAGCAACGCCACATGAAATCCAGGTGGCGCTGGTACGAGACTCCCAGTTGCATTGTGGGACCCGCAGGACCAACGAGGCCATTTGGCTCGGGCCTCTCTTTGACAGACGGCCTCAAATTTTGTCTTTGAAAACAAAAAACAAAAACCGTTCCTCAATACAACTCTTGCACTGCGGATATTTCTGACCCTTCCAGTGTCAGTGGCTTCAGGTGAAAGAACATTTAATGTGCTCAAACAAGTTAAAAACAAGTTAAATGTTCACCGCTAAATGATGGGTCAAGAGAGATTGAATGGACTGGCTATGCTCAACATAAATTACGATGTAGCACGAAAGCTCAACTTTTCTGTATAATGCTGATGATTTCTTTAATTAAAATTATTTTGTTAATGCTGTCTCCGTTTCCAGTTTCCAATCTTTTTGTCACCGACTGCGGGTCCGTTCCCAGAACCAATATTAAAGGGTAAGTTTAGCGTGAGAACCAAAACGAATAAGGCAAATGAATTCGCAACCGTGACACCCATAAGAAAATCGACACTCCAATACTTCTTACAACAATCGAAAAGTGAAAAAATGTGGCTCGCTATGGTTCCGGTTGAGACATAATAATATGATAATTACAGCTTATCCCATATCACAAAAATAAATGATAAAAAAAAAATAGTCTGGGATTTTTCTATTGAAGAACAAAATTGTGTGTAAGCCTCAATGCCTTTTAATAATGCATAAAGATATCAGGAAAAAAAGCGTCTCCCAAGACGCTAGTGCGGCAGCGGTACTGCTTGTGCCACCGAAAGGTGTGGTGATAATGAGAAAACGTTATGCAGAGTCACATAAATTGGGTGGAGGAAAATTCGTTAACGTAAGAAAGCAAGAAGTTGAGGATACGAAAAAAGAAGAACGAGAGAGACATATATGGAAAACAGTAAATATTACTGAAGAGAGAAACATTCTCTCACAATCCAAAATAATCCATTCAGTTCCATTTATTTATTGCCAAGTTTATCTCAATAATCTTACAGTATTATCTTAAAAAAAAAATCCGTCGTGATGCCGCCCTAGGCGGCCACCTAGTTCGCCTAATGGTCGCGCCTGGCCTGATGGTGGCTCAAGTTCTCTAGGCAAATATGGCCCAATAATAATAAGAAGGAGGAGGAGGAAGACACATTTTCTATATGCACCATATTGAACTTTTTACTTCGTTCATTCTATTGGGTGGAGGTGGGGGATCAAGCCGAGGAATTTAAACGTGATTCGTTTCAGAAATTGAAAAAATGAAGTTTTATGGATGTCATATTTCAAATGGTTCCTTTTTCTGGCAAATCGTCGAATGCCACAAAATTCCGTTTTAGATTCTCAACGTGAAGCTTCCAAACACAAATAGTGATCTTCCGCTACATTTTCCAAATCTTACATCAAAACACATTTTTATCCTTTTACAAAAGTGTTCAGAATTGGAAAGAACTCAAAACTCTCAAAGTTGAAGCAAAAATTTGATCAAATATAGAATATATTGTCTGTTTTTCCAATTTCTTGTTTGACGTTTACGTTGAGGCAACTTTAAGGTATACGTGTGAACTGTCAGCATAGCTTTTTCGTAATGTTCCAAGCGAGCCACTTCAAAGCTTTCATTTTATTTATTTAATGACTCAAATATTGATAAAATTATGATGAATCGATTTAGTTTTCAGATCGAACTGGACCTCTGTCCGAAAAATTTGAAAATTTATAAACGAAATATCCAATAAAACAAATTTAGCGGAAGTTTTATTTATTTTTTATTGTGGGATTTACTTGCTATGCAGTGATTCTACTAAAATGCGCCCATGCCCAAAAATTAGAGATAATGCTGAGTGTCATGCATCGGATGTACTTTCCATGGCATATTGGCACTTGTATTTACCACATCATTACCACTTATATTTACCACATCATTACCACTTATATTTACCACATCATTACCACTTATATTTACCACATCATTACCACGTATCCTTACCAATATGTGTGTGCATCTGCGAAATTAGAGACAAATGGCGCTATTCATAGTCGTCTTTATACAAATTTGAAAATTGTATAATCACGTTATTGTATACTGCTCTGATACAGTAAAAATTCGGCGTGACACGGCGTTAACATCTGGATGATGCCATTCGTAGTGTAATAGTGGTAGAGGGAAGCCCATTAAAATCAGGTTCAAACGTTTCGGAACCTATAATTGATGAAGTTTTTAAAGGAAAAGCAGTTTATAGATAGCGTGGGGACCACATAGGATTTAAGGTATATCGCAACGCAGGAATGGGAGACCCAGCAACACGGTGATTGAATAGCCCCAGCGGGCACTGAAAAACAATAGAGGGATCATACCGTATTCCCAACGCGTGAAAAAAGTATCGCCAGTTTTTTGCCATGTTGCTGCTTCCCAGAGTCCATGTAACCATTGCTAACGAATGCGGGAAACAGCATCATGACGAGATATCTTTATGAGGTTTACTGAGTAACCACATTAATGAGTAGTGTTATATATATATATACTGAGTAACTCACGCCAGTAGATTTTCAACATTAAGAATAGCTATCACTATTGAATTTGTGGAAAACCTTTACCTTACCCTTTTTAATGTCGGCAGATAAAAAAATGCGCGAAGGACAGACAGACAGACCAAAAAACAATAGCGGGTTTTTATTGAAACCCGCTAATAAATGGTAAATATTCCGTCGAAAATTGCAAAACAAAATCATGGCTTCATTCCATGTAATCATAGACGTAGCCAGGGGGTGGTTTTGGGGGTTGTAACCCCCCATTGCAATGAAATTTTGTATATTTAACATAGGAATATATGAGTTGTAGCTCTGTAACCCCCAAATTGAGCTCATAAAGTCCCCTTATGAAATTTCGGCCTATGCATGCAATGATATACAGGAGGAGAAGCAACATGGCGGAAAACTGGCTATACTTTTTGAGACTTACGCTTCCTCTATTCATTTTCAGTTCTCGCTGAATAGCCCATATCTACAGAGTTGGATGACTTTTCGGTGCTCGCTGGATAGCCCATATCTACAGAGTTGGATGACTTTTCAATGCTCGCTGGATAGCCTATATCTACAGAGTTGGATGACTGCAATTATAAGTCATGTATCAGGACAAAAGGAATTCATATTCTATATTAAGCTGTTATAGTGTCAGCCAGGATTTAGTGTTGTTGCTAGGAGGGTGTAACGGTGTATATATGGGTACCGTTATTTTTATGTTTTGTAAGTATACTTTAATTGGTAAAGTATACTTTAATGGGTAAAACATACTTTAATTGGTAAGTCTACTTTAATAGGTAAAGTATAGTTTAATTGATAAGTATACTTTAATTGGTAAGTATACTTTAATTGGGGGGGTGGTGGTGAATGTCCCGATAGACCTCAAATAACATTATTTTTAAATGTTGGGCATGGGTATTTGTATATTAATGCACCATGAGTTGGGCATGGGTATTTGTATATTAATGCACCATGAGGTACTTTCAACTTGCATTTACAATCATAATAGGATTTACAGTCTTAATCGATAATTTTGCGAAATAGGATCTTTGGAAAACTGTGCGGCAGGTAATCTTACTTAATTGCGGGAGATTCCATCATGATCCGATAACTCTGTCAGAAAAACAAGAATTAATTTGGGAAGAGAAATTAAAACCCTTTTCTTCCAAATTAGATCAAGACTTGCTCGAAAAAAGGATGACATCTAAGATTTCTTGACGACTGGGAAGGAGAGAGAAAGGGAAAGCTTGCCGCAAGCAGCAGTTTGATATTTCCAGTAAAATGGAGGCAAAAAGCTCAGGTTCGAATCGGTGAAAATAGCGCTTGTGACTCTGACTCTTGTTGTGCAGTAAGACAGAGCGGCAAGCACACAAACTAAAAGAGGGATGAAAAGCAAATGATAAGAACGAGCGCTGCACAGGCCGTTCAAACCACAAAATGTTGAAAAGTTAAAAATAAAAGGAAGAAACTAAATTAGCCTCTGATTCCTCTATCGATTTTTCTCAGTATTCGTCCTTCCAGAAGGCAGAAAAGTGAGAGGAGGGAAGAAAACCCTGAAAGATGTGGAGGCAGAAACTGTTAAGGGAGTAAAGAAAAACAGGATACATACAGACATTATGACTGGTAAGCTTAAGCATATTTGTTTAAGTAGTAGTTACATATATTTATTTAAAGTCGTATTGCTGTGAGTTGCAGTTTGCACACATGGAATGAAATATACACACAAGTCACAGTTAGTACATATTTAGTTATAGCTTCTGAAATCATCATCATATTCAACCGTTATCTTTTCACTGCTGGATGAAGGCCTCTCCAAATGCTTTCCACACAAATCTATCCTGAGAAATTCGCTTCCATGTCACCCCAACCTGTTTTCTTATCTCATCCACCCATCTAGTTTGAGTATGTTTTCTAAGTCTTCAGTGGTCTCTTGGAATCCAGTTGAGAATTTCAGTTGTCCATTGTTGATCAGTTCTTCTTGCAATATGCCCAGTCTATTGCCATTTCAGTCTTTTTACTTTAACAATGATGTCCTCTACTCTAGTTTGCTCTCTCACATAAGTGTTTATTTTTCGGTCTCTACTAGTTATCACGAGCATTCACCTCTCCATGCTCCTTTGGATTGTCTGTAACTTCCGTATTGCTGCAATTGTTAGACTCCATGTCTTTGATCCATAAGTGAGGACTGGCTATACACGTATGTACATTCGAAAGGAAATCTCTAAAATTGGTTTTGCCAAGCATGAAATCAAACTTGACGCATTTTAAATTTAAAAAGTCCAAAACGAGAACAGGGAGAAAACGCTGTAACACCAACTGTAGAATACGTTTTTAATTCTCTTTAAAGTTGGAAAACAAAAATTAATTAGTAGAAAATTTCCGTAGGCGATGTTTAAACACCGCGAACAGTACATGTCCCCTGCAAAGTATCAAGAACTAATTTTCTGCATGACTGTGTCAAGTAATTGTCCACGAAGATTGAATTTACACCCTCCTTTGTTACATCAGTTAGTCTATTATGAAAATTTTTATTTGTCGTCGGAAAACTAATTTCCAGCTAGCATGTGAACTTCGTTTCAGTTTAAAAGTTCCGAGCGCATTTTTTCACAAAAAGAGCGTAGTTTTTTTTAAAAAAAAAAAGTAAATTAACTCATACTACCCAAAAAACTGAATTAATTTTGGCAACACTTTGGGTCTATATCAGAGTTGTCCTACTTTTTTGGGCAGCGGGCCATTTAAAATTTTTTCATAGCTCTTGCGAGCCAGCAGCTTCAGCGAGTTTGGTAAAAATTAATTAATTAATTAATTACAAAGCCTCTCTTCAGAGTTTCTCCCTGTTATTTATTTGTTCTTTTAAGATATGGGAAGGTGTCACCCATGTGGTTTTTTTCGATTTCTGAAGAAAAATCTAAAATATTTATTTTTTATTTTTCTTCATTTCAAATAGTTGTCTGCGGGCCGGATTAACCCTGTTGGCGGGCCGTATGTTAGACAACCCTGTTTTATATCCCCGTAACTTGTAACGAGGTTTATTATTACGAATATATTGGCTATTATCATTTATCACAATTTTTATTATTGATGTTATATTTTTAATAGTACATTTATATTATCATTAAAGCAATGTGAAAATGCAAATTTTTATGGTTGGTCGTTAAATTTACTTCGCAAGACTACTCTATTAAGACTATTCACATGAAACTGGGGTTGTTGTGTAACAGAACCCCAGAGTGCGTCATGCAAGTAAAGTTGTGAAAATTAGAAACCTGGTAGTGTGAAGTTATGATAAACTTGGCGAGAATTATCCCGCACAGCCACGTGTAATTTAAAAGCCAATTTTGAGTGTCAGCAGCTGACAAGTTAATTCATGCGGTCGGGTCCACTTTGCAAATAGTTAATGATGGTTAAAAATATGTTGTGTCAAAAGAGAAATAGCTAATATTATTAATGGAAATAAAGTTTATTCCCGAATTACACGTGTCAACCTTATTTTATATACTCATGTTTTTAAAAATTGCAACACCATGAAGGACTCATCCGAATTGAGTGAAATTTAATGTACAAACGACCTGTGTTGATACAAATGAACAAATTACAAAGCAAAAAACAATATTACATGTCGAAAATCAGTATTTGGTGAAGCCACCACGCGCTGCAATAAGTGATGCTATACGACGTGGCATGGAATCAAACAGATGTTGAATGTGTGCCTGAGGAAGAGCATTCCAGATTGCTTGTATGCCATCCGAAAGTTCATCTGTAGTAGCTATGGGACGAGGATCACGAGCGAGACGCCGACCAACGAAATCCCACACATGTTCAATCGGCGACATATCCGGCGAATAGGCAGGCCAAGGAAGAAGCTGTATCTGTTGTGATGAAAAGAAGTCTTGAACATTCCTGGCAATATGTGGGCGGGCGTTGTCTTGTTGAAATACAGCTCCGGAATGCCTTGAAGGAAGGGAACAACTTCGGGCTCCAGAACTTCATTGATGTACCGGTTGCTGTTAAGATTACCCACAATTCGTAGCAGCTGAGATCGTCCATGATACGCAATTGCACCCCAGACCATAACGCTGGGGGTTCGTCCATTATGACGTTGGATAATGCACTCCGGAAGGTGGCGTTCACCGGTATAGCGTCTAACACGGATGCGGCCATCACTGTACCCCAAATTAAAGCGGGATTCATCAGAAAACACCACTTGTTGCCAATCAGCACGCCAGTCTCTATGTCCATGAGCCCATTGTAGCCGCAGGCGCCGATGGTTTTGCGTCAGGAGGATCCTGTATAAAGGAACTCTTGCACGCAGTCCACGGTGCAGCAGACGCCGACGAATTGAAGCACACAATGATACACCTGTAGCAGTGCACCAACGTTCTGCCAACTGTCCAGATGAAGCAAAACGGTCCGTCACCGCCATGCGGACCAGGTGTCTATCATCCCGTGCTGATGTCACCTTTCTGCGTCCACTCCCAAGTTTCCGAGTTGTCTGGTTCTCTTGAACCCACTGCTTCCACACTTGCATCACTGTGCTGCTGTTACGCCCCCATTACGAGCTGCTATTGCACGGTAAGAAAACCCTCCTTCACGAAGGCCGATCGGTCATCCCCGTAACTTGCTGAAATGTCACCCTCTTTCATCGTAGAGGCATAGTGACGTCTCATGTAACGTTTACCACTAGAAGATAACCATACATGCCCCACTACAGCCCTCTATTTATACGGATCCATCAGCAGTTCAAGGGCGCTGCTCAGTCCACGCATGCCTGATGACTCTGAAATTCTACACATTTGCATAGCATACCCTAATTTGCATTTCCTGAAATTTTCAGCTTAATCACATGCTACTTCATGGTGTTGCAATTTTTACAGACATGAGTTTATATATTACTTACACCATTCTTGTTTTTAAACTGTTAACATCATCTTTAATTCTTATGTTATTCATATTATTTTCATTTCTGATATTATTTATAAAATTTTCACTATTGGATGATCATTTTCTTTATTTTATGCGGTATCGCTAAAATGCGCATGTTGCTTTCATCTTTATTTTCCATCCTGTCTTCATTCCTAGAATTAATTTCATCATGAATTTAGATAGGTTTCATATTGTTTTCATTTACAGATTTCCTATATTCATCTTTATTTTTATGCACCTTCTATAAAATATAAAAATGCCGATATCCAATGGGGGATGGACAACTCTTGAGTTCCCTTTCTCTACGCCGCTGATTACGACTTTTCTTCCCCGAGTATCATTGTAACTATTACTCAACCTCTAATTCAGCAGTTTAAAAAAAAAAAAGGTGGGAGGAAGGAGCGCCATTTGAGTTTTGGAATTGAATGCTTTAATATCATGTTAGCAAATCTAAGTATGCGAAGGAGAATTCGTTCATTACAGTTGGTTCGCATTCGACAATTTTCATTCTGGTAAGGGAGTTATTTATACTCTTAACTATATTACGGATATCGTAAACGTATTGTAATAAGCCTATGCAGATAATTAACTTTAACTACCAGAGATTATAAACTAAGAAAAACTCGAACTACTAAAGTGTTAAGGTGAAAATTCAAAATTCTCTTTTTAAAAAGCCTAATCAAAATTAAACACACATAAGCACAGAGGTGGACAATTAAATTAAATAAAAAAAATAAATAAATAAATAAAAAAATAAAATAAATAAAAACCACACACTCTCTCTCTTTCTCACTATTGTACAAATATATGTGTCAATGTCATTAAGTGTTGTGTTTATTTTTTCGAGATTCTGCCGCTCTTGCTTTAATTATTTCAGATGAGATTTTTCCGCGATAACTGTGCACCACCAGTCCTTTGATGACATTACACCATCGTATTCCATTCATCACTCCATATCAATTATTGTTCCCCTATCGTTCATGGACAACGACTGTGGCAGCAAATTAATCTCTTCAGCTCCTCATCTAATGTTCCCCTACGTTCATGGTCAACAAGGCAACAAATGAACTTTGATAAAAGAACAATGAACTATCTACTTCAATCATCAATGACCAGTATAGGTTTTATCATATTTATAATTTGATTGATTTGTGTAATTCATTCTCATATTCGTGAAATTGTTGCTTGCAAATTAATTTCAAGTTCTATATCATTTTCATAAATTTGCTCGTAAGTTCATGTTATATTAATTGAAAGTGTTGATATACATGTTGTACAATAGTAAGATTGCAATTCTAAAAATTCCCCATTTACCCTCTTAAACCCTTAAAAGTGTAAGGTTCTTTTTCTTTTTTTTCTCAAGCATGTTACCCTCGTTAATCCCCCCATTCTCACCATTTGCAAGATGCAGCTGGGCCATAAGGCCGTTACAATATAACCTAAACATTCCCCTTATTTCTGCGAAACAGTCCATACCAGCTTGCACCATTTTCTTCTCAACAACTAAACGATACCGTGGGAGCACTGGCCCTTTCTTCAACTTCGACCCTTCAAGCTATAACTTGAACGCTCTTCAAAGACCTGCGAACAGAAAAATCTGAACAACTTCCACGAAATCCCTGGTCGAGGGAGAAGTTGTATGACTCACCCAGCGTAAATAGACGAACCACCCACAATGCCTATCATGCCCATAGGGTTCGGCTGAGTCACCCAAAAGCACATCTGGCAACAAGATGTCAATAACGATATCCAGTTCTTGGAAATGCCACCAAGAACGTCTCATAAACTCACAGTTTTATGGGCAAAAGCTGTCTAGAAAGACAGCTCGAAGTTTAACAAAAGCCAGATGTTTACTTCCCTTTGTGGGGTTGTATCGGGCCAATTGGGAAAGAGATAACTTTTACGTCATCCTTCAATTGGCCAATCACCATTCACAACCATCGTCGATAAGAAGTGGTTTTGGATCGTTTTAACCAGAGAGAGACGAGTGTATCAGTGAGAGTGAAGAGAGACCCCGAGCCCGCTTGCTAATAGCAATGTAACCAGACGAAGAGAGGTCTGGGCCCCATCATCTAATATGGAACTATAATAAAGGGCAAAAGTCCCTTTTTCACACGGGGACCCGATCTTCTAAAAGATGATCTAGAAGTAACATCATGTGAGTAACATTCCTTTCTTTCCTTTCACTTAACCTGAAATAATAAGTGCCTCCTTCTCCCCCCTTAAACCTATAATGTAATATGTAATTGGTTTTTTTTTTGGGTTGGGTATAAACCCCAGCATGATTTTGGTTTAGTGAAATGATAATTATTGTTGCCGTTTTATTTTTGTATAACCGGTTTTTGATAATGAGTGTGTATAAATTGTCAATTGATAATTGATTAACTTTCATTGCTCCCTAATGTTAATATAAATGGGCACCGAGAAATTCTAAAAGATTTGAAAGTATATTATCTTGTTTTAGAACTAAAATAAAAAGCAGAAATCTCATTCTTGTTTGTTGTTCTTTTAAAGAACCTGGTGTTGTTAATCTTTTTATTTTTATATTATTTTGGGTTATGGGTTTTATTATTTGGTTATTATTAACAAACAACGCAATGTACCATGTTTTACCAATGTTTTTAAACATCCAACCAAGTTGAAAATTATAATTTACGAAGCTTTCCCCATAACATCCTCGTTCGTCTAGTAGGTCAAGACACCGCGGGCTCAACGCGGGGACCCTGGTTCGAATCCAGGATGAGGACGGCGCCTCTTTTTCTCCAAATATAAAAAAGCTCTAGCTTGAGCTAAATATACGTGGGTGGCAAACATTATTGTATACTTACCTTATTGGTAAATCGGCAACTATTCGCCTGAACTTAACATTTCTTCGAGGAATACGAGTCGCTATTGCCTAGGGAGTAAAATCCCGGTCTACGGTGAGGAAAAAGAAACAGCACGTATTATACCATGGGAATCGAACCCGGGTTCGTGGCTCAATAAACAAACCCGTTACTTCTTCGCCGCCATAAGATTTAAATTATACAATGCTGTGCACTTTGTATACGTGAGCAATAAATAGCGTATACAAAAAGTATACAATTTTATAACTACAATATTATACGACCATTTCGTATTAATAATAAGTCATGCTGCAAAAGCCGGCATTTTATGCATACCACGTGCTATATGAAACAAAATTAATGATGACCAAATATAATCAGTTTCTCCGTCTCAATGACAAAGTAAAATTTTTGCCTCCCCCGAAAAAAATTTCTGGTTTATGCAATTCTCTCAACAGCTCTTTATAGGAAAAACAGACAACAACAAACCAGTGTTTAAGTTAAATGTGCTTCTGCTTGATAACGTTCACTTTACCATAAAATTAATATTGTAGTTGCATTTCCAGTTTCATTTTCGCATACAATGCTCCTTACTAACTTTCGTATTTATTATGCTAATAGTGATGGTGTAGACAGTCCCTTTAATTTATGTCGTTGATAATGAGCGTAGAGGGCCAAAAATTTCCTTGAGCTTGCGAAATTAAAATTGGGAAAATGTAGTTGTAACGTTATTAAAAACGTTCCGTTTGAAAGTTGAAATAATAACACGTCAATGAAAACGCTGCCATGCAGAAAAGAGAGCTATATAATGCAATCTAACAAAAGGTATAATTACATCAAATAAATGACAAAGTGCATTTTTTTATTTCGTACTAAATACACTACGCCGAAAAATATAACCGCATTCCTTAGATTAAAAAAATATTTCTTTTTTTTTTAAATTTTAAACGACGCTACCTATTATAATTTTTTTTAACTTGGGAAGAACGTAGAACCCTAATACCAACATTGGGGGGAACGGGTTCCCCCACGCAGACAGAGCCCGTGTCCAAGAGTTCTTATGATAGACACTCGTTCTAGTATAAAATTGCAGTATGCCATTTTTAACCAACAGATGGCGACACCTGAAATGAACATGGTTGTACAGCAAGCGCCCTGTGCGATGGCAAAATTTGTCTCTCCCCTAGTGAAAATCGCTCCCGCACCATACGACAGCATATACACATAACGTGTTACAGACAGGGGCGGACTGGGTCCTCTCAAAGGGCGCATACCTTGGATTATCGAAGAACGCAAGTCCATGATGGCGCACCGGCACGGGGAGGTTGGCCAACCACCAAGTCCGCCCCTGCATTGAACTCAGTGTTATATTTTCCTCAATCTAACGTTTTATTTCCTCCATTTAACGTTTGATTTCCTCGATTTAACGTTTGCTTTCCTCGATTTAACGATAACTTTTCGTTATTAACCTATAGCTTCAAGTAGAATTTCAGTTAGAAAATCAACTGTAGCCAGAAAATAATTTCAACGAATTTAATTAAAGTGAATGCTGGTTTAAAATATGTAAAGGAGTATTTACTGCGTTTTCGCGTCAACGATGATCGTTTCCATGCATTTGAAAAAATCGGAAAAGTAACATTAAATGCAACTCCCAAGAAAAATCAAAACAAACGTTGATCAAAGATTTCTTTTTGAAGTGGTAATCACGTAGGTATGTACTTGTATTTTATGTTTATAAAAATTAGCATGTATTTTTCAGAGCACTAGTACGCATGTTTATGATTTTCCTTTTCGATAACTTCTTATTTCAGTTCCGATCAATAGCGCACTCATGATTTTTGCTCGGCAAAGAGCCGGTAAAAAATGTAAAAAATATTTTTCTTCATTTTTTTTCAGTGTAAGAGTTGCTACTTTTAACGCGTTTTGCATGTAAATATTCGGTCCTAGGAAGGGCCCGGGACTTGTCGTAACCTCTCCCGTGTATACCTCATTTGTTCCGATAAATGTGTTTCCCCGATTTAGCGATTATTTTCAATAGCCCCGTAAAAATCGTTAAATCGGGGTTAGACTGTATTTGTATCATATAATACATTTTGGCGGGAACTTGTTTAAAAACGTGGGCAGGGACATTAATGGACAAGTATTCCACTCACCAATAATGGTCTAATATTTACACTGTACAGTTCATAACCCGGAGAAAATGATCCATAAATTCCGTCGTTCAAATAGTACATGACACTTTCTTTGGAGTCGTTCGAAGCTAAAAGAATATGTCGATTATTATCAATTTCAGGGGATACAAGCATAGATTTTTAAAATTTCGATTAATGGCTTCGATTATACTTACTATCGATAACCTTACGCTTGCCCAAAACGCACGTACACAGAGTAAATGCTGATCCGGCAAAATAGCAACCCGGCTCGGCGATTATTTCGAGGTTTCCATCGTTTGAAAAATGCTCGTCCAACGATTTGTTGATACATTCACATATCTATTCATAAAGATAAGCAATTAAAAATAAAATTTTCAATTCCAAGATTTCAATGGATGGCAACATTATGAAAGAACTCAACAGACGTATTAAACTTGGCTGGAGTGCATTTGGAAGAAACAGTTTTATCCTGAAGGGGAAATTGCCTTTGTGTCTAAAAAGAAAGGTCTTCAACCAGTGTGTATTGCCAGTCCTCTCTTATGGATCAGAGACATGGAGTCTAACAGTTGGAGCAATACGAAAGTTACAGACAACGCAAAGGAGCATGGAGAGGTGCATGCTTGGAATAACTAGGAGAGATCGAAAAAGGAACACTTGGGTGAGAGAGCAAACTAGAGTAGAGGACATCATTGTTAAAGTAAAAGGGCTGAAATGGCGATGGGCTGGGCATATTGCAAGAAGAACTGATCAACGATGGACAACAGAAATTCTGAACTGGATTCCAAGAGACCACCGAAGACCTAGAAAACGTCCTCAAACTAGATGGGTGGATGAAATAAGAAAACAGGTTGGGGTGACGTGGAAGCGAATTGCTCAGGATAGACTTGTGTGGAAAGCATTTGGAGAGACCTTCATCCAGCAGTGGATAGATAATGGTTGAATATGATGATGATGATATATATATATGGCCTGCAAAAGGGTTGCTGGTATCTAACTGGAAGGAGACCCACACGCTGAACGTATGTGACGATGTGTGGAACCGGCCAGGCCAGTAACCTAGTGTCCTACCCCGCCTTCAAGTGGTGCAGGCTGAGCTTTCTATTTATGTGGCAAATTAATATTTGCTGCACGGATAGAAAGGCGGAAGGGGAGGGCTAATTCACCAACCCGTCTAGCCAGCGTGGTGAAATTATGGCTAATTCCTCCATTATGTTGACACACCAGAAACCATGGCCCCTAGTCTCCAGGTGCTGGAGTGCTCCTGATCAAGGCAGCGGTCAGTGTGGCATGAAAGCAGGGGGTGCTAAGAATCACTGGAATGGCCCAGGCTGCCGTTTGTTATTGACCTTGGCTACGTTTAATGGACGATCCCTTGCTTCTGAAGCAAAACTTCAGGAATTGGAAGAAGAACTTGACAAGATCAAATGGGACATTGTAGGACTCAGTGAAGTTAGAAGAAAAGGTGAAGAGTTGGTGGAACTTAAAAGTGGACATTTGTTTTATTATAGAGGAACGGAAACTGGAAGAACAAGTGGTGTTGGCTTCTTAATCAACAAAAGAATTAAAGACTACCTTCTTGAAGTCGAAAGCACGTCAGATCGAGCAGCGAGGCTCGTTGTTCAACTAACCCAGCGATACCAACTTCAAATAGTACAGGTATATGCACCAACATCAAGCCATACCGACGAAGAGGTTGAAGAATTTTATGAAGAAATCAAAGAGTTACACACCAAAGGGAAACAACATATCAAGCTCATCATGGGGGATTTCAATGCAAGAATTGGACAACAGGAACAAGGAGAGACATCGGTTGGTAAATACGGATATGGGGAAAGGAATGAACGTGGCGATCAACTCATCGAATTTGCAGAAGCTGAAAATCTTAGCATCATGAATTCATTTTTTAAGAAGAAACCGCAAAGAAAATGGACATGGAAACACCCAAATGGGGGAACTAGTGAAATTGACTATATCCTGGCAAACAAGAAATCAATTATTGAAGATTGCAGTGTACTGAACAGATTTAATACTGGAAGTGATCATCGAATGGTGAGATGTAAAATGCACTTAAATACTAAATTAGAACGACAGAAGCTCATTAGGAAACAAGTAAGTAAGAGGGTGGATTTAAAGAAATTAAAAGAAAATACCGAGGCATTCAAGTTGGAATTAAAAAATCGCTTTTCTGCACTGGAAGGACTTATTGATGAAAGTGATATCTCAGAAGCAAATGAAAACATTGTTAAGACAATAGTTGAAACTGCTGGGGAAATTGGTGGTGTAACCTGTAAAAAGCACAATAGCAAATTATCTGAGAAGACGAAACAGCTCATGAAAAGGCGAAGAGATATGAAGGTGGACAATCAAAATACCAGTTCCAGGATTGAGTACATAGAACTTTGTAAAACTCTGCGCAAAAGCATGAAAGAAGACATAAGAAAATTCAACTGTGAGCTAGTAAGGAAAGCCATTGAAAATAACAAGAGCCTTAGGGTTGTTAAAGGGAGTTTGTCTATTGGGAAGAAACACATCATTGCATTAAAAGGAGAGGATGGCACTGTAACAAGAAATAGGGAAGAAATACTTAGAAGAGTTGAAGAATTCTACAGAAAGCTGTATGAGGGAAACAGTGGATTAAACGAAGACTCTGAGATAGTCGAAGGAACAGCTCCTAAAATCTTAAAAGAAGAAGTAGCATTTGCAATAAAAAGTATGAAGAAAGGAAGATCCCCTGGCGATGATGGCATTACATTAGATATCTTAAAAGAAGCTGGAGAACATGTAGAAGACATACTCGCAAAATTCTTTACCAAATGCCTCAACAGTGGTAACATACCAAACCAATGGGATTCTGCAACAGTAATTCTTTTGCATAAAAAAGGTGATAAAGAGGATTTAAAAAATTACCGACCAATTAGCTTGTTACCTGCTATTTATAAAATCTTCACAAAAGTGCTAACACATCGCCTGCAGAAAAAATTAGATGCAGCTCAACCAAGAGAACAAGCTGGATTTCGAAGTGGATTCAGTACAGTGGACCATATTCAAGTATTAAGAGAATTAATTGAAAGAACACATGAATATGAACTTCCATTGTGTGTGGCATTTATTGACTATGAGAAGGCCTTTGACTCTATTAAAACATCAGCAGTCATCAACTCTTTAAGATCAACAGACATTGAGGATGTGTACATTGACATGGTGAAACGTGTGTATAAAAATGCAAGTGCAAAATTTCGGTTACATAAAGATACCAAAACTATCAAAATTGGTAAAGGTGTGAGGCAGGGAGATACCATTTCTCCAAAACTTTTTACTTCAGCTTTACAGATGATTTTTCAGCTGATAAATTGGAATAACAAGGGAATAAAAATAAATGGTGAATATTTAAATCATCTGCGGTTTGCTGATGACATTGTTATTTTTTCAACGAACCCATCAGAACTCCAAGACATGGTACAGGAGCTCTCAACTAGAAGTAAAGAAGTTGGACTCAAGATGAACCTACAAAAAACTAAGATCATGTTCAATAATTTCGTAGAGGAAACAAAAATACAAGTTGACAACATTGAGCTAGAAATTGCTGATTCATATATTTACCTTGGCCAGCTGATTTCAATGGATGGCAACATTATGAAAGAACTCAACAGACGTATTAAACTTGGCTGGAGTGCATTTGGAAGAAACAGTTTTATCCTGAAGGGGAAATTGCCTTTGTGTCTAAAAAGAAAGGTCTTCAACCAGTGTGTATTGCCAGTCCTCTCTTATGGATCAGAGACATGGAGTCTAACAGTTGGAGCAATACGAAAGTTACAGACAACGCAAAGGAGCATGGAGAGGTGCATGCTTGGAATAACTAGGAGAGATCGAAAAAGAAACACTTGGGTGAGAGAGCAAACTAGAGTAGAGGACATCATTGTTAAAGTAAAAGGACTGAAATGGCGATGGGCTGGGCATATTGCAAGAAGAACTGATCAACGATGGACAACAGAAATTCTGAACTGGATTCCAAGAGACCACCGAAGACCTAGAAAACGTCCTCAAACTAGATGGGTGGATGAAATAAGAAAACAGGTTGGGGTGACGTGGAAGCGAATTGCTCAGGATAGACTTGTGTGGAAAGCATTTGGAGAGACCTTCATCCAGCAGTGGATAGATAATGGTTGAATATGATGATGATGATGATATATATGTGTGTGTGTGTTACTCTATTAAGTTATAGGTTATAACATTAGAGAGTATACATAATTATGTTTCTTTTAAAATCACGCAAGATCTCCCAATACACAGTGATCCCGCTTCAGATAATCCTGTGAAAAGACATCCGAGAATTTAAAAATCTGAAGAAAAACAACGAAATGACC
>QLNU02014802.1:29491613-29503541 GCA_006491805.2 Dysdera silvatica
GCAATGTGGACAGCATGGGTGTATTCACAAGGGATTTGAACCTTTAACGACATGCCAAAAGGTAAGGTTTATAACAGGTAATATTTATGAGAAATTCCTTAAATCTCGCACGAACCTAAATTCTAGCTACACCGGAAATTTCTAATTCCTTTTTTTTTTTTAAATTTGGCGATGATTCTACGGACCACTTGGTAAGTCGCTGTGGACCACACTTTGAGAAATGCTACTGAATATTAGACTAAATCATCAGCCGCCCCCTAACACCATTATCGGTATTTCAACACACATAATGGTAATATGCTTACAACCAAATACAACTTCCCTATTAAAACCTATGCATCAGGAAGTTACAGCAACTCTATCTTTGAAAACCTATTATTTACAGCACACATTTGCAAACTTCCGTGCAATCACAGATAGTGTTAAGACAAATGTGGTTGAATTTTAACGAAGAGAACTGCATTGTTACTGTGGTAGAAGCTTTGGTGAAGTCAAAATTGTGATGTTCCCACTTTTTTTTCCCTCTCTTTCTCTCTGCCTGTTTTTCCCCTATCCTTAAATTATGCTAATTTATTTCTTTTATTAAGTCAAATAAATAGCTTAAATGTAAGAAATATTTTCAATTTTTAGATTTTTGCTGAACTTTTTCTTTCCGCATGTCCCACTATTTCTAGAGCATGGTCTCTTATAACACATTATAATTAAACCTGCATCATACAAACATTTCATGCTAGCAAAAAATATAAACCTTGTCCACCATACCTTACTGATGAAGTGACAATACTTGCCTACGTTTCTTTGCAAAAAAAAAAAAGAGGATATATATCCATCATATAGTCCTATTAGCAAGTAAAACACAATCATAGTTATATATTTGAAATGCATTTACAACTGTTTCAAAGGATATATATCCTTCTTCAGAACGAATATGCACTTACAGCTTGAGTGAAAAGCTAGAACTGAAAAAATAATAAGGGGAAAAGAAATACATTGACGGACAAGTGTCACCCTCCATTGGTCGAGAATTGGCCTTCAAAACAATTGTAAACGTATTTCGAAAACATAACTATGATAGATTGTGTTTTACTTACTAATATACTTAGCACAGTGTTTTTTGCCAACTGTTTTCTTCCTATAGTCCTAGTTCAGTTTGTATTTCATGACACAAACACAGCTAAGGTCATACTTTGTGCAGTGTTTTTTCGCCAAAACCGTTTTCTTCCTATAGTCCTAGTTCAGTTTGTATTTCATGCCACAAACCCAGCTAACGTCATACTGTGCCGAAACCCACAGTTTTTCAAGGAGAATCTCTTATTTAAGAAATTATTCTGAACCACAGGACCTGCAGCGGGCAAAAGAACCACACAAATGCTACGGTACTGTTGGAATTAAACCCAGGGTAATGGCATAGTAGACGAGCACATTATCACAATGTCACAGTCAGGGCCTTTCGGAGGATGCGAGGCCCGAGGCAATATTTTAGAGGCCCTTGAAATACACGCGTAACACATATTGTTACGAAGTTGAGAGACCCCTAATATTATGAGGCCTGGGATAGCAGCCCCTCCTGCCCCCTCTGATGATTGGCCTTAGTCACAGCAGGGTAATCCGAGTTTAGTACTTGGATTTCGAATTTATATTTCATGGCACAAAGTGAGCCGAGAACATGCTGTGCTAGGATCTACAGCAGTGGTTCTCACTTAGTTTTCAAAACGGACCATTCTGGAATGTTTTTTTTTTTATTTTGGTTCTGCAACCCAGAAGTTATGAAAATGAAATTATCTGATACACTATATAGACATGGAGGTGGGGGGCTAGAAGAGCCTATCCTCCTTGGAAATTTTCTGATTCAATGGAACAGATTTGAGGTAAGAGCTTTAGCCCTCTTCTGGAAAAAATTAGACCCTCCCCCCTGGGAAGAAAATTAGCCTCCCAAAAAAAATTTTAGTTTATCTTTTGTAGCCAGGCTAGCTTTTACTGTTTGCAGGCCAGACCTGGCTCGTGGGCCACCTATAGAGAATCACTGATCTACAGTTTTCCCAAAGAACCTAAACTACTTCTGCCTGGGACAGTGACTCTACAATCTTCTGTCCTGTGGAACCTTTTCTTACTGCATGCCGGCTACAGAAACCCACTACAAATATTGTTCAAGGAAAACCTATAAAAAGCTCTCTTCTATTTCTCTACTTGGATATAAACATAAAATAAACAATAAATCACTGTAAAAAGGTAGGTTGTACTTTTAAATTGCTACAGAGCACTCATTACATTCTTAGTTAACTCATCTATGAGGTTGCCATTGTGGGGGAGATTACAGAATTTACAGATTTTCTTGATTTGTTTTAGTTTTACGGCACTAGAGCCTGTAGTCTTCCCAAGAAAGCCGAACCTTTTATGGCCTAGGGAACCAACCCCTGGAATACAGAGAACCAGTTAGTCGGGGGTAAGCATTCTTTTTCTTCTTTTTTGGCAACACTAATGGGGAGTCGAACTTGGGATCATGGCACTGAAGAATGCATTGCAGCTGCAGGGCCACGGATTTTCTTGGAAATGTTGGCGATGTTTTCGTGCTTGCTGGACATTGGGGTTCTGCAGAACACACTTTGAGAAATGTTGGTTTGAGGAATCCGGCACTGGATTACGAATCCTGTTTAGGAAAATAAAAGCACCAGGCATCTGCTAGTATCTGGATTATACATATGATAGCCATGCACATAACCATACCATTCACAGCCCATCAGTATTTGTGATTACAGGCACTCATACCTTAAATACTTCATATGAGAAACAAAGGCTTGGGGTGGATAATTCAAAATGGATGCTTGGCTTATCCCATCCCCGCTGGATATCAAAACACAGTTTCTCTAATGCCCCATCACAAGATTTTCTTTAAAGATACTTGCGCCCCCAATATGTTTGAACTGCTATGCCACCTTTGCCTCAGAACCCACAGTTTTCTGAAATAGGTGAAGCTCTTCTGCCAAAAACCAAGCCTTGAATTACTGCGGGCAAAAAAAGGGTGTATATTCAACCAAAGCCATAGCCAGGATTTAATTTTTGGGTGGGTCAAAAATTTTTACAGCATGCATCGATACAATCAAAGCATGCAAGGCCGTAGCCAAGTCCCATTAAAAATTTAGTTTTGAGAGGGGGACCGGTCCCTAAGATCGATCCCTCCCTCCCTCTGAATCTGGGCATGCATTCAACGATACCACTAGGAATCAAATCTTGATTAACAGCATAATAGGCAAATACCTTGACACTATGACATAATTTTCCCAAAGAATTCAATCCTCGTACAGCATAGAAAACCAGCACCACAGTGTGAAATTAGGTGTTAAGCATTTATTTTTTAGGAACATTGGGAATTGAACCTAGATTAACAACACAAGAGGTGAACACCTCACTATTACACCATCGCAGGGCCATAGGTGTACTATGGTGGGGCAGGAGAGGCAGTTGCCCCCAGTTTTTTCAGAAATGAGACGAAACTGTATGTTCTCCTTCCTATACAACTTTGGATTTTTAATTTGTTGCCCACCCCCAGTTTACGCCATATTTAACCCACAAGTTACGCCTATGCAAACAGCCATTTACTCCAGCTGCTGTGCTGCCTTTCTAATTGCTTGGATTGTACCAAAGGGTATGACAAGTCACCTAGAATAGGACCAATGGATCAATGAGGATTCCAAACTGGGGGCAGGGGGATTAGGTCAGTCCTTAACTTTGACTCAACTGACCAGCCATTAAACACCAATTACTTAATTAACCGGAAAATATTGCAGAACCATTTCAACGATTTGTTTAAAACACATGATTACTAGTGAAAAAATGTGGGATCAGAAAGTTCGGTGGAACTTACTTCAACGTGGGAGAATAGGATGTAGACCAGAGAAGGTAAGGCAGGGTGAAAAAGTACCAGACATAGAACTGATAATGCAAAGACCTGCAGAACGCCATTCCTATAAAATTGGTTACGAACAACACTAAAAGGACATCTGGTGAGATAGATGTAAAGAAAATGCATTTTAAAATATGTGTAAAACATGACATTTACAACTTCAAAACATTAATGAACAATTTGATATAGTACCACAGTGGTTCCCAACCCTTTTCAAGCCGCGACCCATTTTTATAGTAACCAAGTAATCCGCGACCCCCTTTTATAGTAACCAAAAGATCCGTGACCCCCTCTGTCTGCCACCGCCACATTTGCATAATAAAAGCATTTTTAACAGAGTAAAGAAAACACATTAAATAGAAAATTATATTATATTAATTATATATTACTAAATATTTTATATTAATTATATATATTATAGATATAAAATTAACAACCATTAGTAGAATATTGCAGTTAGCCATGTTGAAATATAAAAGCGTTGGAAACATTTGGAATGAAATCCTGTGGCGATATATCATTGTTGTTATAATATTATATTTAATTTACATTTGAGTTTAATTTTCTATATCACGTGAAATGTAAAAATGATCTTATGTAATGTAAACATGAGGAGATTAGAGAATGTGAGAATACAATGACTTTTCATTTTTTGATTGAGAATTTTTGAGGCAGACTAATTATTATTTTACTACTGAATTATTAATGTAAGATTCGTTTGATTACTTTAATTTGACTATCACTTTTGATTATTTGAATCTCATCTGTGTGGCGATCTTTGGAATTATCATGAGTGATTTCTCGTCGACCTAATGAACCGACGAATGCAACCTATGCCGTTGCATACCAACGTCGACGAATGCAACCTAAAACCTTCTGATCAACAACAACACGCAACCTACAACTGGTGATGACGTTCCCACATTCTGGTAACCTTCCACGATCCTTTATAAAAATAATTGCAACTAAAAATAGTTGTGGTGACCCCCAGAAACCAGTTGTGACCCCCAGTTTGGGAACCACTGTATGTTTTTATACTACACGGGTGACTAATATCATGCTGTGCCAAAACCTAGATCCCCCCAAGGAAGCTTAACTTCTTTTGATTAGGGAATAAACCTTTAGATGTTTGAACATTCACAAAGAAAAAAATGATATTTCAGCATCTGGTGGGAGCCAAATCCACATCATCTTGATTGCTGGTCAAGTCCTCTACCTATTAAACTACAGGCATCAATTATTTTCCCCGTGTGAGCATATACAGAGCTTTCACTATAGAGAATTTTACGAAGAATGGCTCAGTCAAAGCACTGCACCA
This sequence comes from Dysdera silvatica, assembly GCA_006491805.2. Taxonomy (NCBI): domain Eukaryota; kingdom Metazoa; phylum Arthropoda; class Arachnida; order Araneae; family Dysderidae; genus Dysdera; species Dysdera silvatica. The sequence continues at coordinate 29,496,833 of QLNU02014802.1, forward strand.
TCCTTCGTGAACTCATCCATAGTGAAAGGCTCATGTACACTAGCAGGTGCAAAACGATTGATGCCTAAAAATAATGCAGTCAAAGCACTGCATAATCATTTGTGAACTTGTCCATAGCGAAAGCCTAATATATGCTCCCAGGGGAAAAAATCTGTAATGCCTAAGAATAGTGCAGTCAAAGCACTACATCATCCTTTGTGAACTTGTCCATAGTGAAAGCCTAATGTATGCTCTTAGCAGGGGGGGGGGATGATCGGTGCCTGTAGCTTAATATGTAGAGACCTTGACCTGCACTCAAGAAAATGTGGGTTCGGCTCCCACCAGGTGCTGAAACTTTTTTTTTTCTTTGTGGGTATTTGATCATCTAATACAAGCGCATCATTGACTACAATGTGAATAAACAAACACTCAGTCTGTGAATCTGCAAGAAGAAAATGGCAAATATTAAAAACTTACAAGTCTTCTTTCGCTTTGCCATTTTCCCATGTTATATGGGGTCGGCGTTATGGTCTTTTAATCTTCCCTTCCACAATCTTCTATCCAATGCCTCTTCTCTACTCCATCCATACTCTTCCAGATCTTCCGTCACTTTATCCTTCCATCTCAGCCGTGGTCTTCCCCTCTTCCTCTTACCCATTACCACCAGCTTATCCAATACCTTTCCCACATATTCCTCATTTCTCTGCTCCATATGCCCAAGCCATCTTAACCTATGTTCTTGTATTTTTCTTCCTATGGGTCCAACCTTGACCGTACCTCTAATTAGGTTATTCCTTATTTTATCCCTCCTTGTAACACCATTCATCCACCTCAACATTCTCATCTCAGCCACTTCCATCTTCCTTTCATGCGCTCTTGTAATTGGCCAAGTTTCCGCCCCGTATAACATTGCATTAAAAACTTACTAGCATCAAACCCAAATTATATGTGTGATAGCCGAATCTGTTACCACCATAGACATAGAATAAGTTATATGGGCCAGTGGGGTCTGACTTCCCCCCCCCCATCCCCAATGATTTTAAATAAATTGTAATTTTACATGTAATGTATAAATGTTCATAATGTGTGTTTGCCCCCCCAAATAATTTTAAACCCTACATTGATGGTTGCCACTTTGCCACCGCAAGCCAGTAGCAAAATGTGAAATGGACAGGCTTGTAATTTTTTGACACACCGTGCCTTAACCCCTACTTCTTTGAATACATATTGCTTATCATAACAAAATTAACAATAAAACAGCAAGGAAAAACAAATGCAAGGCTATCAGGTGGCAGTGAGTGAAAACGTGAACCAGCATTGCAACTGCATCAAAACTTCTCAAAGGATACCGTCAACAGACATTGGCATTTTCATCAGTTTCGGAAACAAGGAACTAGAAGAGTGGTACGCTCTGTTAGAACAAAAACATAATGAGGATTAGTATGAGTTAGTTGAATTTTTATAGTGCAAAAGCATAAAGGTTATGCTGCATCGAGTAACGAGAGGATTATCAATTTCTATTATGTCCAAAAAAAAAAAGTGACATATTTTCAAGTTATAATCGGTTTTGCTTAAAGTAGTACAATACAATAATTGTAATTATACGGTTTTAAAGTTCAATTCAAGTTTGAAATAAAATGTTTCACACCAACAGGAATACAAATGCTTCTTTTACAATATTACATTTAGTACTAATACAAAGTATCAGTACAGTGTATTTTAAAAATTATCACCAATGTCATGAACGTTTAGGATATTTAGAATTTATATCAAACAGAACATTGAAAAAAGAAATTCCATCAACTTTAAAAAAAAAAAATTGCGGTAATATACTAAGGGTAGTGTAATTTTACATGAACAACGGTAAAAAACAATTAAGAGAATGGTAAAGAACCATTTAATTCATTCAATATTTGCACACACTTCGAGAATAGAAAAAGGAAGACATATCCTTAAAAAATAAAATGAGAGAGGCAAAACTCAGAGTGTGCAAATCCTTTTCCACTAAATGTGCAATTAATTAAAATTTCATCGGCAATGAACACTTTGTGTTTTTAAGGCATGAGGACAGCAAGGACCATGCTGTGTCGGAACCTATTGTTCTCCAAGCAATCAGAATCCCTGCTTCCAAGGGCACCAAACAAAGGACATGGGTGAGCAAAAAAAGGGCACACATTCTACAATATCATTAGGAATCAGACCTTGGATAATGGCACAATAGACAAAACATTACCACTATGATAACATAAATGCAATGGACCTACATATTCCCGAAGAATCAAAACCTCGCCAAATGGAACCAAGTCCAGCCAAATCCAGCCAAACCCTCAGACTACAACCAACAATTAGACCGTAACCGTTTTCTTCCCCACCATTGATGTCATACTTGAATTGACAGTACAATGGATTAACTCTTTAAGGATTCTGGATCGTAGAAAAACGGGGTATATTTGAGGCTTCGTATTGGATACAAAAATAATGGACTCATCCAAATCTCCTCTGATTACATCTATTGATCTCGAGTTATTTGTTTACAATGGCCATCTCAGGTGGGACATTGTGGGGCATTTTGAAACCGCAAACAACCAATGACAAGCCTGTGTGCAATTTCAAGATAGTTGGTATACAAAAGATAAGACTTTGTTCTTATTTCCTTTCATGAGTTAGTTAGCAAACCAGTAGAATGCACAATATCCCTATATCCCCCTTCCATACTCCCCCCGTTGCTCCAGAACGCCAGCTTGCAATAAAGAAGCTGCTCGCCATTACTGGTGGTATTTCCAGATGCTATAAGCAACTTCCTCGCCTGCCCGACCAGGTGCTTAAAATCCTTAACTGTAAAATAAAATCTTGGGCGCACCGGGCACTTAAATGCCTTAAAGAGTTAAACACTGTGCCACCACAGACCCACCAATGAATGCACAAAACATATCCAGAGGATATCTTGAAGCAAATATAAAAAAGCGCCTTTCATATGGACAGACAAATCTTACCAACTTTGACATTTGTTACATTATCTGTAAAAATGCCTCTGACACATGTGACAATATGAGCAACAAAGCAAAGAAGATAAAGGCTGCATCACAAGCTTAAAAGAATCAAAGTAATTATGCAGACTTATTAGTCACCTTCTTCATTGGAGCGATGCAACAGTAAAATGACATTGGTAGCAAGGAATAGAGGAGGGAATACTTAACCACAACGGATCTGAATAACTCAAGGAAAGAAGTGTTGGGTAAGATTGTATGACCATGAGAGCAACCAAAATAATATCTTTGTCTCCCATCTAAAGGCCCTCTATGTGTTGTTTAGTCATGTCATCCCTCTATTAGTAATGTCATCTCTCTATGTATCGTTTAGTATCAAGGGACACCATTCGGCAATGACTGGTAGAGACGAGACAGATCAGATCCAATTTTTGTTCAATTTTACAAGAAAATGTATTTTGCATAGAGCCAATGTATTATTATCAAACCAAATATCAAATAAAAAAAAGCATATAGGAAAAAAATCTACAAAAATATTATTTAGTCTCACAACTAAAATTAAAATACATCAATGAGTCGGAATATTTACAAAAGCCATACGAATGGCTAAAACTCACTTGTTCCACTTATAATAGAATACACATATCATTAGGATATGAAGCACAAGGAGAGTGACATGAAAATATCGACTAAGAAACACTTGTTCTGGTATGAGACGCCAATTCACCGTCCACTGATACAAAAACACCCTTCCAATGTTGAAGGCCCTCGAGATATAACTAACAGGATTGGCGAACAGAAATGGCAGTCCAACAATGAGCTAAAAAAACGGGAAATTTTGAGTAAATGCAGTTTATATACCACCAAGAAACCTCCTATCTGTAGCAATAAATTTGCATGCACCTTTAACGTAGTGGTTATAAATGGTAAAGAAAGCAGAATCGTTTTCTTTTTGTAAAGCAATCCGTTCAATAAGCTCAGTAATCTTTAAGTTGCAGTTTATTAAAAAAAAATTGGTACAAATACTATAATGTTTATTTAATATATGTCTACAAGCATTATGCTCCTCCTAAAATTCAAAGGCAATAGATTGATGCACACCCAACTCTCGGCAAACATTGCTTAACTTAACACACAAAATGCAAATCTTTGCTGCTTCGTGTCTTGTGAAAGCAACAGTATGCACACAAAGGGCAGTATAAAATCTAGCACCGTTTTTACATTGTTCAAAGTTAAAAAACAGAAAGACAGATCAGGGTGGCAGATATGGAGAGAACCTTAATAAAATAGACAAAATGGATCAGGTAAGTGGCAGATATCCCGGGAATTATATCTGAATGAGTCTATTATCAGAATATATCATTTGAGGAGCCGGATCGACAAAATCGTATTTTAGCATAAAATTCCTCAAATGCCACTACGCTTCCCCTAAATTTAATTTCTTGGGGCGGGGTTCAACACTTCTGACTAGGCTCTGCTGCTTAGGTGGGGGGATATGAAATAAAGTAAGCTCCATTAAAAGGTAGCTTTATAAAAACGTTCAAATAGAGTAAATTTTGCATGGTTTTTTTCTTCTAATTGCATCGAAGTAAAACGTTTTGGCAACCGAAGAAAAATTGTTAGATGACATTGTCTAACTTTTTGTTCCTAATTTTTAACCTTGGGCATGACTTCAAAAGTAGACCATCTCCAATTTTTCATCATCGTCCCCACAAATAAAAAATTATATTTCATATGTATAACATCATGATGGTATTTACATGAATTATCATGCCAGGCTGCTTGACAGCATTTGATGGCAAAATCTCTATCAGCTTCATTGTTTTCTAATTTAAGCAAAGTATTGCATTTCATAATGATTCTTCCCTTGAGTACATCTGAAGTTGAAAGAGGCTTTAGTTATATTTTAGTTTAATTAAAAGACAAACAAGACTTTAGCTATCACTTTCTACAGTTATTTTAATAGGATTAAAACTTCGTATGGGAACTTTTTAAAAAAGGATAAAGTGAATGATCATCTTGGGGCTACTGTGAATGGACCACCACTACAGAATTTCAATACAGTGGATGCCATTGTTATGTGGTATATCACATGCCGTGGTTATGTGGTATTATCGATACATACAGGCAGAGATATACTAATATTCATTAATGCATGACAGATAAATACTAATATTCATTAATGCATGACAGATAAATACTATATAATTAATACCAAATTAAAATTCTTTACACGCTAAAGAGTGGCGAGTGGATTTTGTTTTTGACTAGCGCATTAGGACCTGAAATTTCTCCCCCTAACTCACACTGCTTCTTGCTGAAAAAATTTATGACTAATTTATTTTATGCAAACTTTATGCTTTAATTCAAAGTACGAGTTTTCAAGACCGTAAAATATTTTAACAGATATTGTCTTTCGAGTATCTCCCTAATTACATGAGAGCCAAAGTTCGATTAAAAAGTACATTGTAGAAAAGTTCTGTCTCATTCGCGATATAAATATCACATGATCTATAGCCAATTAATAAGGGTGGCAATTTTTCCAGCCACACTTCTGTGCCTTTGCTGTCCACAGAATCGCTTTCTCCGGAGAACTTCTTGTACATTAGGCCATGCAGATCTTTGCATTTTGTTATTCAGCAATTAGATGCAGTGAAATTTTTTATGTTCAGCTGCACAGAAATAATTTTTGTCTTATCACAAGAATGGATCCATCAACAGGAAGAAGATTATGCCTGCCAATACTGCATAAAAAGTACACTTTCCAGCTAGACAAATGTTGACTTCCTATCAGCTTTCTTCTTTATACAGGCGTTACCACATTTTCAACCTATTCTCATATTTAATCCTTCTTTGCGATTACAAAATTTAATGTGCTTACAGCTAAGCCAAGATGTTTTGCAATATCGACGTTTTTCTCCAAGTTTCTATTTTACGTCCTCCACTATTTTTTATCTCCCATGTGAAATTCTCACTTGCTTTTTACGTTGGGACATTATTCAATGATTAAAGCGTAATAAAATTACACAGGTACTGTATTGTATGTTAAAAACAGACAGAAATATAAAATATGCATGTGCTAATAAAACCAAGAGTAGATAAAAACGACATCATGCAAAAAGGCACTTGAAATAAAATAAAATTCAAAAGTAACGGACCCATAACAATGATACGGACTCTCTGTTTGTTGAAATGTCACAGCATCCTCTGTAAACAAGTTAGTACAGTATGTCATACTAACAGTAATCGCAAACTTGTTATCTCAAATTCGTGAGTTGGGCACACCTGCACACAACATAATAACTCAGTATCAGTTTTACTCTCTCTTTCTGCGGAATCCCCAGTTCAGAAGAACAAAATTGTTTGTCACAATGGGAGGTGCTTTCTCAGTGCTGGCATCCTTTACTAACCATCAAAATTTCAGATATTCTTAGGGATAAGGAAAAAACCCGATCCACATCGGAAAATATTCCGGCAGGTCCACGATTTATCGAACGATTGATGTAATAAAGCGGGAAACGAAAGAACTAAGAAATATTAGTATTACTCATATGGGGAAAATTCCGTGATCAAAAATTCGATCAAATAATAAAAGATATATATATATGGCCTGCAAAAGGGTTGCTGGTATCTAACTGGAAGGAGACCCACACGCTGAACGTATGTGACGATGTGTGGAACCGGCCAGGCCAGTAACCTAGTGTCCTACCCCGCCTTCAAGTGGTGCAGGCTGGGCTTTCTAT
>QLNU02014802.1:29503641-29535918 GCA_006491805.2 Dysdera silvatica
ATATTTATTTTAACTGTGTTAATGTGTTTTATTTTATTTAATATTTTGCGCAGTGTGTCGTTTCATCTTTACTATACTTAGAAGATTTGAAGAATTCTACAAAAAACTATATGAAAGTAACAGTGGATTAAACTAAGACGCCGAAATAGTCGAAGGAATAGCTTGGCGAAGGTTTAGCATTGGCTAGGACTCAAACAGAAACATCCAATACTGAACTCATTGCGACAGGTGTCTCTCTTAAAAAAGTGCTGTCCTATGGGTTTCTCATATTTCATTTATTATTACATTCCTCCTTTAAATCCTTTATTACACTTTTGGTTCATTCCATTACAATTTTACTATATTTCATAGTTTTCGAAAAAGGTTTGTATGTAAAATATTGTAAATATATTTATTGCTTGGTATGTTTTGCATTGCACTTATAGGACATTGACAGTAGAAGGCCATTGAAAATAACAAGAGCCTTAGGGTTGTTAAAGGAAGTTTATCTGTTGGGAAGAAACACATCATTGCATTAAAAGGAGAGGATGGCACCGTAACAAGAAATAGGGAAGAAATACTTAGAAGAGTTGAAGAATTCTACAAAAATCTATACGAAAGTAACAGTGAATTAAACGAAGACATTGAAATAGTCGAAGGAACAGCTCCTAAAATCTTAAAAGAAGAAGTTTCATTTGCAATAAAAAATATGAAGAAAGGAAGAGCCCCTGGTGATGATGGTATTACATTAGATATCCTAAAAGAAGCTGGAGAATATGTAGAAGACATACTTGCAAAATTCTTTACCAAATGTCTTAACAGCGGTAACATACCAAACCAATGGGATTCTGCAACAGTAATTCTTTTGCATAAAAAAGGTGATAAAGAGGATTTGAAAAATTACCGACCAATTAGCTTGTTACCTGCTATTTATAAAATCTTCACAAAAGTGCTAACACATCGCCTGCAGAAAAAATTAGATGCAGCTCAACCAAGAGAACAAGCTGGATTTCGAAGTGGATTCAGTACAGTGGACCATATTCAAGTATTAAGAGAATTAATTGAAAGAACACATGAATATGAACTTCCATTGTGTGTTGCATTTATTGACTATGAGAAGGCCTTTGACTCTATTAAAACATCAGCAGTCATCAACTCTTTAAGATCAACAGACATTGAGGATGTGTACATTGACATGGTGAAACGTGTGTATAAAAATGCAAGTGCAAAATTTCGGTTACATAAAGATACCAAAACTATCAAACTTGGCAAAGGGGTGAGGCAGGGAGATACCATTTCTCCAAAACTTTTTACTTCAGCTTTACAGATGATTTTTCAGCAGATAAATTGGAATAACAAGGGAATAAAAATAAATGGTGAATATTTAAATCATTTGCGGTTTGCTGATGACATTGTTATTTTTTCAACGAACCCATCAGAACTCCAAGACATGGTACAGGAGCTCTCAACTAGAAGTAAAGAAGTTGGACTCAAGATGAACCTAAATATACAAGTTGACAACATTGAGCTAGAAATTGCTGATTCATATATTTACCTTGGCCAGCTGATTTCAATGGATGGCAACATTATGAAAGAACTCAACAGACGTATTAAACTTGGCTGGAGTGCATTTGGAAGAAACAGTTTTATCCTGAAGGGGAAATTGCCTTTGTGTCTAAAAAGAAAGGTCTTCAACCAGTGTGTATTGCCAGTCCTCTCTTATGGATCAGAGACATGGAGTCTAACAGTTGGAGCAATACGAAAGTTACAGACAACGCAAAGGAGCATGGAGAGGTGCATGCTTGGAATAACTAGGAGAGATCGAAAAAGAAACACTTGGGTGAGAGAGCAAACTAGAGTAGAGGACATCATTGTTAAAGTAAAAGGGCTGAAATGGCGATGGGCTGGGCATATTGCAAGAAGAACTGATCAACGATGGACAACAGAAATTCTGAACTGGATTCCAAGAGACCACCGAAGACCTAGAAAACGTCCTCAAACTAGATGGGTGGATGAAATAAGAAAACAGGTTGGGGTGACGTGGAAGCGAATTGCTCAGGATAGACTTGTGTGGAAAGCATTTGGAGAGACCTTCATCCAGCAGTGGATAGATAATGGTTGAATATGATGATATATATATAGGAAAAACAATAGAAATGAGAATGATACATGAGGTTCTCAATGTCATACATTTTAAAGAATCTAATTTCACAAAATATACATTTTACAGAAATGGTTTGGTAAAAGAGAGAGAGACATTTTATTTATTTATTTTAAACTGATTCACCCTGCAATTGTTCTATGTTGAAGCTATTTGATCTGTGACATACATATATACATCTACTTTTTAACACACTTTTCTGCTCTGGGTCCCCAATTCTATAAAAAAAATATCGGATGAGAGTTACTCACCAGATAAATGCAGAACTTGCGCAAAACTGTGTGAAACAAGGTCAAGTTCTAAGGCACTTTGCAGGTGTGTGATTTGGATATTCTAATATTCCCAATTCTGTTCCATGTTGAAGGAATAGTCAGTGTACAATATTACAAGGCAATTTAGCAACAGGTTTTCCTGTTTTAAGTGGTTCACTTTTGTCTGCAGGGAAATGCAATCTTCTAGTATGATCTCGCCAAACTTCGTTTTGCATGTTTCACCACAGTTTGACTTCAGAGAGGGTCGAAGTTCTGAACTGGGTCCCAAATTTGTCCAATTTCAACCCGTGAGGATCTGTGGTATTTTTTCACGACAGAGATGAGGGGGAAATACAAGCCCCGAGTGAAAGATCAACGAAAGACTGTTCTTCGAGGGGGTGTGGATTGATATTGCATAAGACCTTTAGCCTACCAACATCAAATGGATGCATAGGCAAATGGTCAATCTTTCTAGTGTAGAACAATAAATAATCTATGAAGTTGTGGTAGTGCGAAAGATATGTGGAAGTTTATTGTTTCCGATTTTTGAGAGGAGTAATACCTCTCTAAGTGCATACTACGATAATTGTCACAGTACCTATACCCTTATTTTTAAACCATAGCTCAAATAGAGTGCTTTATTTATTAAACAGGTTTCGTTACCGATGTGGGAGAGCCTTTTTTTTTTCTTTTTACCATTTATAACAACACAGAGTGTAGGTAAATTCATTGCCAAGGAAATGATGTAATCTATTTTAGACAAAACAAAAATAATACAGCAGTACCTGGACAATGCCACAAATGCTAATCTTTGTCAAAGTATCATAAAATCCTCTCATAGACAACAGAAGGTATAACAAACCAGGTGCAAACAACATTATATTCATTTTGATGGACACTGCGAAACTGTAAACAAAATTATGAGAACTTATTACAAATTTATGTTTAAAAAAACTTTAAATGCTCATTTAAATTAAAAATAAACTAATGATGAAAACGTTATAACCATATAAAATTAAAAAAAAAAATGATGAAAAATTGGCTTTAAGTTTCTTTATAATCGCTAAATCCTGGCAATAGGGAAAAAATGTACGCAATTTTACATGAAAAATGAGCATGATAAAGCTTAAAATTCAGGTATTTGGTTAGTCGCTACTGGCTAGTAGGGCCCTCTTTATTAGAGACCACTTCATTTAAGTTATAGCCACTTTCTCGTGGCCACAAAACATTTAAATACTGAAGCCTTAGGAGGGTTCGTTTGATCAACATTTTTCATAAAAAAATAGTAAGTAGTTTGCGGTTTCAGAATGTAACCTCCCTGCAGAGTCAAAATGGACAAGATTGCATTGGGAAACAATAAAGTGGCGAGTGTGTACGGTGACTGAAGTCGTATTTTTAATCGCCATTCCCCAATATTTAGTCACCCTGGAACCGGTGGCGACCGTGAATTTTAACCTTTAGAACACGATAGAATAAGCAACAATTTTTTGTAAGTTACATGGCGATTTTTTGAGTAAACCTTGGTAAAAACAATTTCACCATTAACAAAACTTGTGTTTACAAAGAAAAATTAAAAGGATCAATAGATTGCTTTAACGGTCACTAAGACTTTACACTGGGCTAGATAGAATAGGAAGATACTGCTGAATATGCCCTCAGATTTGTGACACATTCTCAAATATCTGAGTTAACTCAGGTTCAATGACGATGTTTTACATCACATTTTACACAGGTCGACATAGTTCTTGCTGACTTACAGTTGAGAGTTGATTTTAAGGTTTTTGATGTGCCGAAATCAAAAATCATATTAGTTTTCATGTATCATGTCAAGTTTTTTTTCTAAAGTATTTTGAATGTCCAAAAAAATGAGCAAAAAGTGGGTACTTTGTGCATAGTTTGAGGTATATATTCAGAATAGTATTATAGTGTAGCAAGCCAATTTAAGCACGTATATGTGCGATAACATGCACATAAATACAGCAAACAAATGTTAAACAATTTCGTTTACCAAACATGATGCCAAGTTCAACAAACACATGGCTATTTGCTCCAATGTCGCAGTGCCTGGTCGTAATCCAAATATATCAATCACAAAACACAATTTTTAATACAATTTTCCTAACCTAAGGATCATGCAGTGCATTACTAATTTTTTCAGAATTTTATCAGCAAATCTCGCACGAACTGCGGGATCGAAGGCTTGATTCATATAACATTATAGCAACAATAACCAAGCAATGTGATAGTTCAAAAACTTGATGTAATACAAAAAAAAAAATAGTGCAATATTTGAAATCAACATACCAAAATTAGTTAAAAACAAGTGCCACATGTAAGTCAGGAAAGATTTATTTTTGTTGGCCTGTGTTATGCTTCAATTTATTTTTTCCCATATGGATAGAATATCGCATTAGGGAACAGGGGTTCATAATTTCATTTCCGGACTGCATCATGGATAATCTAGTATGCAAACCTACCAGCTAAAAATGAGCAGATGCATCATAGAATCATTCACTGGTCCATTAAATATTTTCGCCCATCATTTAATGATGGATAGAATGGCATAGTGAGTTAGCAAGCAATTCCCCCAGATCCACTCAAAATGCCTATACAGATTTACATGTGCTCACAATTGGTTCACATTTAGTGGCTTTTTTTTTGTGTGTGTGTGTGTGTGGTTTTATGGCTCAAGGACTACAGTGGTCATATTGTGCTGAGACCTACAGTTTTCCAAGGAATCCTAACCTCTTAAAGGCTAGGGAACCAAACCCTGGACTACAGTGAGCAGTGTGATCTTTATGAGATTTCTAAGTAAGCATTCTTTGAACCGTTGAGAGTCAAACCCCCCTGTTAACAGAGCACTAGGCGAATGTGTTACCACACTGCGCCACCGCAGGGCCCCGCATTTGGTGACATAAGAATGGCTAAGATTATACTGTGTCAGAACTGCATAGGGAACCAAACACTAGAACAGGGGTTGGCAACCTTTTCATGGCATTATTACAAAGTTATGCTGCAGTACCATTTCATGTGCCAGCTTTCACTTACCGAAAGTCAAGTGACACATAAAAGTTTTTACTTGTAACTTTAGTATTACATTCAAAACTGGGTTTAAAGTTTAAACATACCTAAACATGATACACCCAATGGTCCACTTATTAGAGACAAAACAATTAATGGCAATAAACAGGAAGAATATGGCAACAGGATCATTGAAGAGCCTCAACACATATATTGAATGTATACGATATGAAGTACAACACATGAATATAAGTGCATACGGTGGAACCTGAAGAGAAAGAGGAAAAAATACGATTCGAACCATTATCATATGCGGGAAGGTCATAAGCAAGCTCTATAAATTATGTGACAATACTTTCAGAATTATGTATCACAAATGCAGCAATTTATTGAAATTAATAATTAAAATAATACGCATGCGACTACACTAATAACTATTATATCCATTTAGAAACGTTTTGCTTCCTTGTTATGGTTACAAACACTTACTAGAATGTTTTACTTTACTTAGAACGTTTTAGTAATAAAATACTTCCGTAAGCATTATATAACAAAATATAAATGTCATGCTGCATTTAGCATATGGCATTTAAATTTTATTGAACTTACTTTATTGGCTTTTCGATACAGCCTAAAGACTAGAGCTAAGGTCGCTAAATACAGCACAGCAAAAATATATTGAGCAATATATATATTCTTTCCTTGCTGAGTCACAGCATAAAGAATGAGAAACGTATATACAAAACCTGATGGATACCTAAAGGCACAAATACAAAATTTCCATATTTTATCATACAAAATAATGCCTCATAAATACAGTTGGCTCCATGTAAAAAACAATATATATTTTACTATCATATTTTATAATATTTTACAGTGCTTGTCTGTTAAGTAGCCCCATGATTACGATCTCACCAAGGCCGTTGCCAAACTCGTCATCAGCTAGCAACCACCTTACATAATAAAGCAATATTTTCCAGACTTTTTGCAATCCAGTAATTTTCCTGAATGAGTATATATACTGATACTAAGCAGGCGCGGGTGTCTCCCACACACCATAACTTAAGATTGTCTTTGAGTTGTACCTAAATATTGGAAGGGTTGAATCAAGTTTCCTACAATTTTGCTTTTTATAAATAAGAAAAATTTTTTTTTTTTAAGATTGTTAGTCATTCATATTTTAAGGAAACAAATGATTTTCAAAACAAAAACGCTATCAAGAACGAGAAAACAAAATCGCTAACACAAAAGTAATATAACGTAAATAAACATACAGGCCATTTCTTTAGGACTGTAAATGAAAGGGAACATATCACAACCTACCTTGGCAATGCATCGTGGTCACTTGGCGAATTACCTGGGGCGGGGGTGCTTTAACAGACAAGTACCGATTTTACTCATAAGCAAAAGAGTCATTATTTACGACCCATAAGCAGGGCTGACTGTACTAATCATAGTGTTGTAACATAATAATGTAATGAATAATTATATGCAATATATAATGCAAATTAATAATTATATATATATTAATTACAGGGGGCCCAAATCATTCATTGAACAAATCAATGAACAATTTTGCCCATCTATCAGAAATGAGAAGACTTGTTCAGTGATTCGATCATTGAGCGATTTGGCAGACCACTAATAAATATATATATATATATACTTTGAATAATAAAATATCCACTGTAGTTACACTGGTTTTTTTTTGGTTTTTTTACAAAATGTTTTCCATGAAATTCGATCAGAAGCTGAACTGAAACATTAACCATCTTAAAAAATGTACTTGAAATTAATGATGATAATTATGAAATCAATGACGGTAATGACGATAATGTTGAAATTAATGATGATCAATTTAATGCTGAAATAAAACTGCACTAAATAGGTAACCACTTTGTGGAAGCTCGCACTTTGAGACAAGACATACCACAAATGATAGTCCCTAAGCTTCTTGTTCACAATATGCAATCGGTCGTTTGTGAATAGCATGTAACATTTTTTTTATTAACATTCGAAATCCAAAAATCACACTTCAAGTGAAGTTTGTTATTTTTTATTCACACAATATATGAAGATAACTTTTGAACTCAATTCGGATAAAGAGGGTGATTGCATTTAGGGGATAGAATTACACGAAAGATCATTCGGAGTATTTTAAAAACTATATAAAAAATAAGCGTTTTAATACCAATATTTGGCGCGTTTGGCTATGCTTTAGAAGAATTGGCGATATCGGCATGAAGCATTTATTATTCAATTACGCTCATATTTCTACCGTCATTGGCATTATTTTCAGGAAATATAATGCCATAATAAAAAGGAAAAAATCTTCTAAATTTTATGGCCGTAACATCAAAATATTTTACGTAATTTTTTAATAAAGAAAAATATTTTTAATGCAGCGGGCATTTAAAAAACTTTATACATAAATAATTTGTTTTAAAAAGTGGACAAGCATTATATCATATTGAACGCCTACTATTTTTTACGGAGTCAACCTAGCTCTGGTAAAAATTTGATGTGGAAAGTTTGAATGTTGTAAATCAAAGATTTTCAATATGAGAAAATTATAAAAATGACTCAAAATATCGGATTCCGGAAGTATTTTTATAAGTTGTGGTAATGATACTTTTCATAAAAGTGAAGCATAATTGGGCCTCGCAAAGGTTACACTTTACAAAAGGATGTAAATTACGTTCATTATCACTGAAAATCGTGTCAATTAAGCGAAAAGATATTTCGTCAATATTTTTGAATTAAATGGTTTCATTAGGAGTGCAATTAGTTACACCAAGGATATTGCACAATACGGTGATATTGTTCAGCACGTAATTGGTTATACACCAAAAACTGAATTTTTATAATTTCATTTTGATGTGTTACATCAATTTTGATTTCATCCAGAGCAATTTTGTTTGAAATTTTTTTTTGATGAAACATTTATACTTCATGCCGATATCGCCAATTCTTCTAAACCATAGCCAAACGCGCCAAATATTGGTATTAAAAAGCTTAGTTTTTATACAATTTTTTAAAATACTCTGAATGACCTTTCGTGTAATTTTATAATTTTATCCCTTAAATGCAATCACTCTCTTTATTCGAATTGAATTAAAAAGTTATTATCTTCATATACAGTGCGAATAAAAAATATCAAACTTCACCTAAAAAGTGCGATTTTTGGACTTTAAATATTAATAAAAAGATTTATGTGCTATTCACAAAAAACTGATTTCATATTCTTAATAAGAAATTTAGGGACTATCATTTGTAATACGTCTTGTCTCAAAGTGCAAGCTTCCACAATAGTGATTTCCTTGTAAGTGCATTCTCAAATATATCAAATACAAATCGTTGGTTGGTTGGTTTGTTTGTGGTTTTACAGCTCAAAGACTACAATGGTCATGCTTCGACGGGACCTACTGTTTTCCGAGGAATCCGAACCTCTTAAGGCCTAGAGAACCAAACCCCGGACTACAGTGAGCAGTGCGATATTTTACGAGATCTCTGAGTAAGCGTTCTTTGCACTGTTGGGAGTCGAACCCGGATTAACGGCGAACGCGTTACCACACTGCGCCACCGCAGAGCCAAATACAAATTGTAAAAGAAACAAACATCACATACATTACAAACTCAATCATAGGAAGTGACTTCACTGGCTTTCTGTGTTTGTGCTTTCACAGAATAAGGACAGCAAAGGCCATCCTGTGTTGTGGGCCTCTAAAGAACTAGGAAACCAACCGCTAAATTACAGTGAGCAGTCAGTACATACGTTTGTTTTGTTTTTTTCACAGTTAGGAGTCCGGAGATGCAAGATCGGAAAATCGGCTATTACGAGTCACACTATTTCAGTCCAAGTCAACTACATCAAATCCCCTGTCAACTGCGACAAGGCCATTACAATGTTGACATACCTCTGTTATCCATCATCATTCCATTTACTTATTGACAAGTTTATCACAATCATCCTACAGTAATAGGCATCTTTAAAAAAAAGTTGTGATGCAACCCTAGGCAGCCACCTAGTTCACCTATATAGTTGTGCCGAGCCTGCCTACACCTAAATGCAGCACTGGACTGTATACTCATAATGGCACAAAACATTTATAACTACAATGTGAAATGTAGAAGTTAATATTCAAATTTATTCAATGCACTGAGCAAACTATAGACAAATAAGCACAAACGTATCTTAATACATTACTATATTAGCAAAATGAACTTATACGGCAGAGACAACATTTAATACTACAAACAATCAAAATATTTACATGGAATGTTTTGCAGAAAATGAAGTTACTTGTGCATTGCATAAGAATTGTAAGTTGAATTATGAAAATGCTACTTACACTAACGGGCCAGTATCGCCTTTCAATTCCTGATAATCTAATGTTCCGTTAATGACACCACCAACCTCCTGCATATAAGCTTTCCAGTCGATTTCTGTATCTGGAAACAACACACTCAAACTATATCAATAATCATCATCATTCAAACTGTATCAATAATAATCATCATCATTCAAACTGTATCAATATAACGACAAAGTGAAATCGGAAAAGAATCACTGCATAAACTTTTACATTATAATTGAAAGAAAATAATGAAACTTCATGTAGTAGTGTAGCCATGACACAATCAAGCCAAAGTGGGACCCAGGGCTTAGTATTAATTCGGGACCCTCCCCACATACTCGCAACAAAATTATTCAATAAGTAAGTAACAAATGCAAACTCTTGTTATATACAGTATCTGCATAATCAATAGTTTAAAGCCATTTTCAATTACACCCAGGTCTTAATTTCTAACAAAAAAAATGCAGGAGCCCTAATATTATGATAAATCGATTAAAAAATCGAATGGCTGCAAAAGAATCGATAAATCATATCAATTGTTTATGTCCATTTTTCTGGACAACAAAATGCATGACCTTAATCTCAAATTTATTACTTTTTCATGACCTTGTAGAGGCTCAAGCTAATATTTAAATAATCGCCAAAAATGTAAAAGTACCAGAGCCAAGCTCGAGTAGGCTCCTGTCCAATTTAAGCCCTGATGACACCTAAGTTATTATTAAGAAAAAATGTAATATTAATAAATTTCTAAGTTATAATTAAAAAACTAGGTTTCAAACTGACGTTTCAAACTTTACATTCAATTGTCAAACAATACAAAATTTGTGAGCTCCGGAGACCAGTGTACTAAATAGACCCTGAACGTAGTAATTGAAAACTGATGAGGTGGAAAGACTTAAGTGGCTTCAAAGAAGATTATGTGATGCGGTCTTGAAGAAAATAATGTGTTTTTACATCCAATGAAGTGGGCTTGAACACCCTGAGCCCCTCCCCTCCCTACATAACTAACTTCATGTTTTCCGGCACAAGAAGAATGATTAAGGTTATGTGGTGGTAAGGCCGGGGCCAGCGCTAGGTATATGCTCCGATGAACTTTGAATAATTGTTTTACCAAAGTTTTTTCTTTATAATGAACCCAATTTGCCGTCTCTAAAAACCAGCCGCTCAAAGAGAATGTCCAGTTCAACCCCCCCCCCTACACCACCACCTTGGCAGGACCTATAATTTTCCCAGGATTTTGAACCTATATACATAAAGAACCACACTCTATACCAGTGGTTCCCAACCTGGAAGTCGCAAACATGTTTCTGTGGGGTGTCACCGCAACTATTTTTATGAGGAATTTCATACCAAACGTTTCCAATGCTTTCATATTTTAACATGGCTGTACACATTGCAATATTCTACTAATAGTTGTTAACTTTATAATATACATAACATAATATAATTTTGTCTTTAATGTGCTTCCGTTACTCTATGAAAAACGATTTTATTATTCAAATGTGGCGGCGGTGGACAGAGGTGAGAGAGCTACGGATATTTTTTGGTTACTATAAAAAGGGGGTCGCGGATTACTTGGCTACTATAAAAGTGGGTCGCGGCTTGAAAAAGGTTGGGAACCACTGCTCTAGAAGGCTACATCAAACAGGAAAAAAAGGGCACAATTCTATTCTAAAGGGCTAATTCTATGGTATCGTTGCAAATAAACTTAGGATAACGGCATAATAAATGCACATATTACCTTTAGCCACCATAAAGGTAACGAGACTTTAATTGCTAGTCTTTACAATACTACCATAGATTCCTCATATTGGTCTGTTGCATTCACATAGATTTTTCTTCAAAGTTTTAAATTATACATACAAATATTGTCACATTCAACCAGTTCTATTCACTGCTAAATGATGGTTTCTCTAAGTACTTTCCATACATGTTTATTCGTTGTGATTCATCTCATTGTCATTCCAGTTCACTTTCATATTTCACTCATCTATTGTCGCTGAGGACATTTCCTTGGCTTTTGTTCGTCTCTAAGATCCAGATGAGGTGAAATTGCGGGCTCGATCAAGACTCTCACACACTTTGAAAAAAAATCCCTAACTTTTCCACCAAAATTCTTCGACTAACCATAAACGAAACTTTAAACTGAACTTCAGTTTTGGGGATAATGGTTTCGCATGTAATTTAACTAATTAGAACAGAAGTTAGAAAGATTTTCCCCCGACTTTGCCAAGTTTGACCAAAAACTCTTGTTTTTCCCTGACTTTTAGAGACTGTTTTAAATTTCTTGAAAATTACAGGTTCTCCGAACACATAGAAACTCTGTTAATGTGATTTCCATACTATGATACATTTTACACATAACCAAGCATACTGAAGATCAAACCCAAACTTCTAAGTTAATGGTTATAACAATCAGGTCACTACGACACATATTCAATGTAAAAATGAAGTTAAATATTAGAAATGGCTGATTTAACTCAAAAATAATTAAGAAAATTTTAAATTTACTATGAAAAAAGCACAATAAAGGCATGCATTTATCAACCAAGTAAATGCCCACAGGACACCTCCCCCCCCCAGCACAAAGCATATTCATCTTTCCTTCTAATTATTTACAAGTGTTAAAAAAAATATGAGCTTGATGATCTATTAACTCTTGTGAAATGGATGGGCACACAAGGAGGGGGAATAAAAATTTAGGAGCTCGATCTGCTGAACTGCCTACAGGGCCATAAATCCTGTCCTAGGCTTTGATAGAAAACATTTATAAAAGAAAGTGAATTAACATACAGGCTAAAATCAGGATCGTTTCTCAGTTATTCACCATTCAGGTGGCCTCTCTATTTAATATTATTTGATTAAACTCTTCTATGTGCAATGTTTATTTTTATATCTATATAATAATGGCACCCATATATAAGTGGGCAGGGGGCCTTGAGTCCTCCCCACAAGAATTCAAAAATTTTATTTGCCCGATTCTACTATGCATTTTCTTTAAAGAAATTTACAGTACATTTTAAAATAAGGTACTTTTTAGTTCATTATGTATCAACGCAGAGTTCTCAAAATTATTGGGGGGGGGGCAAACACATGTTATGTACATTTATACATTACAGTATACCTAAAACTACAATTTCAAATTATTGGAGGGCTCGGGGCCCCACAGGCCCCATATAACTCTATGCCTATGTTACTAATTGTCACGCAGTATCAATTATTTTTGTAGCTTTTTAGCAGCTTGTACGATCAAAATGTTTGACAGTCCCGAGGAGGTAATTTTTCTCAGCCCTCCCCCTAGATGTATTCATATGGACACCCGTGTATATATACGTACTTCTGAACAGCTATTGTGCAAGAGAGAAATACTTTTTAATTTTATTTTCATAAAAAGAAACAAAGATTCTTGACGTTGCTTTGCTCTGAAGGCAATATAAGGTGAAGCCTGTCTATAACAATATTTCCCACTCTCAACAGAGAGGCTCAATCTTGTCTATAACGATACAGTTTCTGGGTCACTGGAGCAGGGGTATAGACAGATTTGACTATAATAATAATATAATAAGCGGCCTGCGCAGGCCTAGGTGCGGTGCGCCTTTTACACTCCCGTTAGAAAAAACAAGTCTCGGCTAAAATAATTACGTCACGATAAACAAAGTTTAACATACATGGTATTTTTTCAATAACCAGCACGGTAACTATCACTTCAAGTATCATCAACAAAACCATTACAACTCCCGACGAGTTGGGATCGTACATAAGTTCTAGAGGTGAAAATTCTTTCCATAACAAACGCAAACTTCTCCAAATTTGTTTATGTAAAGGCAACTTCTTAATCTTTAACTTGGAACGTGACCCGCCAGGAGGTTGATTTAGTGGCGCCATGTCAGCTGTTTTAAAAAACCTCTATTCGTTGGTTGTTGCCTTCAATAAGAACAGAAAAATTAAATATAATTAGCATTGAAATCTTTTTTTTTTTTTTTTCCAAACGTGCCATTTCGCCTTTCGACCTTTCCCACGGTCAAAGCGGCAAAAAAGTACGAAATCATCAATCAGTTAATGGGGGTAACATATTAGGCCCACAATGGGCATTCAGTTTCAAAAGGGTGTCCCTCTCCAAAGCTGACCGCGCCCATTGTTGCTTAACTTCGGCTTCCGTCATTTTATTATTATTATTATTACTATTATAACCTTTGGCATAGCTAGCTTCGAGTTTTTAGGGGAGGGTGTTAGGCCCCATTTGCACATAAGCTTCGCACCTAGCATTCAGTTTTAAATTATAAATGAATTTGCAATATACAATTTTTCTAGACAAGAGAGGCGGCTAAATATTTTCCAGGGAATTAAGGCTCCTATAAAACCCCCCCTAGTTAGGCCATTGTTTATAGCTATATTGTTGGATTGTTTTCTTTGGATGATCGTTGGATTATATTCTATGGATGAATGTCGAGGTGGCAGTAATTTCTGTTACGCTCGTAGCGCCATCTAGTTTGACGTTGCATGCGGGTGTGGGAAAGTGTCCGGCCTTTTTGTTTTTTAGCAAATCACCTGATAAACCCGGAGGGTGTTTTTTCCGAATATGTTTAGAAATTGACACAAAAGGATTTTTGATCATCTATCGGCGTTTTCTCAGTTTCTTTAATAAGATTCACTCGTTTTTTCAGCATGGTAAGCAAGAGTTGTGCAAACTTTTCCATAGCTTTAAATGGTAATTGAGAAATGTATGTTTCACTTAGAAGTGACGAAACAAGGACGGACGGAAAGAACACATAAAATCGTTACACACGTTTTGATTAAGTTGTTACGTGATATTATCTCGGATTTTTTTTTTTAATGAAGGTTTCTCCTCGTCCATCGATGTGTTGTTTCGCGGAATCGTGGGAATAGCTGTCCAATTGATTTTTTTTTTTTTAAATTTATGAAATTAACTAAAAAGAAAATGAGATAGGCTATCTAAAATACTTTTTTCAAAACGCTCATTTTTTTTTTCTTTCATTTTATATCTAAATTTCTGGTTTACATCTATGGGTCGTCAATGTATAGAGATCAAATATTTCAAAATTGGGTGTTTCTATCCAGTAATGCCGAATTTGAATATGCAAGGGTAATTATATATGCAGTAAAACCTCTCAATAGTTGTTATCTCTTAACTTCAGGACTTGCTTTATTCTGGAATGTTAAGGCATAGCAAGCATTGGGAATTGGGAAAAGTGTTGGTTGCAGAAGCTTATTTCCTATACTTGGCCCATATTGTATATTGAGGGGCTTGTGTGCATGTCAAGTCCCAGAGTTTGCCATTGACCGAAGTGTCCTAACTACAATAACAGCTTCAAAATACAATTAATCTTATATCCACTTTGCCAAAAGGAAATTGCTCCAGTTGAATTGTTCTCATAGACGTAGGCAGAAAGTTCATAAGGGTGGGGTAGTCGTCACAGAGTTAAGATTCCATATATTCATATGTATATGCACAAAATTCCATCACAATAGGGTGTTACAACCCCCATCAACATCTCCCTGCGTACGTCAGTAGTGATTCTATATCTGAATAAAATACTCAGTGGGCCCAGTTAATCATCTAACCTGTCTACGTTCATGTGTTTAATTTTCGTTCTCAATTGGGGGTTCTTTGCTCACACTCCCATAATTTTATTAAATGGAAACTTCTAAGAAGACAAATAGACAACATAAACTTTCTCTTTGTATTTCAGTTGTTGGATTATTATAACACTGTGGACAAGCATTAATTTAATAAAGTATGTCTCAAAGTTCCGATGTGCCTGGAGAACCTAGAATTGTCAGGGAATTTGGAATTGCCCTTAAAGGTCAGAGGGAATCAACGTTTTTTGGTCAAACCTGGAAAAGTTGGGGGAAAAACCTTAAATTCTGTTTCGAATAGCTAAATCTTCCACGAATGTGAAGCCATTTTCTCTGCAAATGAAGTTCAAGTAAAAGTTGGCTTATGATTGGTCAGTGAATTTTTCCGGGAATTAGAAAACCCGCTCCATTGTAAATTGGAACCCTAAAGTCTGTATTTCCTCCTAAATAAATTTCAGTTACACCTTTACAATGATGGGAAAAACATTGGTAATAACAAGATGTTTTTTATAACTTTCATCTTCAGCTATGTTCTGCACTTCCACATTTATTGTTCATCAATTTGAGTTGTACCTGGTTCCTTGAGGTGGCATCCTGTGTCTTGTTCATTGTTGGTAATATCCATGTTTTAGATGTTGCATCAAATGGCAGGATGATCCAGAGATCACATTATGCCCACCATTCCATTCGTAATCACCCCCCGTGCAGCGAGGTTTCCACGCAGCCTGCAGTTCCCAGGGTATTTGAAATCGTCCCTTAAAGTCAGGAAAAAACAATTATTTGGTCAAACCTAGAAAAGTCAGGGAAGACCTTCCTAAACTATTCTGAAAAGTTAATTTCATGTGAAAATGAAGTTATTTTCCCAAAACAAAGATCAAGTCAACATTTTGTTTATTATCAGTAGGGGAATTTTGTCCAAAAAGTCAAGGGAAAAGTCCTGAAAAAGTCTCTTTTTTTTTTTCCCTTCCAATTGTGAGTAGGAATCCTGTGTAATCTTGGTCTTCACATAAAAAAAAGGGGCAAACAAGTGTATACGTGGTTCATAGGGAGTTCCTTGTTTAATATGAAAAATAAACAAAAATTGTTTAATATGAAAAATAAACAAAAATTGTTTAATATGAAAAATAAACAAAAGCTTGTTTAATATGAAAAATAAAAGCTTGTTTAATAAAAAATAAAAATGTAATAGAAGCTCTAGTTTGAGCTAATTAATACGTGGGTGGCAAAAATTATTGTATAATAAATTCCCCCACGAAAACTCACAAAAATCTCGCCCCGGAGGCTTTTCTGTGTTGACCATTATTTGGCAATTGTGTTATCCCTGTGAAGGGTAATAATATCTTACATCCTTATATATGGAGAAAAAGAAGCATTCTTGTCCTCGTTCGTCTAGTAGGTCAAGACACCACGGGCTCAATGTGGGGACCCTGGTTCGAATCCAGGATGAGGACGGTGCCTCTTTTTCTCCAAATATAAAAAAAAGCTCTAGTTTGAGCTACATATACGCTAGTGGCAAAAATTATTGTATTCCTTGTTTAATGTATAGATGTTTCATATGTTTGGATCAAGCGAACAATGCTTGTTCCATTTCTTGCTTAAGCTACTTCTTAATACAGACTCTGTCTAATCAAGCCTCTAAATAGCCTGATTCTGATATAAAATAAGTAGGGTTAAACTTCCATGCAGGGTGCATGCCATGAGCAATGGCTCTACTGTTTCGCGACAAGTGATTTAATAAAGAAATAAGCACAGGGTGTTTGTAAAGGAACTACTGTTACTAAAAACTTAATCCTTTTTTTTAAATAGCTAACGTCAAAATTTCTTCATAGCAAGTTAGAACGCTCTACCACAATGTAGCATGCACCAAAACCAACAGTGATGACTGTTTTAGTATCATTTTCTTATTTAGCTATCTAAACTAACCACTGTTCCTCGTCTTATTTTATTAATCAAGCTTATCAAATGCCAGCCCAACTTACATAATGTCACAACCTTGTGTTCGTATCCGCTATCAGGCACCAAATTGTCAAATTTTTATCATATTTTTATCAAAATAGCCCGTGCTCAAACATCCCCGTATAAGATGGATCCCAAAATCTGAGCCTAAGGCAACTATGCGTTAAGGCAGCCTTAAGTGAATTGTCAAATTTCTTGCCAACCAGTTTGTATGTTTTTTACAACCTAGTAAGTTCGAGACTTATTGTTCTTATTTATAGTTAATTCAATAAATGAAAAGTTTATTTACAGTAAATGTGTTAACTAGTTTTCACAAACCAGTTAATTAACTTGCCATTGATTTATATGACAAGCAAAATGAAGTTCATGAAAATTTTGTTACATATATAAATGGTTTTGTGAAGTAGAAATTATTGACCCAACATTCTTCATGTATCATCATAAATGCATTATGCAATATAAAACCTGTCAAATGGACACAAGCAGTTCGCGTGGTAACCTTACACAAACTCCAATCTTTTAATGTGTATATACTCTCTAATTTGGACATGCCTACCTCTCTATCTCAAAAGTTAGATGTATTTTATTTGCCGAGTTGGCCAATAGTTCTTTAAAGTGGATTTTTGTACATTGAGTTTGAGGCAGTTCATTTGCTACTCTCATATAACGAGAAAAGCTTACCTTTATTTTTGTTTATCTGCTGTTTGCAGTGGGTAAATTTTTTTAATGGCCTCTAAAAATGTTGGGAATAATTTTGTTACATCCTCATCTTTATGCTGCCGCCTCCACATATATTCAACAAAGTAAAAATCAAAGAGACATCAAAGAACACATTCGTATTTAGATGCTATTAATCCTTGGCTTATACACGCAACAATTACAAATTTCTGCCATCGCAATTCCAAAAAATATTTTAAAGTTAACAAAGTATTCATTTTACGAGAGCAAAATGATTTCAGACTCGTGGCTAGCAAATTGGAGATAAGCAGATGAAGTGTTGCTGATTCGGTCAATCGTGCTTAATTGTGTAAATCACAACTACTCTGCAGTTAAAAAAAAAAAACTTTCAACAAACGATTATAGAAACCAAATAGCGAAAAAAATGCGGAAAAATTCATTTTGTGAGAAACTCTTTGAATAGTGAACTCAAAAAGGGCCGAATAGAAATTTTGCTGTAAATATTTAATTTGTGCAAGTTTTCTGTGTAAGGAAATTCACTTTTTAATACAGCTTTCGAATTTGTTTTGAATTGAGTTATAAATGGCTTTGGGTTTGCGTTAATGGATTTCATGGCCTTGAAACTTACTTTGATTGCATAAAATTTAGTGCATTGTGTGTTGTTTACTGTAATTAGCGACTGGAAATCGATTAAGATTTGGTCTGGAAACCTGGAAAAGTCAGGGAAGTTTGAAATAGAATTTGGGTAGACACCCTGATGACATGCTTTACTGAAAAAAATCAAAATTCTTAAATAGCGTTAAATTTAATTATACTGTCTGTTGGAACATGTTTAGAAAATATGGTGTCTCTTGCTCTTTGCAAAACAGCTCTGGTTTGAGCTTTGTAAACATAGATGTCAAAACATCATTTATGGGTATCTGGCTGTTGGTTTTTCTACCGAACTGCTGTTCGGTTTGATTCCCAAGACGAAAAGGTGTGGATTCCTCATGTAGGTAAAACCGTGGGTCCTTGTAGCCTAGTCTTAATAGTCCCTGTCCTCCTAAAATACGAATTTGAATAATACACGCATTTTGTACTAATATTTCACACATCGCTATAAACCAAATGCTGTATTCCGTGCTTTATGTTTAAGATGTTGTGAAGAAGAAATGTTCTTATAAAAGCTATTGCATTTAGCTATATCAGTTGAAGGATTTCTGTGTTATATTACAGGGTTTTAAATTAATTGGTGCACTGTGCACATGAAATTTTACATATGCATGTAAATTTTTAATTTGGGTGCATGCAGTGCACCTAACTATTCAAAACTATGGCTACTTACGTTTATTTTTCAAGAACAGTGACCTATGGACTAATTTTATATAATTTTCTCAATGTATCTGCATTTGCTTTGATTTTTTTTGTTTTGTTTATTACAAATGAATGTTCAATTATTTTGAAAAGTTGCATTTTGTTGTAGTTTACATGCTTAAATATAGTTGCTACACTTACATTTTTCCCATTTTTAATGTTGAGGTTTACTTTCTATTCTGCTAGTTACTTATGCGCTGCTTTCATTGGGCATGCAGGAGGAGCATTAATGAAGGTTGTAACCCCATTGAGCCTAAACCACCCTTACAAACTTATACATACACCCATGACTAACTAGTATTTTAGTGCACCTAAGTTACAGATTTGGATGTACTTATACCTAATTTAAGCGTTAATTTCAACCCCTGTTATATTATTGTTTACTATGGCTGCAGGCAGACAACAACTGGACTGTGCATTAGATTTAATAAATCTTACTCTCAAGCCGTCGAGAAAAATCTTAGTGACTTAATTGACTTGGCAAGTATTTTTATATATATATATTTATTATATATGTGTATATATCTATTATTCCATATTTCTGAAGTTCGGTCACCTTACTTTTGCCATGACAAACCAAATGTTCTTCCAGAAGGTTAAAATCCAAACTGATTTATGGTCACTTTACTTTTGCTGCTTTACGGTGGTGCAGTACTAATGCCTCTATCTAATGTTCCATTATCCAAGATTTAACTCTCGACACTGCCATCGTATTACTCACTGTAGTCCAGGGTTTGGTTCCCTAGGCCTTAAGAGGTTCAAATTCTTTGGAAATCTGTGGAATCATGGATTCGGATTCCTCGGGGAAACAGTAAGTCTTGGCACAGCATGGCCATTGTAGTCCTTGAGCCGTAAAACCACAAGCAAACTCAGTGTTGCCAAAAGAAAAGATTTTTGCCAACTGACTGCTCATTGTATTCTGAAGTTGGATCCATAGGCCTTAATAGGTTCCGATTCCTTAGAAACCGGTATGTCCCTGTACAATAGGACCTTTGCTGTACTTCTCCATAAAAACACAATCCGAGTGTGTAATGTTACTGGATTTGGCGGTGGGGGAGTTGCTAATCTATAAAGTATATATAATTTCTTTCTACATCCCATGCTTTTAGCTCACACTAGAGCAGGGTTCAGCATCTTACAGCATGCGGACACTTTTGAATGGCATGCAGATTTTAAAGTGAAAATAATTTTAAATATCCCTTCCCTGACTAAGGGTTTTTTATTCTCTAACTTGATTAATAATGTGTATCTTCATAAATTACTGATTATTTTGTATCTTCTTACATTACTGATTATTTTGTATCTTCTTACATTATTAATTTGTAATTAAATTACTAATTATTTTTCTCTTAATCTATTAATTTTCACTAATAGGTAGTAAACTAAACTTTCACAATTTGGGTGAGTGCGTAGCGTGGCAAGCGAAAGGAGAATGCAGTGTTACTTTGGCACAACACCTTTAAAAGGTTGCCGACCCCCTGCACTAGAGCTTTATTTGACTCTCAAGAGTTTGAAAGACCACATCCCAAACTGGCCTCAAAGCAAAATGCTTAGTGTTTCCATTTGGATATTGAACTACTGCATGTATCTTAATTTCGTATTTCTACGCTAAATCCCAAAAATTCACTCGAATGTGGGAGTGCAATTAAACCAAAGAAATTAATTTTTGGCTTGTGAAAAAAAAATCTAATTTGGTCACAAGTGTCAAAAAATAAAAGAATTCGTGTTACAGAAACTAATTTTGTTGGCTTAATTCTCTCTGTCCCCCCCACATACAACTTCTCGCTCTAGGGCAGAAGTTCCATATTTGACACACAAGTGCAGAATTGAGTCCATTCAGACTGTTTTTCTTTCAAACTCTTAAATGGACCTCTAGTGTAAGTCAAAAAATGTAGGAGATGGGTGTGGGCGAGTGGAAATTTTTTCAAACTAGATCTTGTTCGTAAAGAGATGGATCATTATGTTGTATAATGAGATTACGTGAGGACTCTTCTCCCCCCCTCTCTTAGCACCAGCATTTTTTATAAGCGGTATCGCATCGCAATGTGCGATGCAAAACACGAAAAATGTGACAAAGTCAAGATTTTGCTTAGCAAACTGCGATGTGAAATGGTTATGGCAGGGAAAAAAATTTCAGAGAATAAAAATTTAATCGAAAAAATATGAATAAAAAGTTAGAAGATGAATCGTATTATTCGAAAAGACCCTAGACAAATTTGTGATAAAGAAATGGCACCCTCTATGGCTCCCAGGCGAGCACGCTATCCACTCGATGCGATCCACTAGAAGAATTACAATATTTATACAAACATTACAATGATTTATTGGATCAGCACAGCATTAAAGAATACGTCTTGACAGACTGTTTAGATTTGAAAACCTTTTGGCTTTTAAACTTAGTTCATTTGAGTGCAAGTGCAATGTTTTTCTAAAAACTATGGTAATGTATATCCAAATCTTCAGCATATCATAAACATTTTCAGGTTATTTCCTGTTTCCAATGCGAAGGTGGAAAGAGCAGTTTCTACAATGAAAAGGGTTAAATCTGATTTCAGAAACAGATTGAGGACTATTTGGCTTAATCATTTGTTTCGAATATCGGTAGAAGTGAAATCTTTAAGAAAGTTCAACCCACAAAGTGCAACAGTTACTGTTCTAAAAAAAAAGTCGCCATCCTGAAATCAAACCATTTCACTATCAGTCATGTGAAAAGCTAAAAGTTTCAAATTCCTCAAAAACTCAGTTTACTAATCATCATCATTATCTTCTGATTCAGATTAAGGGACAATTTCTTACTTGTTTAATTTCATCTCACATTTTATATGTACAGCTACGAGTATGCTACCGGGTGGGTTTGTTTTTTCATTGGTAAACATGTCTTTGTTCGCAAGTACAACATTGAACTGTGTAACTGTATAAAAAATAAAATTGCTATACATTTACACAGAATTGCTACACAAACAATAATGTGTAGCAGTTGGCTATACAAATGAATAAAAGTAGGAAAAACACTGCTTAGAACCAAACTTTTTACAACTTAATTTTTATTGATTCTGTATTATTATTATAATTCCATTAATGTGCATTTAGTTTCATGAATTTTGTTATTGCCATTTGTTAGGTTCCAGCTCTGTGCGAAGATTTGCTCTCTTCTGTAGACCAACCTTTAAAAATTTCTCGTGATAAAGCCATTGGCAAAGATTACTTACTGTGTGATTATAACCGAGATGGTGATTCATATAGGTTTGTCAAGTCAACTTTCACCAAATAATTAATATCAGAATTATCATAAACTAATATCACAAATAGTACTATTGTCAATTAATTTCTTGATTGATTAATGTCATAATTACTCCCACTTGTATTATTTTTCTGTTCTTTATAATACCTCAGCATACCTAATTTTTTTTTTATATATTATGATGTCTATGACTGCTAGATTTTAGAGATCTCTTCTCCTTTTACTATTAAGAAAGAACAAATCACAAAAAGATTATTTAATCCAATATTTATGTATGAGTAATGTGCTTTTAAAACTGATCAGAACAAAATTCTAAGTAACTGGTCTTCCTTCCCAAGCATGTAATTCATCCCGGTTTGATTTTGAATTGTGGGGGGAGGCACAAGCAGATCCAAGAGAGCACATGGGACAGTCACACCCCCTGAGCCAGGATTATATCATGGTAAATTAAAAGTACCGGACGCTTGGCTATAAAAATAGGAATCGTGAATAAATCACACACACACACCTCCCGAAAGATTTCTGGATCTGTCCTTACGGTGGGAGGGGGCGGAATTTTCCGACAAAATGCTCATTTGTTCCAGCAATCTCCTCTAAACTTACCTTCGTACTTCGCAATTTTAATTTCGGAGTATGTTTTCAACCCATTAACGAGATTGGCTCAACAAGCCTCAAAGACAAATTCTCCGACTTCAACAACTGCAGAGTATACAAGATTGAGTGTGGACAATTTTACATTGGACAAACATGCCATGCACTTTGTGACAGACTTACAGAACATGAAGGTTATGTCCGTAAGCAAGAATTCAATGTCTGCCATTGCCAAACATCCTTGGAATTTAGACCATAGATTTCTCTAATATCAGTATTATTGCTAAATGTTCTTGTTCCTCAGATCTTAACTTTCTTGAAGCTTTTCATAGTTTTCAAAATGGCCACTTGTCAGTTAGTGACCCTAATGGCAGCATATATTTTCCACCTTATTACAAAAAACTATTTCTCCTTTATAACTTCTTCCATACATTAATTTTTCTAATCTGTTTCTTCCCCCTCTTTTTAATTTTTTTTTATCACTCACTTGGTTACTGTTCTAATTTTTCAGTCTCATTTTACCACTCTATTTCATTTTCCAATTATAATTTTTAATTCTGTTTTTTATCCCTTTAATAGATTTTCTTTTCAAATTCCCTACTTCCACTCATATTCTGTTCCTCCTCTTTTATTCCCAGTTCTCTAATCTTTTTCAATTTTTTTTCATATTTAATCCTAAGTTTATTCTAAATCTTTTTCTTTCTCTGCCAATGGATGGTGATACTCATCCATCAAAATAATTCTTTTCCTTTATCAATTTTTCAGTTCTAACTTTTTGCTCCAACAGTTTGCATGTATTCATTCTGAAGAAGAGGGATATCTCTCTCGAAAAATTATAAACAAATCTTGAATGCATAAATGTGCTTGTGTTTTACTCACTGTTAGACGACCGTTGTGGTCTTTGTGCTATACAAACACAATGTTATCAATTTCTATTACTGGTGCTTCGTCATTACCTTACTGCCATTAATACAAATTACAATACGTGATCATGGTAAAGGGTAAATGAATTTCCAAAATCAGGATTAAAGAAAATGTAGGGTAATCGGATAAAGTATGAATTTGGTAAATCTTGTTTCATCTTTTACCAATTAATCTTAGAAAAGAATTTCTTATTTCTTATATTTCATTCTTTTTAACGAAGATTTGGTAGTTCTTAAAACCATCATCATCATCAATAGG
Source organism: Dysdera silvatica (assembly GCA_006491805.2). Classification (NCBI taxonomy): domain Eukaryota; kingdom Metazoa; phylum Arthropoda; class Arachnida; order Araneae; family Dysderidae; genus Dysdera; species Dysdera silvatica. The sequence goes on from QLNU02014802.1 coordinate 29,528,011, forward strand.
AACTATTTTGAGTGCCTGTATGATTAACAATAAAATAAAGTTCATATGCCCCATTAAGTTTGCAACAGATTGTATGCCAATTACTGTACAAGTGCTCGTTTTATATGCCTAAATTTAATGCTCATGAAGCTTGGGTTGTTTTTGCAGGTTCATGATATTCTGTTTAAAACTATTGTCTAATACCACCACAAATTAGATTTAGAATCTAAATAAGATGCAGACGTCTTCAAGCATACCATGGTTTAGAGGTTACATATTATTTTATATCCCACATTTGAGAATTCGTCTAACTTTAGGACTTGCAAGATCTGGACTTAAGCAAGGTCTCTTGTACTTCAGTCTAGCAAGTTCTAAACTGTAAAAAACTTTTGGCCTTTTTAATTATTTATTTGCTTATGTTTTTAATGTTGAACTTGCCATTGGATAGATCACCATGGAGCAATACCTACGATCCACCTCTTGAAGATGGTGCGATGCCCTCCGAACGCCTAAGGAAACTAGAAATGGATGCCAATGAGGCTTTTGACCAGTATCGAGAAATGTACTTTGAAGGTGGTGTTTCGTCTGTATACCTGTGGGACCTGGAACATGGATTTGCAGGTGTTATTTTGATTAAAAAAGCTGGTGATGGGTCCAAGAAAATTAAGGGATGCTGGGATTCTATTCATGTCGTTGAAGTTCAGGTATGTGCCGATTATTCAGTTTTGCTAATTTTTAGTATGCACCTTCTGTTTCTATTTTTGAATAAAAGTGCTGTAAATGTGTTTCAATAATGCATACTACCATATTTCGGTGGTATAATTATGCAGTATGTTGCCTAATTTCAAGTACAGTTGTTGTTTTTTTTATGCAACTTTTGCTGTATTGTGATATTTGTATGATAGTACTGAATTTTAGGAAAAGTCCAGTGGCCGGAATGCCCATTATAAGTTGACGTCAACTGTGATGTTATGGCTACAGACCAACAAAGCTGGATCAGGGACTATGAATTTAGGTGGAAGTTTAACCAGACAAGTAAGGTCTTACATTGCATTATTGCCTCCGGACATATATAAAAAAATTATGGATTGGTTACATTAGGCATTTGTATATTTTATGTATATTACAGGTTGAAACTGATTCGGCAGTGAATGAAGCCAACCCTCATATCGCTAACATTGGGAAGATGGTGGAGGTAACGTATTATTATTAATGTACAGTAAAACCTCGTTAGAAGACCACCAACCCCCCTCCCCCTGTAACTACGTTTTCTCAAAATGGATCTTTTTCCCATAGACTTAGTGACAAAATTTATGTCCATCCAGAAACAATTCACCCTCTAGAAAGGTGCACCTTTTTGAGATCGAAAAAAAGAAATTTTTTTTCACATCTTGTTTGTCTTCTGGTTATGAACAGAGTAAATCATTTAGTTATGATGTTCCCCTTAAATACATTTTATCATTATACAAAAATTGTTCTTGCTAACTTCTTTAAGCTTAGAACCCTTCTTCTAGCCTTTGGTGGGGTGGCCTTCACCTGATTTGATTTTGATGAACTATGATTGGAACACAACCTCCCTTTGATCACTGGAAACATACGAGGAAGTAAATATGTTAATAAAAGCTTTAATATCTGTTGAAGATGATAAAGTACTTACGTCTATTTTCTAGATTTTGAAATTGTTCGGGGGGGGAGTAACATCAAAACAAACTACCATTTATTCCCTTTGTAAAAGGTTATAAACTTCATAGCTTGCATTTAAAATTTAAAATTACCAGCTCACATTTTGCATGCTAATGTGACACAAATTTTGCCATTTATGTCTATAACTTGCATTAATTTTTAATTTCATACTTATTCCTCCCTCATCATAGACCACCTCTCTGAGCAACCATTTCTCCAAGTAACACAGGGTGTAAGATAATATTGACATAGTATTACGCAGATTAGGTCTATAAGTAAAGACAACGATATAACCTTACTTACGCCTATAATGTTGTCTTTACTTATAAATCTAACAGAGTGGTCATCTTAGAAAAGGTTGTACTATGTATTTAATTATCTTTATAATTTGTTTCCAAGATCATCCTGAACGTTCTGAAATGAGGAGCCACTTAAATGTGAATACCTATGTTTTCAGTTTTATCAAGGAAGTCCTTTGATAAAAACTTTAATGTAGTGTGACTTCAGCTATCCCTTGTGCCATTAAAACAAACATGCCAACCATACTTAAAAAGAAATGAATTCTGATACAAGTTGAGGATAATTGAATTTTTGAATTCGAACCACAAGCACTAGGGCATTTAAATAGCCTTTCAATTAATGTCTCATTTATCTTGTCTCTGATATGATCATTGCTATAGACCAAAATCGCTCTGTGGAAATGTAGTTGGGACATGTTTGGCTTGATGAGTCAGCATAGAGTAACATGTTCATCTACCAAGATTCCCACACAACCTGGAATTGTTAGAGAATTTGAAGTCATCCCTAAAAGTCAAGGAAAAACAAAATTTCTTTATCAAGCCTGGAAAACTCAGGAAAGACCTTCCTGACCTGTGCTGTATAGATAAATTTCACACAAACATGGAGCGATTTTCCCCAAAACTAAAGTTCAATTCAAAATGTGGTTTGTGATTGGTCAAGGGATTTTTTCTCCACAATGAGTGGAAACCCTGTCTACTTTGTAGAAAATCTAGTTTTAAATCACTCTGGTATTGAAAATGCTTGGTGCTTCCTATCTATATTTGTGCAGGTAAGATGTTGGGAAGGGTGCTCGCCAAAAGGCGATGCTGTATTCCCCCATGAGGAATGGGCAAGAACCCAACTTGATGCTCCCTCCCACTCTCCTCAAACTGTACCTTGAGGTTTAATTTGTGGTTCAGATCCCATGGAAAACTGTAGATGTTTGTGTAGCATTGTCTTAGCTGCTGTTGTGCCATAAAGTTCAGTCCTTAAACTGTAGATAGAAACAACTGTATAAATATACAGGGCTAAAAAATTGCATGAAACTATACTCACCAACATCAGTAAGAAACCATAGTGGGAGGGAGAATATATTTCTTACTTGCCAACTACAAAAATCTAGTCATCAGCGCCAACTTGATTTGTTGAGCCCTATATGTATATGATAGTGTAAAGATATGATGTATAATCTATAAATTATAGTGTTTATATGTTTCTGGTGCATTCTGTATTTTTAGGGTATACTTTTTTTGCTTAATTTGTTTCTAGCTTGTACTGATATTTTTTTCAATTTTATAGGAGATGGAAAACAAAATACGAAACACCCTGAACGAAATTTATTTTGGTAAAACCAAAGATATTGTTAACGGACTGCGCTCTGTACAATCGTTAACTGAACAAAGACAACAAGCAGATTTAAGAAACGATCTAGCAAGAGCACTACAAAAGCGACAAGCGAAAGGCGATAATTAAACCTTCTCTGCCAGTGATTAAAAACAACATAATTTTTTTTCTTAAATATAAATTGGCATGGCTAATTACGTGGTCTTTTCTGATTTGCTACGTCGATACATTTAATATCATGGCTTCATAATGCGTTTTGTCACTTCGTTCTATTTTACCAATTTTTTCAATGTTTAGTTTGTGTATTGGTATTACATTTCTTGTAGATTGGTTAACTCCATTATGACATAATGTTCATTAAATAAACAAAAATGTATATCATGTAAAAAGATAATCACATTATTGGAATATGGATGGCAATAACGGGGTTTGTTTTTTTTCTATTTATATTTTTTACTCTACTTTGGCTTTGTTAGGAATTTTGAATCATTTCCTTTTGCCATTTAAAACATTTTAGAATATTGTACCTTTCTCTATTTGAAAAAACAAAACAATATGCGAACATTCATACATTGCATTTCAGTTATGTATTTAATAAAGTTCATGTTTCTAAATTAGTTTGCTTCTTATTGTTTAACAAATATCATTACTCAGAATTACACAAACTGCAAATTAGGATATTGTAATTTTTAAAGTCAAGACAAACCGTAAAGTACAACGCAGGGTTTCTGCAAACCTGGAACATGAAAAGGGAATTTGAAAATGTCCCTAAAAGCCAAAGAAAAACAAGATTTTTTAGTTAAATTTGGAAAAGTAGGGCGAAAACTCCTATTTTGCGTGACTAAATCTCACATGTACACTAAGCCATTTCCCTTACAGCCAAAGTTTGACGTTTCATTCGTGATTGGTCAGAGAACTTTGCCAGAAAGGTCAGGGAAAAATCTGGAAAAGTGGACTGAACATCATAGTGATCACCCATAGGTGAACCTTCCTTCAAATTGCATCTCTTTTCAATGAAATTTCAATACTGGTAGTGCTCAAGACAGCCGTCAACACTTCACAGCATAAATCATAAACTATATGCTGCAATCCATTGTATTTGGTAGTTATTTGTATAAAATTTATGACAATTTTTGATACTGGGCAAACTTTTGGGGGTGCAGATTCTTTTACACCCCCTTCCTAGAAAACCTACTGATCCTTATGACTAGAACCCGGATTATATGCACTAAAAAACCATCAAAATATGCCTACAAGTATGTGCTAAAATACGCCATTATATGCACTTAAAAAGATCGAAACATGCATTTAAAATTAAAAAAGATGCACTTTAAATATTTTTTCACTTATTTAGAAAACAAATATCCTATGCCTTAAAACAAAAGATTGGTTTTATTACTAACTAGCTAAGTAGAAATATTTGACGTACAGCATTATGTTTCATACGCATGTTTCTATCAGTGTTCAGAACAGTTAAGCTTTTTCTTCTGTTCAATAGTATTTTATGCCAAAAAAGTCCTTTCCTAGTGAGGTTATTGAATAGTGTTTATGAAATGTTATAGGTAGTTTCTAATGGATGTTTTGTCCATGATAAAATATCAACGATGTCTATTACTGGTGGATGTAGATGGAAGTGTTTAATCTGACCTTAAATTAACTACCTGTCGAACATAGAGGGGGGAGAAAGAAGGTAAGCTTCCGTGGGGATAATGTAAAATTGGCGATCGCAGTGTCCCCATAGTCTACTGCACTTTTATATTGCAGAGAAGCCACCCTGTTCAAGCAGGGGCTGTAAAGAGTTTTACTCTCCCATTCTTTCAATGTTACTTAAATCTATTACTATAGATATTTAATTAAATATCTATTTTTTATTCCTTCTATTTATAAATTATATATGTGTATATGTAGAGGCATAATTACTAATAGATGTCCACATGTTTTTTGTCTTTTAAATGAATTATTAAATTTAAGTATTTGTATTCTTGGATTTTATCATTCACGATTTTCTTTGTCTCAGAGCTTGGCCATTTGATGAACAGCATTGGCCAATTAGTAGCTGAAGACCATGCTCTCATCCTAAAAAAAAAGAATATAAAAACATTAAGAAATACACAAAAAATACGTTCATATCCTATTTTTCATAATATGCATTAAATAATATTTAAGTTATTGTAAAAATGATCCAAAAATATATGCAAACAAAATATTAGCTTTGAGGATTTTTAGGAAAGCTAAAAAAATTCCTTTCAGGGTGGACGGTTGTATTAGCTCTACATAAAGAGCACTTAACGAGATATGTTGCCCTTTTCCCCTGAAATAGTTTGTACATAAATATTAAATTAGCAGAAAATTGCACCATAATTAATATATTCAACTTTTTTTTTATTAAAATGCAGGCAGTTTGGACATAGTTAAATTCCTCTTAAAACGAAGTCTTACGGCAACATGACCCGTGCTGTTCTAGCATGGTAAAAATTGTCACAAACAGAAAGATGTGGTTAAAATGATTTAAATGCTGTTTCCAAGTTAATTTATTGGAATGTTTCCAAGAATTCACCAGCGTAGAGTTTTCAAAATTATTGGGAGTCCAAAGCACATACTTTGTACATTTATACATTACAGTATATGTAAAATTGCAATTTATTTCAAATTATTGGGGGGGTGGAGCTCGGGCCCATATTGCTCTACACGCATGTGTGGCTTGCACATATGTGAGAATTTCTATAGTTCTGATTGACAGCTTTAATGATGCTTATTTTTACTTAATAATTTTGGACGCCCACATAGAAATAAAACTAATGGTGCTTTCCTAATTTCATAATTAGTAGTCTTAAATCTTATTGGTTATTAGCCATTCGGTTTTTATAGCCAAAAATCTTGCATTTCTTCTACTTTATTTACAATTTTCTAAATATTTTGTGTTGTTAAATATTTAACTTTAAAGATTTAGACTCGGCAGTGCTTGAGATAATTATTATTCTTTTTGGGGAATATTTCAATGAGGCATAGACTTGGAGGGGGGGTGTTCAAGATTTTTAGAGGGTGTGGATTAAATTACATTAAACACATTGTGTGGTTAGACAGGGTGGCTACTCATCTGGAATACCTGGAAAAGTAGGGGGAAGTTTTTTCTAACTGGAAAAATCAGGGAAATTTGAAATACAAAGGCCCAAGTCAGGGAAATTTTAAAGTCATTGTTATAATAAATAACTTATTAAAATAATTTTCCTGAACTGTGCTTTTCATACCACATTACCTACTGAAAAACTTGTACTTTTGACTAAACTTCTTCCAAAAGTTACCATTTTGCACCAAAACTAATATAATTTATATAAAATTATTAAGCCTATATATTTTTCAGAAGAAAATGTTTGCCAAATATGTAACTAAAACTTGAAAAACAAAAAGTGTTTTTAGCTAAATTATTTAATCTGTAAGGGATTTTGCTAATACCAATCTCCTTTGCCTTATATGTAGTCATCAGCTTTGCGATTATATAGTTAAACTCTTTTATAATGAACTTGAAAAGGGCCAAATGGAAATGTTGCTGTAAATATTTAATTAGTGCCAGTTTTTAGTGTAAAGAAATACACTTTTTAATACAGCTTTTGAATTTGTAAATTCACTGTAATTGAGTTATAAATGGCTTTGGGGTTTGCGTTAATCGATTTTATGGCCTTGAAACTTATTTTGATTACGCAAATTTTAATCCATTGTGTGTTGTTTATTGTAATTAGGGACTGAAAATCGATTAAGATTTGGTCTAGAAACGTGGAAAAGTCAGGGAAGTTTGAAATAGAATTTGTGTGGACACCCTGTTAGATTTCATTAAGGAGGGGTGTATCAAAAAATCTGGAGGAGGCGTGTATAAATCCCTACATGGACTTCTTCATATTGATTTCTTAATACAGCAGCATGTGTATAAATATATAAAATTGACTCACCTGCAAACTACAGATGGGCTTGGAATATTCATTCATTGCTTCGCTCATTATGGAAACAAAATTGCTGAAAATTAAAAAAAAAAAGAACGAATATGTCAAATACGACAACGAAAATAGTGTATGCCTACCACAACGGTTTCTAATTATTTCAAAATGGTGTGTCCTCTACTAAACTTGATGGTGAATAGAAGTCCCCAAGACAAAAAAACATGGGGGTGGGGTGGGAATTCCCTATGACCCCTATATGTCTGCTTTCCCTTCTTACATCAACTATATAACTCCTATTAGGGTGCTTTCTCTGTATAGCACTAGATACAGGGACCTATCATGCACCACCAGTGGGTGCCACATGTGTTTGCTAGCCTTTACTTCTTATTATATCTATATTCTTTGATTGAATTAAACCCTTCCACCTCTCTGCTAAAGGTAGTGCCCAATTCAGTTACGAATGTGACTACATTTTTGACACCTGAGGACATTAAACATGTACATTTAACAGTCCATTTTTCTTTCTGATTATATAGGAGTAAAAAGAAAGTTTGATTTTATTGTTATGTAAAAGTTTTCTGATAAAAGAATATCGTTATTGAAACTCTTGAAATGTGTGTTTATTCTAAACCTCAATTTTTATGCATTTATATTCACTAATACTAAAAAAGCTAAAATTGCACATGCTCAT
>QLNU02014802.1:29548294-29560943 GCA_006491805.2 Dysdera silvatica
ATTTCTGGAATGGTGGAATCTTCTTGCTCTTCTACTTATAATGCCTAGATTTTCTGGGAAATAGCTTATATGGGAGTTAAAAAAAAATGGATTTTTAACTTATTAAGTAGCCCAAAGCTTTAACATGTTTCCTACGACGTTCTTGAAGTCAGGGTCTTTCTGCTTGCCAAGAAACTTCTTTACAACTTCTTTAAAGGATTTTCAAGCTGACCTCTCAATGTTTTCCATTTTGGTTTTAAAGATTTTGCCTGTTATGAGTTTTTGAATGTCAGGACCGACAAAAACCCCTTCTTTTAGCTTCGCTTCTGACACCTCTGGAAACTTACTTGCCAAGTACTTGAAAGTATCACCTTTGACAGGGCTTCCACGAACTTCTTCACGATGCCAAGTTTGCTGTGAAGTGGATGCAGGGGTACTTTTTTTGGGTCTACCAAAGATTTGAAGTGTATGTTCTTTTCCCCCCTTACATTTAGCATCCCGGCCACACTTTCCGAGTCTAGTGCTTGGCTTTGTCATGACTGTCCCTTTCACAGAGGAAACAAGAATACTTCGTGTAGCCACCCTGTTGACCAAGGATCATAGAGAACACTTTCAGATCGCCACAGGTGGTCCATTCATATTCCTTGTAATTAAGCTTGATCAAGATCAAGTCTAAATTCTCACACCTCTCTCTTAAATGAACTGAAAGGCCAACCGGTATGGAGGCATATCTGTTGCAGTTGTAAAGAAGGACAGCTTTCAAACTTCTTTGTGATGAGCCAATGAAGAGTCTCCAATCTTTTGCCTTGCATCCTTTTTTGATTTATTATGAATTGAAAAGCTCCAAGATACTTGGAGTTTATTACATCGAATTATTTTTTTTAAACGTTCTTTGATTTATAATGTCATTTATGCGTTTGACTTTTTGATAACATTTTTCTACTTTTTACGTTTCAATTTATTATTGGTGAGATAAAATACCTCTTTTCTAAGCAAAAATATTACTTTGACACATTTTTATAGTAGCGCACCACCTAGTAGGTAGGCAACCAGACAGAAATTCTCGATTTGTGTCAAAACTGTACGTGATAGAATTTTTTGAGTACCTTTTCTGAAATCAGCATCCAAACATACATAAGAAATGCCCTTCACTTTTAAGAAAAAAGCTTCATCGCAGACCTGTGTAATTCATGTACATGAAACAGTCCTTGGTTGCTTCAGATGTTGACAATTGTGTTAACAGTGAGAAGGGTAACAATCAGTGGCGTAGGCAGAAAGTTCATAAGGGGGTTATAGGCTTAATGGGAGGGGTTACAGAGCTACAACTCATATATTCCTATGTTAAATATACAAAATTTCATTGCAATGTGTGTGTGAGGGGGGGTTATAACCTCCAAAACCTTCCCCTGGCTACGCCTCCGGTAACAATATCTTATGAATCTCAAATATGAAGAAAAAGAATATTGTTCCTATGTCTTGGTGGCCAAGCAAATTACTGGCACCCCAATTCATATGGAGGGTTCCCTGAGTCGAACCCTCCGTATGAACCAGAACAGTCTTTTCTTTTGCAAAAAGATTTGCTAAGTTCAAGCTGTAGCTTGAACTTAGATGTGGGTGTTAAAAATTATTAGCCATGTACAGGGTGTCCTAAAAAGAACTGATTGTTTTTTAAAAATTAATAGGAAAAAACAGTGGTGACAGTTATTAAAGTTATTCTTGCAGGAAATTAATGTGTGAGGACAGGAATTCTTTTAGTATGTTTCTTTGAATTAGTACCAACTGACTGGTGATGCTCCAGTTTCTAAAGTTGTTGATCATTGCAAAGTTTTGGAAATCAAATCACAATGTTTCGGAAATATCCACCATCCGCCTTAATCACATATTGCAAGCGCAGTATAAAATTAGCGGACACATTCTGCAATGGCTTGAAATTCGTAACTGATTATTTACTCCAGTTGCACAAGCGCGGTAGGATTCTAATATTAAATAGATGTTAAATTACACATCATCGGCTAATATGAAAAAACTGTTGCTTTAACATTTATCTTTGGTAGGATTCTGTTGGTACATCACAACCTTCAAGTTGCCCCAAAGAAAGAAATCACATGGATTGAGACCTGGCGAATATGGTGGACAATTCGTACCCTTGCCGATTCGTGGGGGTAGTGCAGCATAACGACATGGTTATCAAAATATTCGTTCAGGAATGTGAAAGCCTCACTAGTCTTATAAGGCTTCAAACCATTTTGCATAAACCAGGCTGGTTCGGCTGAGTCATCCAAGGCGTTAAGGATGGCCATAATTTGGTTTTGTTTGTTAGTTTTTGGTTTTACGGCTTAAAGACCACAATTGTCATGCTGCACTGGGACGTACTGTTTTCCAAGGAATTCGAACCACTTAAGGCCTAAGTAACTACCAAACCCAGGACTACAGTGAGATCTTTGAATAAGCGTTCATTGTGCACTATTGGGAGTCGAACCCGGATTAGTGGCGCACTAGGAGAACACGTTACCACACTGCGCCACTTCTGGATGGCCATAAATTGGTGCAAGATTTGAATGTAGAGATTTAAATTCACTGTCTCCTTTAGAAACATGGGCCTAATGATGCCTTTGCTGGATACAGCTGCCCATACCATTTGTTTTGGTGCTTTAATGTGAAGATTCTCTGTTCCCCTATTCTGTTTATTGACAAAGAAATCCAGAAGAAAATGTTCTGTTTTGTCAGAAAACCATATGCGATTTGAGTTTATATTGCCCTCCTCAATCAATTGCAGCATTGCATTCGCAAAAGTGAGTCTTCTTTCCCTCCATAGTACCTGAAGCGGCTGCTGTGTTTGGGTTTTGTATAGAAACATTTCCAGGCAATTTTGCAATATTTTATGCATTGCTATCTTGCTCAGTTCAGCAGCTGTTTTATGAACTGGTCTTTTCGGACTGCACATAATGACATTCTTAATGGCCTGCACCTTTCCTGGTGTTGTGGACATGCAACAATTCCTGGCAACTCATCCACAACACCACCGGTTCATGTAAATTTGTCGAATAATAGTTTTATTGCATTTGGATGCAGACCATTTTTGACATTAAATCACATTAAAGCTCTCTCTTGTCACTATTGCACTCTTATACAATCGGTGGTATTCCACTACAATATACACCTCTTCACTCACAAACTTGCCGTTGCACTTCAGCCATGTCTATTGGCTTTCGCACATTCGTCACTTAGGCTACAGTGCCACCTGTTGGTTGGTACTGATTCAAGGAAACGTACTAAAATTTTTGTTCTCACATATTTATTTCCTGCAAGAATAACTGTCACTATTTTTTTCTATTAATTTTTAGGAACTGTGAGTCCTTTTAGGACACCCTGTAAGTACATGTTACTTATGTACCCATAGCTTTTAGATTTGTAGAGTTTGAATCAATTGTGCATAACTATTTTACTTGGTCCTATTAAACCATTGTACAGTCTTGAAGGTGTGTGTGGTGGGGTGGGGGGGGATGTCAAAGAAGTTAATAATCTTCAAAGACCTTTTTGTTCAGTTAAAATTCAATTGAGAACTCGTATACTAAAGTAGGGAAAGTTGATTATTTCACATAATAAATACATAGCAAAGACCATAGTTGTCTTCAGTAGCTCAATTGATGCAGGCATCAGGAAGTTAACCTGAAGGCCGGCCAATGGTTTGGAGCAATCGGGGAGGATGGGTATGAATTTTTCTTAGTTTGATTCCAATGGGTTAAAAAGAGCTTATTTATCAAGAATATGTGAATACGATAAAGTTAATTTTTAGAACTAAAATTTAGCATTTTCATGTTTATAGCCAACATCCTTTTCCTTTCTTTTTAGCTTCGAAAAGCCATTGAAAATATTAGCTCTGGACTTTTTACACATAACACAGATAATCCAACAGACTTTAAGGGTGATCGCTCAGAGCCACCTTCCGAAACCCATTCTGAATGCGAAGACATAGAACCAGGAAGAAATACCTTGAAAAGATCACGGAGTCTAAATGGGAACAAGGCTTCTCCTGTATAGCACAGATCACTAAAATTTCAGAACTGCATAGAAGGTTCTTCGAATACAAAAAGTATTACATTTACTGAACGTGACAGGTTGCTTTTTTAGCACGAAATGACGTTCTGATAAATTTGTTTTTTAACAAATTGAAAAGTAGGTGAAATAGCGAAGTCACAAAACTTTTCCCATGTCGCATGACTTATATAGAAACTCATTCCGATTTCCTAAATAATAACAATTAAAAAAAAAAGATTTGCTACTCCAGATTTTGAAGTGGATTTGGTAGGGGGAGGATGGTAGAAAAATGACATTCACATTAAGAAATTCAATTGTATATTCTCCTCTATCATGCAAAATGTGGGAATCCGAGAACAAAATTCTGCCGATTCCTGTGTATAATACAGAAGTATGATTTCTTAGGTTCCGTGAGATATCTGATTATAATTGACCAATGCTCAGTGGGTTGAATGATGTCTATTACGAGAACCCCTCCTGCTGCTGTTGTCATGGAAACAAGCCATAGTCCAGTATCATGGCAAGAGAGGTGCACATGGTAGTGATGGGAGGAGTGCTTGCGACAGACTATACAAATCTCAGTATGCTTGGTTATGTAGAAATGTATCATGGTCTAGAGGTCCCATTAAGCTGGTCTCATCTCAGCAGATCCCATTCACAGTTGCGGGACGTAAAACAAACATGTGACCAACTTTACTTCAAGATAGTCTTCGTCATATTTGCTATTGCAACCTTCACATTTTTGTGAGAAGCACATAGTTCAGATTTGGTAAACGATTGTATAAATATTTATTCTGTGGCACTCTATGATTGTTGAATATTCGGTGTTGATCCGTAAAGGTTGTATTATTCTTATAAGCCAAAGACCATTTCTCTTCGAAGTTTCTCCAAATGTGTAAATATGAATGTTTATTTTTGTTGTTAGAAAATGTGTATTTGTAAGTCCATTTCGTTGCTCGAGTATGACTTGCAAGGGTTGAATCTGTGATAGCTTTACAACGCTAATAGCTGGAAATAATGGAACTAGAAATTTTAAGGGCTTCCATGACCCGATTTTGATTTATATTTTACAATCTGGCTATTCTTTCTTTCCATGGTTTTCAACAAGAAATGGAATTTGTAAAGATGCCTTCAATGATTTTCTTTATACATTTGTTAAGTAAGAAGTAGTTCGTAGGGCGGAAATCTCAATAATAATAATAATAATAAAGAATTTGTTCTAAAATTGTTGTTTATTCAATGATAATGCTTTACAACAATCACAACATAAATGCAAGAGCAAAATATCAGGTGATGTGGAGAACACTCACAAAAATAAGTCTAAACGCTTAAAAAAAAAAGATTTTTCACCCGTTCAATATATCTTCAGATTTTTTCAAAACCAAATGCTAACAGCATTTTATTTTTACATAAACGATTATCAGTTGTTTTAAACAAATTCTTATGTATATTTTAAATTATACACACATTTCACCGATGTCCACAACGCAAATATGATCGATGAAAACCCAATGCATTTACCCAAAATATATTTCCCTTATCAATAAACAGTTCTGAGAGAAAAGGCCTCGTGAACTACATGCTGATGGCATTTTGTCATGTAACATACCGACATTTTTAAGCCACCCAGCATACGAATATATATATATATATATATGCATACGGTACACATGTTTTTTAGTACATAATTTATTAACGTACGTAAATATATCATCTGACATGCTGTATTGTCATGGTTATTTTCTTTGCAAGTAATTGGTCATCTTGTATTGTCTATAGCATATATACTGTTTTGTAAATTTTACATCTTGGAAAACCTTAAGACGTGATTTTATTACATTCGTCAAAAATCAATTCTGTATCAACTAATTCTGCATAAATGGCTACAAAACTGATATATGGGGAAGGCAGTGAAATTAACTTGAATTGCTAATTCTTAAGAAATATTCTTCGATTAACAAAACGTTCAATTAATAAACATATTTAATAAAACTTCTTTGCCAATTTTACAAACTGACATACTTTTGCTTGCAGGTGTTACAGTGAAAGATATAGCAAGGGTCAAACTGCACTGTGATTACAGATTTGTGAGGAATCAACCTTTTAAGGCCTATGGTTAGCCATTGGTTAATAAGTGCTCTTTTTTTTGGCACCACTGGATGTCAAACCCAGGACAACATATTAAGTGAATACATCACCACTGTGCAACACAGCAGGGCCCTATCAGCATACGAACTACAACCATTCATTTTGTTTATATCATAAATTTCAATTTACATTATCAATTTCGTGTGGAACAGGAAAAAAAAAATCTAATTTGAGGATGGAAATGTGGGGGAATTATCAAAATAATTTTTTTGAAACTCCTTTAATTCAGAACTTATAGAAACAATTTTTTTGTGATTTTGATTTTTTTTAACATAATGTGTGAATCTCAACCTTGTACAAAGAAGCTTACAAACGATATGATTAAAAAAGTTTAATCTACAGTTTAAATTTACGCATTGAAAAATCAAATGGATCCATCATAAAATTTAGTTAAGGGTAAGTTGGCAATTTGTCTATTCTAAGCATCCCTCTCCACTTACATGTAGTATAAGTAAAGATGAAACGACACACTGCGCAAAATATTAAATAAAATTAAACACATTATCACAGTTAAAATAAATACAATGGTTTATAGCTATTTCGGAAATTCTTTCTTAGAAGGAAGCCTAAACGCGCTTCCGAAATAGCTATAAACCATCGTATTTATTTTAACTGTGTTAATGTGTTTAATTTTATTTAATGTAGTATAAGGTTATTCATATAGTGAATATACATTAACTAATCATTTTCTGTGATTGAACAACAGCAGAATATCAAAAACAAAGCCTTTCAATTCTCATATCGGAAGTTTCATGTACCTGTATGGCACTCATCTGTTACATACAGTTTTTAATTTTATTGAACATTTTTGAAAACAATTGATTCTAAATGCTTTCACTATTACTCCTTGATATAGCTTCTCAAAAATGCGCTGTCATCACAGTAAATATATAATTGGCGAATGACAGGACTTCCCCTATGTTATTAATGTTATGCCAAAATTATCCCATACACTAATCTTTTGCTTCAATCGAATTCCATGCGAAAGGCTTTTGTGCCCTCCCCCCCTTCATATATGGTGGCTTAGGCAGGGGTCTTCAACCCGCAGGCATGCGGCCCTCCGACATGTTTTATGTAGCCCGCCGGCTCACAAAATTAATGTCCCTGCTCTCTCTGGGTTTGAAATCTATATATTTTATTCTGTTGTCATTTTCACATTACGTAAAAAATATATCTTAAAACATTATAGAACTAAAGTAACACGAGGTTCCCCTCAATCATGTTTTGATTTAATTTTCTAGCGTATATGGGCACTAGGTGTAGTTTTATTGATTTGCAGTGCAACAGTGATTGAAAAAAAATTCAACTTACCACTCAATGAATTCTATTCTAAATATGCTGATAAGAACATCTTCCCAACCATCTGACTGCATGCTCTGAAAACGTTACTATTTTGGAACACTTACTGTGCATAGGCTGACGTACAAATTTAATAGGGGGTTACAGGCTTACGATTGGGTGGATGGGGGAAAGAGAGAAGGGTAGAAACAGCTGTTTTTAATAATGTAGTTGATAAAAATTAAAAGTTACAATCAGAACTGATGTCCACCTTAGAAACACTCTTAGGCATAGGGGTATATAGAAACTTGATAATGGGGTTATAGGCTCAATTGGGGGTTACAGAGCTACAACTCACATATTCCTATGTTAAATATACAAAATTTCATTGCAATGGGAGTTACAACCCCCCCCCTGCATACGCCAGTGCTTAGGGTTGTAATATTAAAAATAAGACCTGATATTGATAGGATTATTGAAAATAAGCAGTGACAAAAATCTCGCTAAAAGGTTTGATTTCGCTTTACATATTCATAACTAAAAGTATTGTAAATGTATTTTGCTTCCATACATATTTTACATTGTAATATATATAGTGAAACTTGTTTAAGGTGGAAACTCACGGGACCGGAAAAAAATTCCGTAGTATGCAGGTTTCCGTCTTATGGAGGTTACATGCAAAACAAATACATACATAGTTAAATTCAGTGGTGAGAGATGACTGGATATGCTATTTTTTTTCTTTGTCTTATCTTGCGAAATTTAAGATTATATTTATTTTCCTTTTGATAAAAATATTTATTTTATCACTGCATTTTATTTTTATTAATTTTAATTTTTGCACTATTTTGTGGGTTTAGTAGTTACGATCAATATGGTGCAAAATTTCATGCTAACTATACATGCCAATTTCATACAAAAAGTCTATTATGTAAGCTTAAATTGTAACGATAAAGTACCTCCCTTGTAAAGATAATGATTCCCTTGTATAAAGATACTCTCCCTTGCGGTGGGTTTATCCATGAATTGATAAAGTGGATATGAGTGACTTTTCGTTCTGGTTAATAATGAACGTTTTTATTTAAGAAGTGGGTGGCACTGGCATACGTAAGAGGGGTCGATTATGGTTGTAACCCCCATTGCGATGAAATTGTATATAGTATACATGTAAATACAATGGAGTTGTAGCTCTGTAACCCCCCATTGTAAGCCTGTAACCCTCCCCTTATGAACTTTCTGGGTATGCCTATGGTGGGTGGGTGGTGTGCAAAATGGTGGTCATACAAGCATGTGCGTAGGCAGAAAGTTCACAAGGGTTGTTATAGGCTTAATGGGAGGGGTTACAGAGCTACAACTCATATTCCTATGTTAAATATACAAAATTTCATTGCAATAGGGGGGGGGGGTTATAACTCCCGAAACCGTGGACAAGGGCATTCTATATCTGTAAAATGTCTTTTGTTCGTCATCCCCCACTTTGCTATTTGCATTGTATTACAACCCTCTTTCCTTTTTCTGCTAAGAAAATTTTCTTCCTACTGGCGATTTTCCGCTTTATGAAGGCTTTTCTCTTTAACGGGATTAAATAGTGCTTTCCGCTTCCGCGTTAGACAGTTTCTGTGTTAGATAATGTTAACTACCATTGACTTTTGATTGTTTGTTTGGCTTTTTTATGGCGCAAGAGCATCTGGGCTATACTGCGCCAAACATGGTAAAATTGACTTTGTTGATATTTTTTCCTTAAGTATCAATATTAGTTTGGTTTTTTTTTTGCGTGCACACCCAAAAATATTTTCAAGATTTGTCTCTGGAACGGAATAATATACAGTGAAATTTGTCTAAGGCGGAACCTGCATAAGGCAGAAACTTGCTCAAAACGGGTTTTTTTTTATTGACTTTTGAAGGGACGGCAAAGAAATTCCGTTTTGAGCAAGTTTCCGCCTTATGCAGGTTCCGCCTTAGACAGTTTTCACTGTATATTATTCAGTTCCAGAGGTAAATTTTGAAAATATTTTTGGGTGTGCACGCAAAAAAATTAATATTGATACTTAAGGAAAAACTATCAACAAAGGCTGATCCAGGGGAGGCGCACATCTTGAGCTGCCTTCGTTCAGTTCTAATATTGTTGATACCGTACTGCAGCCCGTGAGTTTACGGGAATAAGCAAAATTGGCCCTTGGACTGAAAAAGGTTGAAGACCCCTAACTTAGGGCATGGGTTTTGGGATGTTAACAGCTCATTTGTACTCTCACACACAGAAATAGTCTAAAACAAAAAATAATTTATGAACAGTTTTTTGTACTATTTCGACAAGTAAAAATTTAAGCAGACTCAACTTCCATTTTTCCATCTAGAGTTAGACAAAAAAAAAACTGTGACACAACTATTGGGCAGCTAACATATAACTTTATAATCAACACTTTAATATTTGAAGAACTTTCATTTGAGTAGTCTGCCATAAAACATAACAATACTTCAGTCACAATTTGGTATTTTACATCACAATGGTTTATAGAGTATCACTTCGCATCACATATTCTGAAGACATAACATGCGACATATCAAAAAAAAAAAAAAATTATGCCGATCATTAGGACATGGAGATGTGGTTACATGAAATGAGTTTTTTCCTCCTAACAACTAACATTAGCATCGTAATATGAACATGGCAGCAAATTTTGCAACAATTCACAGATTCACATGTAGAGTGCACAACTTTACACATTTAATCTTAACGGTGCAATATTCGCAAACCCACATACGAGACATCAAAGTGCTTGTGTTAAGTGCTTATAACTTTCACAAAAAATATTTCATCTAAAAACATTCAAAAAGTATTTTTTTTTTATGTGGATACATTAAAAGGATTATAATATAAAATATGGTGCATGGTTTTCCAACTCAAAAAAAAATAGTTTTAGAAAGACATCGAACTTAGTGCTCGAGTGCCATCTCATTGCAAAAGATCTGTTGCTATACCCCCTCCCCCTAAATAAGCTGCCCCAATGGGAAAATATCACATCAGAAGGATGCTATAACCACACTTTCTGTAAGTTTTCAACTTATAATAATTGGATTCTAAATAATTGTGAAAGCTTCGTGCAATCACATGCGATGTGCTGATTTATGTCAGAATTGTAAACTTATGATGGCTTTAAACATGGATATTGCAGATTGCGAACGAAGACAATACAAAACATGCGAGCATTGACCACAGAGTACATTGACCTTGCAGAAACTTAATAAAATACTGTGGTTATTATCAAATAACGAAGCGTTCGGCGGACATGAAGTGAAGGGAATTCGAAACAATCTCAGGCACATTCTCTCCCTCTTGTTGTCGGGAATTCAAGTCCTTTTGAATTCCACCAAACATGATCATCTCACCTCTTCCAAGAACCAGCGAATAGAGTATGATTTCTTCGGGGGCATTTGGTGTTTGTTCTTTTGGCTTACGCCAAGTCACATACCCTCCAGTAATAGCAGAGCTAATGTCGATCACAAATAAGCACATAGGGTGTTTGGCAGTTCCTAAATAAGGACTGGAGGCTTTGGCGCTATCCACCATCGAATACTGAAATCTAGTGAAGAAAAAAAAAGGTGTTTCAAAAACTTCCACATTTCAATGGTAATTGAAAAGTCTGTTCAACAAAAAACTGAATATATTTATCTATTCATTTATTTTTAGTTCTGCAACATACAGGGCCATCAAAATTGTTTTAATTTTAGAGATACCTGTTGCCACTAAAATGCTATTTATTTTTGTTTAAAACCATAATGGCACATAATAAATATGGCTTTATGAAGACTTTCACAGTGCATTTTAAATTGTAAACAATTTTAAAGTTCATAACTGTGTAATAAAATTATTGAATGTTTAAATACTAAAAAACTTGATGCTTCAATTCCTCTTTGCGAACTTCCTTCTGAAACGTTCTCGGTCAATAATGATAATTGACTGATACCAACGTACAAGGGGTGTTATGAAAGTAAGTTTTGTCATTTTATTTCACAGAAAAGCTATATTACAAAATGAGGATACACATTGCCATACAGGGTTTAAGCTGGATTTTTATTTTGCTTCATCATTTTAGCCAAAATGTAAAAACAAATTTTTGGCATCTTTAAATTATTTTTAGCCTTCTTTTTCTACTGCAAATACATGCTTGCAATAGTTTTGAAAATGTTGTACTTTAGGAGAACGTTAAACAAAATACCATAATTAAAATTTAGAACTACAAATAACATTTTTTATTTTGTACAAAATTACACAATTGGTGATATATTTGTACAATTATCCTTAGCTTTGCTACACATCACAGTTTGTAGATATCTTTGAAATCAAATTGATTTCAATTCATCCGTTCATAAAGTCACAGGAGGTCTTCAAGATCGTATGGCGACAGGCAACATAAAATTGTGAAAATTTTTAATTTTCAGGGCTTTTGCTTTTTAGTGAAAATGGTATTTAATTTTTGCGCAAAATACAATATCCTTTCGCAAAATGTGAAAAAACTTATGCAGCTTAAACTCTGTTGCCATATCAAAAGCAAACTTTCCTGATTTCTTTGTGGACAGAGCGGGAATTGCACAGTAGCAATGGCGGATGTTCTAAGTGCCAATATGAAGAGATCGGCATGCCCGAGCTCATTTGAGTGCAAACCAGTATGGCAGAAAGACCTGTGATGGAAACATGGTCACAAATGGAATTGCGTGCTGTTGTGCACTATGAATGGATGTGTGAGACTAGTGTTTCAGATAATTGTATGGTTTAATTTAAATAAATCGAACACTACGCAGAGTAAATTAAACATTATCAATCAACGTTTTTGACCATCTAATCATGCCATAACATCGAATCTGGTATCACTACGCCAATAAACGTTGATTTATATTGTTGTTTAATTTGTATTATGGTTTTATTGTATGTGGAGAAGACTTCTGAGGAGATTGCACATATTCTGAGGAAAGCTGACATCAAGACTTACTATAAACCTACATCGACTTTACGTGACCTGTTGGTGAAAGTGAAAGATCGAGTTCCAATGGATGAATTGACTGGAACAATTTACCAGATACCCTGCAAAGACTGCGAAAAAGTATACACTGGCGAGACGGGAAGAACTGTTTGTACACGTAAAAAAGAACATCATGGTGTGAAGAAGGATGAGATGACTAATCTTCTGGCAGAACATGCATGGAAGAG
>QLNU02014802.1:29564425-29625708 GCA_006491805.2 Dysdera silvatica
GCGTGATTTCGTTGTGCAGGGGCATCACTCTACGTCATAGCTGGAGCTAAAATTCCACGTCACGCCACGCATGCGCCATCAACGGCAGACGAATTTTTCTGGTGTTCTTACCGATATTTGAGTTTATTTATGCATATTTATCATTAAATATGCACATATGCGCAAAAATTTAAATAAACATGCATCAAGAAAAATAGGTATTTAATTTTTTTAAAAAAAATCAGTATTTTAAAAAACACTGGGGGATTTTAGATGAAATCTCCAAAAATCGGAAAATCATCAGTTTACACTAACGTCTTGGAGCAGTGTTTAAAGCTAGTTTTTTACGGATCATTATAAATTTGTCAAAAAAATTCATTTTTCAACAAGATTATACACCTTGTCATTACAGCAAAATCGGTAAGTGCAATCTAACTTATTAATAATGGTTTTGTTGTACAATTTGCAGGTTTTGATGTCCTAAAGCTAAAACATATTGCAAAAGTAATTGTCCCCTATTTCCTCTCTTTAGGTGCAGTCGCCTCTCAGAAAATCTCGTATCAAAGTTTTGGACTGGCCTGGGAATAGTCCCGATTTGAATCCCATTGAAAATTGTTGATATACGATGGGTGCTAAAATTGCTGCAAAGAAGCCAGCTACCAAAATCAAAACCGTAGGAAAGCATTATAAGGGTTTGGTTCCATGAACTTGACCACGATTACGTTCAGAAACTGATTTCTTCGATGATGGACCACTGCAAGGCTGTCATTGCAGCTCGCGGAAAACCTACGAAATATTGAAGTGTTTCTTTGCGTGTAATTGCATCAACTGTCACGTGACAGGACTGTAGTGGTGTAAAATTGATTATTAACTACTGCATATGTGTCTCAATTACCCTGTGCCATGTTTTCCACATTTTGAAGAAATATTGTATTTTTCGCTTTCAGAACTTATTCGCCGTTATTACATGTTTAAATTATTTTATGGCATTTTATTCCTAAAACTTTACTTTTACAACAGCAGCTGTGCACGTTATTTGGAAACTTTCACATTTGTCACAGGTGATGCAATTTTTTTGTTCACCACTGCAGTTGATACTTAATTTATTTGATATTTAATGCAGGTGACATTAGTTAATTAATATTAGTTAAAACATTAGTAAAATGTAATTTAAATATTAGTTAAAATGTTTTATGTCCAATAGATAAAGTTAGAAAGTCTATCATCAAGCTCTAGATGTATAGATAATTCAGCAATGCCCATGCACATGGAGTTTGAATTTTCAATCTCGAACAAAACAGTCAGATTTGCATAATCTCTGAAACTACTTTAAAAATATCCTAACCTGAAATGTGGCTCATTTAACTTTATAATATTTAACCTTAATAATAGGGTTTCAATCACAAAACATTAAATTCAAAGAAAACTTACTCGGTCTGAATCTGACGCCATGGCCTTCTTGAAGACGTTTTCAAAAGCTTGCTTTAATTTGGCATCTGAGAAAAAAATGAACATTAATTCACAGCTTCCATAATATTTTCTATAAGTGAGCTAAAAACAATTAAAACACTCTAAAACGTGACAGTGAATCCAGAAACCAATTGGAGGGGGGAGCCTTAAGAAACTTTCTGTAGGGTAAGGGGAACTTCCTGCTTCATGTATACTGTAAAATTCACCCAAAACTCTTAAGAAAAAATAATCATACAATTTAATGTTATGTATGCCTTATTTATTAATGCATGTCTACATAAACTTAATAGCATTTAATAATTGCAGGCTTACAATTTTCCTTGCATCTAATTACAGGCTGTGGTTATATGTATAATACAAACAGTATATTCTGTTTTAACCTTCTAACCCACATGATGTCACCACTTCCAAGTGCTTCCTGCTGCTACAGGTTTGAAATTTTATTTTATGGCCAACAGGTGTTATTAAGCTATTCTAGGGTTTCTAAGTTGGCCACTTTTTCATCCTGCTACTGGAAAAAAAAAAGCATAGAAGACCGAACAGCTATGAGCTGTGGTGATCTAAAGGTAGGTCCTGTGCAGTATCACCTTGAGGTGAATATAAGTATCGTAATCGGCAGGGCCGTCCTTAGCTAATGCGGGGCCTGGGACAAAACATAATTCAGGGTCCCGTACATATATGTTTAAGAAAAAAAAAGGAATAATGTGTGAGCACTAGATGGCACGAAATGCGAGATCTGAAGTAAAAATATTTTTGGGGAAATTTTCAATATTACAAAAATTAAAAATTTGAGGATTAAACTTTGTGGGGTCCCAAGAAGCTTGGGGCATGGTCCCTGCTCACTCCAGCTTAAAGACGGCCCTGGTCATGGGCGGACTGGGTCCTCTCAGAGGGTGCAAGCCATTGGTCCATAGACTGCTAAATAAAATTCCCGACTATTGCCCACGAGGACATACTAGCCCAAGGGCCGGAGGCCGAGTCCATCCCTGGGTATCATTTAGCACAGCTTAATCTTTGCTGTCCTCATGCACATGAAAGAACACTATTCCCACTCACACTGAAGGAAAAAAAATTTGACTTTACCAGGTTTTTCCTGACTTTTTTGGCAAAATTTCTTGACCAATCACAAGCAACTTTCAACTGGATTTCGGTTGCAAGGATAATGGCTTTACATAAGTGGAAGATTTAGCTATTCAGAACAGAAGAAGGTTTTCTCTGACTTTTCTGGGCTTGATCAAAAAATCTAGTTTTCCCTGATTTTAAATTCCCTGACAATTCTTGGTTCTTTAGGTGCATGGAAATTCTGAAGTAGAAATAATGGCATACATAAAAAAATCAGCTTCTGAATTTCGGAGGAGCACAGCTTTGTTCAATAAACTTTTAAAGTAGAGTGAGGACATGGAAGTAATCTGGCAGAGGCAAGGAGGACATATGCCCCATCCCATTTTTTTAGAACAGAGGCAAAACATATTTTTCCATCTAATTTTTTTTTTTTTTTGCTCCCTCCCCCAATTCTCTCCATGGTTATTCTAAGTGATGAAAAAAAAAATCGGATTCGTTTACGTTTCTGAGAATACTTATAGTCTGCCTGTATGCAGAAAATTAACCAGTGGTACTGTTAAAATTCACGGGCGCTGGCATCAGAAATGAGTTGGGTCATTGCAGTAGAGGGAAGGGTGTTATTCATAACTGGTTTTTCCCACAGACAAACGTGCATGAAAAACCAATTATGAAATGAAGCCCTTCTCTCTACTGTAATAAATCAAAAAGTTTGTGATGTCAGCTCACGTGAATTCTAACGGTACAGCTGGTCAATTTTCCGTGAACAGAATATATTTGTAAATTTATTGTCATAGGTAAAAGGTATATTGCAAAAATATGAAAGTTAAAATTTAGTATGAAAAAGAGGGCCCCAAAAAATGATGAAGCCCAGGGCCCCAAGGGCAGATACAGACTTTCATTTGGGGGGTCAAGGACAGAATTTGCCATGGTCTTGGAATAACCCCTTCATTTATCATGAAAGTTGGAATTTTTTACAGTGAAAAAACATTTTTGGGGATCATGACCCCTGTGTCCACCCTTGCCAGGGGCCCCCAGATGTGTCAAGATGGCCCTGGTTAGTCAGGTATTATATTTATGAAGAGGGGAAGTCTTATTCATTAAAAAGCAATGTCCTGATGATCATAGAGCAAGATCATGAGGACATGAAATTTAATATTTACTTTGGCTCATATGTCAAGGTAAAAGGCTACAGTTTTGGGCCAGAAAATAAGCCCATTTAAGTGCTCCAAACTAAATATATTCTAGCAATACAATACAAAATAAAAATCAATTCAATGTAACAAAGATAGTAATATAATGTTAACAAAAAGTAAGAGGAGTTACACACTGTTAGTCTGGAAAAGGACTTACCCAATGATGTTATAGTGTTATATGGGGAGTGGTCTGAGTATCGAAGGAAGGACTTTTTAGGAGACTTGGGAGTTGGCATTGGGGAAGGAGGAGGAGAACAGCGAGGAGAAGGCTACCAAGAAAAATGGAATAAAATTGTTAAAAATCAGCAAAAATAAGGATGTCTGCATTTTTTATTTCAAACTCACATCAACTTCATTAAGTTTCCCAGATAAAGTGCTCATGCAATTGCTTCTAGTGAAGGAAAAAAAAAATAAAATGTGGTGAGATCCACAATTGCCCTTTTTCTTCGAAGATTTGCATTAATAAAAAAGAATTCCATTCATTAAACAAATAATATGGTCTGGTCCTCAATATATGTAGTGTATAAACACATATACCTCTGAATAAGGGACGCCTTTATTTAAGGGACAAAATGTTCCATCCTGTGGGTGTCCCTTATTGGGGGGTAACACTGTACTTCTCACTTTATGCAAAGTGCTAAAGGAATGCTTTACTTAGTTTCACAAAGATTTTCACAGCACATTTTGAATTGCAAACAAGTTTTGAGTTTAGAACTGTATGAAAACATTATTAAATAAGCTTAAATATTTAAAACTAGACATTTCGGTTCATCTTTGCAAACCTTCTTCTGAAGCATTCTCGGCTGGTGAGGCAAATCCATGAATGAGTATCGCCAACTGAGAATGTGCACTTTTTTTTTAAACTTAATGAAGTTAAGTGAGTCTGAAAGTATACGGTCTAAATATAAAACTACAGCATATACATTTATGCAATTAAGAAAATTACCTATTGTCTCACCACCAGCATGTGCAATATTACTCTGTAAAATAGTAACTAAGCTGTAAAAAGTAAACACTATTTCACACACAGTCATGGGCACACATACGAGTATTTCTAGGAAGGGGGTGAGGGAACTGAGAAAAATTATTACTTTCTTCTCAAAGCTGTCGAGAATTTTTGTGAATGTACAAGATACCAAAACGCTACAAAAATAATTGATACTACCTGACAATTAGTAATGAGCTAAAAAGTACCTTATTTTAAAATGTGACTGTAAAACTTTTGAAAGTAAATGCATAGCAGGTTCGAGCAAATCAAATTTTTAAACAGCTAGGGAGGGCTTGAGCCCCCTCTGCCTCCATATGGGCACCCATGCATGTAATAGATTTCCAATTATTTAGATCATAATCCTTCACCCAGAACATTGGTGCCCAACTCGTAGTGCACAATTATGTTGTGCAGCATGTGGGAACGGTTTTTTATTTTTTTAAGAGGACCCATTTGTTTTACAGTGCCTAATTAGTTAGGTGAAAAAGTAGTTTGAGTGTCATGATGATGGCACATACCAATGAGGATTTGGCCACTACTGTTATGTAAATCACTTGACCTCACGATAATCATCCACTTCCCTGTTGTCATATATTGGTATGCAAAAATTAAGGATAGGACAGTTTTTCGCATGTAACATCGCTCCTCAGCGTTTCAAATGGGTACAAAGCATACCATAATATTTCCAAGATGTAAGATTAAGGAAAATGTGGACGATACTGACCAAGACAGGAAACCAAAGGATACAAAGGACTTTTATTCAAAAGTGGGCTTTCAGCACAGGAGGATAGAAGACAGAAATGTCCATGTTACAAGCAGCAGGCAAGAAAAACAGTTTTCAGTAGGGGATATGATAACCCCTGATTGCGATGCAGGATGTACACCATCTGTTCATGTTCAGTAAGAGGTTGTCGACAAGCTCTTGAGGCATCATAGCCCATTCCTCTGGAGTGGACCATCGCGTAGCGCCAATCGCAGCTGTGGAATCATTGTTGGCGGATGGCAACGTGCTGCATGTCTCCTGAGAACATTCCACACAGGTTGAGGGCTGGAGACCGTGCGGGATACTTCATGTGATGAATATCTTCACTCTCTGACAGCTCAGCGACAGCAGCTGTACGATGGAATGTGGCATTGTCATCCATGAAGAGGAATTCTGGACCCACAACACCCTGGAAAAGACAGACATGAAGAAGGAGAACTATGGTACAATAGCGGTCACCAGTGACTGAACCTCCTTGGAAGATGTGGAGCTCCATACGGCCTCCAAAAACGAGAACTCCACTACTCCCAGTCTCTTTTGACGATGTTGGAGGAGTGATTGCATGTTCGCTGCTCTCTCTAAGCATATAGACATCCAGAATCGCTAATGAGACTAAATCGACTATCATCCGTAAACAGCACTCGATCCCATTGCTGAGCTCCCTATTCCTTGTGTTCCTGGTACCATAAAAAATGCCATTCCCGATAGGTAGGCATCAGTGGCACACACCATAGTGGTTGCAGAGTGAATAAACTGCCTATACAGAGTCTCCTAGCCATGGTAAAACGTAATAGCAGCCATCCAATAGGTCATTGTATTGTGGCTTGCGATTTTATCAGCTGTCAATCTCTCCTCGCCTGTAGAACAAGATACCGGTCCTCCCTTGTTGTGGTTGTTTGTGGACGACCACCACTAAGCCTTCAGACAGTTGTTATTGTTATTCGAAATGCCGTCCATGCTCGTGACACGATGCTGTGTGCGATTACGAACTCCTCGGCCTCACTCGTCACACTTCGATCTTCTTCCAACTTTCCAATGATTCGACCTCGAGTAAATTCATCCAGATGTTGTTTATGGTACTATCGGTTCCACATCTCGCACATTACAGCAACTCATCATCGTTCATACACTCATCACCGCTATACACTGTGCAACAGATTCCACTGAAATGCTACACATACACCGCCCTCATACTTTATACCCATCCTCACATCCACATCAAGTCATGATGCGTATACGCAAATGCCCTACCGTGTAGGACCCTAGGCAGTCTCCTGATTGGTCTTTCGGTCAGTTCTGCCTGTTCGTTCCGCTGTTACGTTACTTTTTCCATCTTATCCTTTATTTTTGCACACCAGTGTGTTATAAAAGCTGGTTTACATTTGGATGGTAACTGAGGTAGCTACTAGGTCTGGAAGCTGGCCCATTCACTGCACTATCTAACAACTAGGATAGGTAAATGGCACCATTATCTTGTAAGCAAAGCAATTTAGAATGTGGAAAGAAGGCAATGTAATGTGTGCTGACTGCCACTAATCCCAAAGCCGATCCACTTCCTATTCCTATCTGTGTGACACAATGTGTGCACAGTGAAAAATGTGTTGGTGGGAACAGCATAGTCGCTGGTAAATAGCCTGCATTCAAACGCACCGTCTTACCTCAAATACTAACAATAAGTGCTGTGACCTAGTGCTGTTTCAAGGGTTTACATTATGATAATAGCTATCTTCGTTACTATGAGCTAGCTATTACCCCATTTAGTATCCAAACATAAATTAGCATTTACAACCAATTATCCAGATGTGGCTCGGTAATTTTATGTAGATTCGTTATCCAGATTTAAAGTAACCTTGTTTACTCCGAACAATTGGAATTCCGCTATATTGACTAATCAATACTAAACGATTGCAAGAATTAAACTGCGTCACAGGCATGCTTACTGAAATAAAATATGCTGCTATCCATTAGGAAACAATATACAGTAAACTCTCTCATTAGCGTTGTTCTGATTAATGATGGTCAATGCTTCATATAATTACACTCATTTTGCATAACATCGTCTGCCGTTCAACGATGGTTTTTCTTTCCATTAAAAATCGTTAATGAGAGAAATACCGTATTTTGGTTAAACATTGTGCAATATAAAATGAGTGGTGGCTTGTGTGTCCAGAAATAGTGTGTCACAATCGAGTGCTGTTTTCCTTTTCATCTTTTCTCTTGCGTTTGAGAGGAGGTGGGTGGAGAGTTATCCAGGCATAAGGGGCCGTTTTACATAAGCACATTTCTGGCCATTTTATATCCCCTCCCCCTTGTAAAAACAAATAAGCAAATACCTGCCCCCACCTCCCCATCCTCATGCT
The DNA here is from genome assembly GCA_006491805.2 of Dysdera silvatica. Lineage (NCBI taxonomy): Eukaryota > Metazoa > Arthropoda > Arachnida > Araneae > Dysderidae > Dysdera > Dysdera silvatica. Next base: position 29,572,241 of record QLNU02014802.1, read on the forward strand.
AATGCAGAGATTGATCCACAGAGCGATTTTTTCTGGGGGGCGGGGAGGGAAACACAAAATGCAGTAGGATTCGCTTGTAAGGAGCCTGCATTTAGCAAGTTTCCAGATATAGCGAGGAAAATATGGATTTTGTTTAGTGTGATTAAGCACAAAACAATTTGTTTTGTTTTAGTGAACAAGCCTTTTTTGGACCCCGGATTTAACGAGCAATTTAAAAAATAAATAAAATGGGAAATCAAACTTTTTGTAAAAATTCCATCAGTTGGATCAATTTCCATGCAGTTGGTAGTCATAATCGATGCTCGTTATAACCGATTTCCACCGCATTTTTATGGATTTGGAGGGAATTTCCCTAATTTCCACCCCCATGAATTAGTCACCATGCTATTGTGAGATTTTGGTTTTCTAATTTTTTTAGTACATTTACATTCTTAAAATAAGAATGCAATGTGTGATGCAAATTATAATACTTATTTACATTTTTACTCTAATATTGAGCATTTATTTATAAGTTCGCTATAATATTAAATGCTTATTAATAAATAGAGAGTAATCACAACAAATTATCGCATTTAAAAAGTTTTAATATGCTGGTAATGGTTATTTTGGTGGCCATATGCACTACCATCAGAGCCATACATCATCTTATAATAGCGTATTAAAACTTACGCTTTAAACGAATAGTGTGTAACAGATAAGAAAAGTGGATTTGCTAAAACATATTTATTAAAAATCACACATTCATTATAGTTTAAAAATAGCAGGGTGGGGGGAGGTCGCAGGGAGCCTTGAAGGGGACCCCAAACAACGAAAAGTTGAAAGCCACATTTAAATAATCAAACATGTAACTGTGATTATGTGTATTTTACATCTTCTACACACAATGTGTCGTACATTCAAGTATTGCAGTTCTGTCAAAGCGGTTGTTACTTTGAAACGATATGCTAATTTCAATACTGTTTGTAACACTTCACTGCTTATGTTTCAAATCCCCTCCTTCCCACTGTTCAAAAAAATAAGCAAATCTCAAACCCCTCCCCAAAGGTGGTTATGTAATACTTGAGCAATCCCTAATTTAACATTATTAAAAACAACATAATGTACCAACAAGGCATTGCTTAATTACCACTATCACAGTCCAAAATCTCAAAGTACTTAAGAATTAATATAATTAATAAAAAAGAAAATGAATTGACAGGAAATGAATGAGATGGAGACGAGATTGAAGGGATAAGGGCTTTGTGTGCTGAGAATTGGAATAGAAAAAGCAAGAAATAGTATGAAATATATGGGCCGATAGATATTTTATACTATTCAATTTGAATTATAAATATGCACATTAATTTATAATCAAAAACAGCACTGATTAAGTATTTTAATGATATAATAAAAGAATAATGGATTAATAAAACATAGTCTCAAAAGCAATCGTATAGCAGACTATGTTCGTTATGAAAAAAAGAATGTGAAACTCACAAATAACGACAGCGTAAGACTTTTGCGCAGAACTTTTGCATGCGGTTAATGAAAAAGAGAGAAATTCATGGGTTGCAGAGCTTATACAACAACCAAGACTTGCTGTCTAGTGAATACAATGATTGTGTCTAGCATTTCTACTGAAACCTAGCTCCTTAGCAACTCACTGTTACCATGTTGTTGAAACACAAGTAGCTAGCAACCATGCTATTTCTAATATCAAACTGTTCGTTGAAATGTTTGAGCCGACTGCGTCGTTTTTATGACATGTTTCAAGCTAAATGAACATATTCTAATAAAATAATAACAATAAAAACATTAACACAATTTCTTTTTCCTTATAATGAAAAACAGGTTATTGACCAACATTGCAAGTTGACCGGCCGCCGCTGATGTAAATGCTATGTAAAATTAACACAGACTTTTGCACAATGTAAAGTTTTCACTTATTCTTACTTACACGTAAGTTTTTAAATACATTTCATGTACATATTATTCCCAGAGCAATTTATATAATACAGTAAACTCTCCTAGTAATGACGTTTAAAAGAAAAAATAGCCAATCGAAAAAATGTTCATTAAAATGTGTGTATAATTCCATGAGGTATTTGCTCAGATCACAGAATGTCAAAACAAATTTAAATAGTCATTAATTAATACAATCTTATCGAGAAAGTTCACTGTACACACGCTTGACAAGTTACTTCGAAACTTTGTAGTTGTACTTTTTGGTTAACTTTAGCTCTGTGATGTTGTAGCAGTAACACTACAATGGGGAAAATCGAGGATGGACCCTTCATGGTAGCTTTCCATTTCTTTCGACCAATCTGTGGTCTGGGGTTTAATTCTCCAGGTAACAATGGTTTGGATCATGGGCTCCCAGAGGGGGGGGTGCAAGAGGGTGCACTTACACTCCCTTGACTTGTGAAAAAATGGGGGGGAAAGACTGAATCCACAAGAAACTATAGTCTAACAATGTTATTCAACTGAAATTTTTCCTGGATGTACCCCACTGCTTTCTCGGGGTGCCCATGGTTTGGATCCTTTGAAAAATTGTAGATCCTAGCGCAAAATGAACTTGATTTCCCTTGCAGGGTAATACACAAACAATGGTTAACTTTGATATCACAAATATTTACAACTTTTTCGACTTCTTTAATCTTCTATATTCTTTTCGAGAACGCCTTGATTTTCTTATGAGCCTTATACATGAAAATTATGACTATGACTCCAATTGCATTGGCATCATTAGTGGTTCGTTTATTTTTGTTTTTTAATTCACCATTTTTTGATAGAGTCCCTAATGATCTCGTATGAAACACTAAGCTCCTGTAAGGAACCTTTCCGACCATGAAGTATTTATGAACTGCAAGGCATTGCCCGGGTTTCACAAGATATATAGAATGCATGTAGTACATAATAACGTGTCAGAAGATATAATATTACCCTTCCACTATTGAGCACTGGCACCACTTCAAAGCGAGAAACTCGTTTTTCTGGACGAGGACTTTTTGGAGATTCTGCCAATTGAGCTCTCCTTAGGGCCTCCTGAAGCCTTGTGTCTCGACCTAACTGAAGCTCCAACAGACGAAGTAACTCTATGCGTTGGATGGATCCAAGTAAAATCATTGAATCTAAAAAAAAAAAAACTCAGAGAATTTAAGCTTATGCTCCCATGATAAAGCAAAATTCTATTCATAATCTTAAGTTCAAAGGAGGCGCAGGTCATCTGCGATGGAACTAGAAATGAACCGTTTTACCTGAAGCATATTCATAGGTAGAATAATTCATTTCATTCTCAAAGAAGATACAACTACACATTCCTTGGCAGCAGCATCGACTTTGTACGCCTTCTGAACCACAATAAGTTTACACTGAACTAATGGTTTAGGAAAGGGGGAGCTCAATCCCCCCCACTCGAAAAAGCATATTGTTATCTTTGTGGTAGAATCACTATCTTCTTTAAAGTTGCTTGCCCCTCCCCCCATAATTCTTGAAGTGCTATACCCCTGCACCAATCGGAGCTTAATTAAAATGGAATGGAGCGTAATGGTAATGTAGACATTGAGCTAATGTGCACAGCACATACGCAGAAGCTCAGTTTGGAGAGAGAGACTACAAGGCACATGAAACAAATAGGGGAATATTATATAGGAATTGGAAAAGAGTGGTCAGACCATAAACCTGATTTGAAGGTTTAAGCTTCAAATCACTTAGCCTACTTCTCTCTTCTTTTTTTTTTCGTTGTTAAACAGGACCCCTTGACTAGAGAAAATATTGTGGATGGGTAATTTGGATTATATATATACATAAAATTAAAAAACTTTCAGGTACTCACGTCAAAATGCATTTACAATAATGTTCCCCATTACAACACTAAGAATCTGGTTTATAATTTTGTTAAAAGCTTTCTTTATCCTAAACCCTCCACTTCATTTTATTTTCTACATGCCTTTAACTTTCTCATTCCCTATTTTCACTATTATCGTCTATTATAACCTATCCTTTACTTGTTTTTTCGCCACAAAAGAATCATTCTAATTTTAAGTTCTAGTGGACGAAACGCCACTTTTCTAACAGAAAAAGCCCTAATATTGTTGGTGTTTTCTGCTACACCCAAGACATGGCAAATCTTATTTCTTTTATCAACTTTCTTACTTCTAATCCTTCAGTACTTTTTCTTAAATACTTCTTGTCACTTGTAGTTTAGCTTTTCTTACATTTTTATTTATTATACTAACAAGTTTATCTCTGTAATGTAGGTAAGTGTTTTGATATCAGGTTCGAGAATTATAGTAAGCTTTTTCTAGCTGTTGTATGCACACTTATTGAGTTCTCTATGTTCAAAAACGTTTTTGTATTTAATATTGTTCAAATTATATTTCTGTATATATATATTATGCATGTTTTGTTTAATTTGTGTGTGTGTGTATATATATATATATGTGTGTGTATGTTTATGCATATGAGCATATATATGTCTTTATTCTGATTGCACACTTCTGGGTCTATTATGAGTGCAAAGAAACAATTTGTTTATTTTGAATATACGGATTTATTTAAACTTAAACTTATATATTTTTACTAGTTAATAATTAAGTGTTTATCTTGAGTGTGACATATTCATGTAAAACTTTTTACAATTTTTGGTATAATTAGTGAATTTTCTCACCCCATCATCTTTTCTATTCATGTTAATTCAACTTTTACACTTTAATCACTTTCAATACCTCCATCTACTTGCTGTAAGTTTGCTTTTGGGCCACTTACAACAATTGAGATTGTTCTCAGTATTAATAAAGAGACCCTTCTAAATTACTAAAATATTGTTAAACTAATTATATTCTGGGTTTATACTGTTTTTAGCTAAGTTTTGGTCAATGCTGGTTTATTCAGTATTAATCACAAATCTCAATTATTGTAGTCAGAAAAAGCAAACCAATAACAGGGATTTTGTGCGGTCCCTGATGAAGAACAAAATTCTTGGTATTGTTTAATCTTTTACTCCTCTTCACCTTTTACTACTACATTTCAATTTTTATTCTGAGATGTTTCTACTATTTTAATTTACTTGGTTTTACTACCTTGTGTGATATTACTTTACAACTTTAACTTTGTCCAAGTTAATATATGCTTAAGTGTAGTGTATTTATGTATATTACATTAGAAAGTACTACATGTCACAATCATACTACAATTTTGCTATATATATATATAAATTACATTCACAATCTTAGATTGGGCCTTTTCCCAACGTACCGAAGTAAAGAAATAGAAAAGCAATGCCAAAGAGCTGGATTCAAACCAACAACCTCTAGGCTATCGAATTAAAACGTGGAGGGAGAAACGTGGAGGGCTATCGAATGAAACGTGTGTGGAGGGAGGGTGCTTCGAAGCTAGCTGAGTTCACTGTGCCAAAATTTATCTGTGGTTTAACACTGTAAATTGTGGAATGAATTATGGATTGAAACCAATGGCTTAACGTAGTGCCTTCCATGGACGAGGGTCTATCTTAGTAAAACTAAATTCATGTATGTATTACATAAACTTCTTTTTTTCAATGCATTTATGTTTTTCAGCTCAGATGAAGACATTTCTTTAACAACAAAAAATGGAAGAAATACAGAAATTATTTCTTACCTAATGAATCGACAAGAGGAAAAAATTGAAGTCTCTTTTTCAATTTCAAAATGTTCCGCAGATCCTTATATGTGCACCCTCTCCAAATACTCACAACGTCTCGTACCATGATATCTTCCACGTATATATTATGAGCCCTAAAAATACCAAGGACAAGTTATTAGAAATCTGATATGCATAACGAAGGTATTTTTACATGTTATTTATACTGAAGTAATTTCTACAGACGAGACTTTGAAAATATTTATTTAAATGTGTTTTTTATTTTCAATTCTTGGCATTTTATTCCGGACTTCTGAACAACATCTTCGGAAAAAAAACCACCTTTCGATGTTATTGAATATTAGAACGTTGAAAATGTATTCAATAACATTGAAGACTTTTTCTTTCAGGGTTTTTTTTTCTTTTTTATAAAGATTTCTTCATTGGTGAATGAAGAATAACATTTGAATTTAAGCGGAATAGTCCTGTATTACAGGCCCACCTCCGGTGGCCACCCTTCCCAATTCTCCCTTGCCCAAGTCAAGTAAAGTAAGAAGCATAGAAAAAGGACATGTGCACTCATCAAAATTTTTAATGAATACCAATGAACAAAAGAGAAAAATGCCCCATTTCGTGCCTTTCGGGTTACCATGATAACCAAAATTAAAAAGTAAAGAATTAATCACAACTAACATTTCTTTGTTTAGCTATTATTGATTCCACCAGAATATAATGACAACAAACATTTTTCATTAGTTTTAACATAAATAATTATATTATTGATACAACTACAATAAAGTGGCAACAACAGCCTCCTACCTTTATTAAAAAAAATAATGAAAAAAATAAATTTTTTTTTCTAATTGACCTTCATGAAAACTTTTTCAACTCTAAAAAATCAGTTGATCGGGTTCCCTTGTACTTCTGGAAATAGACTTCTGTTTGGTTGTTCTGCTACAAAATGGCTATGAAAATTTTCCTCCAGCTCCATTTCACAATTGAGCAACTGAACGAAAATTGGTTCTCTGATCTTTGTCCCTAAAGACATGCCACACTCCGGAATGAAACATTAAGCCTTAACGAGGCAAACAACTACAATGATTCATTTCCTAAGTACCAAAACTTATTCATGTCATTTCCGATTCTGTACTACTAGCTTGGGGAATCAGGATCACTTCACCGTGATTTATCACCACATTGGCACAGCGACTCTGCAGTCTCTTGACAGCATGCTTACACATCGGCACTCAGACGATACACATACAAGGCAATACTTGCACAAGGCTGGACATATTCAGGAGTTACAGACTGGTACAAATGTATGCAAGACTACACATATAAAGGACAGCATTTACACAGGGCTATACTTACATAAGACAACATAGGACCATTTTGTTGGAATTTTTATAACACATGGACGAGGGATCATGTTGTGCCGAAATATGCAGTTTTCCGAGAAATCTGAATCTCTTGTGATCTAGAGTAAAGTTTCTCGACCTTTAAAAGACCATGTCCCGGTAAATTCATTTTTTTTATAAGACAAGAGCCTAGTTCCAACAAATGTTCTCGTGAGCACCTTTCCATTTTTTAAAGGTTTATACATTAAACTATGATGAGTATGTGTAATTACCTATGACAAAATCATAAAGAATATCCATGTACTCCTTTTTATTAATATATGCTTTGCTAATACACTTCCTTGCTGATTGGTCACTGTCATCAGCAACATAGATGTTTGTTCAGTTTTAGTACGCTGTTTGAGCTTCCTGTCTGGGATTACAGCGCTGCCTCCGGCAGCCACCCTTCCCATTGAATTCCTTGCACAATACCTATCTACCTTGTTCAGTTTTAAGTACAGATGATGTACCACACATTACTGTAATAGACTTGAAGGCACTTTTTGTGTCCGGTCACAATAAGCAGTAAACCCTTTCTCGAATGGTAAAAGATTTCAATGTCTGAAAATCCTCGATCATCCATGAATACTCGAATTTAATATTTAAAGATACATGGATTGGGGAACTGGCATTTTCCGCACGGATGTTATTTTAGCATTTTGGATTTGAGCTTTCCAATCCATTTGAGACTATTTTTCTGCTCAGAATATTTCCACCATAAAACATTTATTCCTGAACAATACTTATAAAACTAAAGTAACAAATTTCAAGACAATCTCTCGTGGCCCAATATAATTGATGCCAGAGCCTGGCCGTTGGGAAATACCAGTCTATAGAACTTCCAGATGACAGATGGTGTTTTTTGGTATGATTAATAGTCGAACCATAATTTTATGGTATAACAGTACAACAGATTTCCACTATGTCACTGTAAGGACCATAGGACTGTTTTATTATAATTAAGTTACTGAAAACAACAGATGCAAGCCCGGAGAAATATCTAGTGTGTAATAGTTGAGAGAAGCAAGCATAACTGAATATGATTTGTGATCTAAAATTTTATTCAACAAAAGAGATATACAATAATTCAGTAGCGACACAAGGACTTACACAGAAGAGGTTGACACAATCGGAGGTAAATAAGGAAGCTTTTTGATTTGAATAATACTGTCATATATGGAAGGTTGAAGGGCTTGTGATATCCCATTCGCAATTAACACAGCAAGCTGAAAGACAACGATATTTGATTATAATAATTTTAGTATTGTACGCACTTTTAATGATTTTTTATTGTATGTTACACAAGGGCAGCTAAGATCATAATGGACCAAACAATCTCTTTATTCGTCTGTAGGTACTACTCTACACTTGGGATCGTTTAATCTTCCGTTTCTTTCAAAAATAACGGTATAGTGACTGATGACAGGACAACCAGCCTTTAAGCTTCAACCTGACTTGGGTTACATCTGTTGGCTAAGAAATAAAAAGTCAAGGTCATGTCAATGGAAGTCAATTGTGGAAGTTGTTGTGCTTCTAATTATGTTGCACCAAGTTAACCTCAAATCAAATTATATTTTATGTTACAGCCAGTGGCACCCATATGGGTAATTTTGGTGGGGGAGGGCTGAGAAAAATCACTACCTCCTTCAAGGCTGTCGAACATTGCGGTAAATGTACAGCCGGTGAAACAAAAATCTGAACACCCATTACCATTTGTGCAATAATTGTGCTATGGAAGTTTAAGATGTCAATCGATAATGAACAATGAAATCTACCAATTCATGTGCACAAAATTTGCATAAGGGACCGTCTCCATATTTAAACTTGCAGAAACTTTGAAAATTCCAATAGCAACACCGTCAAGCTGGCATTCACCAGCTTTTTTTTTTACGGTCATCCCTCAGGCATATTCTATGAATTTATTCCAATTTGTAATTTTGTACTTGATAATAAATTGATACTTAATAAATTTGATATTATAATCGGATTCCATACTATTTAGTTAGGCTAGTTTAAAATTTTAGCGTCATTCTGACAATTAAAACTCGAGATATTCCATAAAATGTCTACTGAGGCTTCCACCGTTATAGAAAAAAACGAATTTGTAGGTCGGGAATTCAATTTTCTGATCAAACCTGTTAAAATCAAAAAGTTATAATATCCGTTGACATTTTTTTTCTTTCTCTCACTGATAAAATTTGACAATATGCCTGTTGAATGACGACCAAGGAACGTCATTCGACAACAGTTTTAAAGCATAAAGTAATTTTTTTTTTTCATTTATTTAGTCTTTTCACTTTTTTAAACTATGCAATGCCCTATTAAACTGTTGCCTTAATTAATAATTTAAGCATTAAAAACCTACTGATCGGATTGTGCTGCAATTTCTGTGAAGTAGGTAAAAAACTAAGGTTTTAATTCCAATCAAAGAAAAAATTAATGTTTCTATTCATATTTTTAATGAATATGATTTTTATAATTTATAATTCATATTAGATATTATTTTAAAAATGAAACGCAGCATAAATTTTGTTTGGTTTGTTAAACTTAAACGCAATAAAAAATATTGGAGAGGTAAAATAAGTATTTCAGGAGATATTCATAAAAATACCATGAAATGTTTTAACATTATGAGCTCAACGTTTCTATCAATCAAAACTCATAAACCGTTGTACCAAACAAATTGAAATTTAGTATTAGAAGTGGGGGGAGATTGTTTTTTATCCAGATTCGAAATATTTAGCAAAACTATTTGCTGCCATTGGAATTTTCGAAGTTGTTGCAAGCTTTAATATGAAGATGATCCCTTATAGTTTTGTGTGTGTGTGTGTGTGTGTGTGTGTGTGTGTAACATTTTACAGCTCAAGGACTGCAATGGTCATGCTGCACTGTGACTTACAATTTTCCAAGATATCAGAACCTAAAAGACTAGAGAACCAAACCCCAGACTACAGTGAGCAGTGTGATCTTTATGAGATCTCTGAGTAAGCGTTCTTTGCACCGTTGGGAGTCGAACCCAAATTGATGGCACACTAAGCGAACGTGTTACCACACTGTGCCACTGCAGGCCCACGGTCTCTTATTCAAATTTTATGCACATGTATTGGTAGATTTCATAATTCACTATTAATTAGCACCTTTGATTCTTCTGTAGAACAATTATTGCGAGAATGGCAATAAATATTCAGATTTTTGTTTCACCGGATGTACAAGATACTAAAATGCTACAAAAATAATTGATACTGCTTGACAATTAGTAATGAGCTAAAAAGTACCTTATTTTAACGACTTTGTGACTGTAAAACTTTTGGAAGTAAAAGCAATAGCACAAAATTTGGGCAAATGAAACTTTTAAACAACAGCTAGGGAGTCAAGCCCCTGCCCCCTGTATAGGCAACCATGGTTGTAGCCAAATTTACAATGTCCATTATCTGGGTCTCACATTAATTACTCAAAATAATTTTAAGACATGAGAAGATGAGTGCAGCACTGCGTAATAGACTATTTAAAAATGAAAATACACATAAAAATAGTATAATTGTGGCATTTATTGCAAAATTTATTGCGAATGCAAGTTTTCTTATATTGGTCAAACACAGAAAGCCATCCAATTTAGAGTTAAAAAATACCAAATCTACGTCCAAAAACAAGATTTCGATAAATTAGCTACTACTCTTAATACTCTTGGAAACATGTCCGCCACTTCCGTTTTGCTGAAGCTAAAATAATTGAAAAAGTCCAGTCACTCATAGACCTTAATTTTTTCTAGGCCTATCATATATTCTGTAATGCTGATAAAACAGTCAATGAATCGTGTGAGAACAACTATTTTCCCACTGTCTACAAACAGCTCTTCAACCCTTCATAAAATTTATCCCGTTGTTCTTTTTTTTTTTTTCTTTTCTTTAATTTCTGTTATCTATTCTCTGCATAACAGATAACAGCACACTACTGCTATATTTTTTTGTTTTCCGATTTAATAGCAATTATTCTTGACAATTTTCTGAAGTAGATGGTATGTTTTCCCACCAAAACAATCATAAAAAAGTCATTACAGCTCATATTAAACTGCACTTGCGTGTATTTTCGTTTTTAAATAATTTTAACATGTTGATAAAAATCAAACTTCAGTAATTAAAAATGATTATAATTCCAGTTACTGGAATGATTTATAATTATTACACTATGCAGTAATTTGAAGTACTTACGATTACAGGTAAAATATGCGACATTTGCCCTGTAAGCTCAAAAACTATAACTGATGTAGATATTGTATGGGTTACACTTCCGGATAAGGCAGCAGCCCCTGGCAAAAACACAAAGTACTGAATTTGAAGAAACAAATAAGCATATAAGGAAACATTTGTAATTTATGTTAGTTGTAATATATATGCGAGTATCGATAATTAAATTTTACACTTAAAAACAAATAATTGAGCAATGTGATAAACTGACAACAATTTAAAACTAAACGAAGTTATCCTACATTGAATTTCATTTAAAGACACAAAAATTCCCCAAACATAAAATATGTATTAAAATGATGAACGATTAATAACTTAAATATAATACAGTAATGATTATTCTACAATAATTAAACCTACCTACAACAGCATATCCACCAGGTATAATACGGTTCACACTTCCCCCGATGCTAATGCCTTCTGGAAACCACCATGCCATACTCTCACCAACTAGCCTTCCAAACGCAGCACCTAAATTTATTACCTTATTACTTTATTACAGTTTACAAACTTGTATATTGTACTTACTATGCACATAAAGCAGTACTTCATAAAAAACAAATATCAGGGCTGCTACTCAAATTTATGTTGAAAATAGTTGCTTTAGTAGTCTAAACAGACAGGGAATAGTTGCAAAAATAGTTGCCTCAAGTAAAAATTTAGTCGCAAAAATAGTTGCCCCAAGTGAAATGTTAGCTGCAAAAATAGTTGCATCAGGAGAATATTTAGTTGCAAAAATCATTCTCTGCAGCAAAAATTTAGCAAAATGTGAAAATTGAATGCTTTAAAAATGTCCTTACCTAATTCAATATACCGCACAATCATGTTCTCACAATTGAATCAAAATAATTTACAGTTTAGGAACAGATATATGAACAGAAACAAAACACAGACATAAATATAAAAGCAAAAAACTGTCTTGTGCACATTTTGGCTTCTTAATAATAAATTATTCTATCATTATTATATTTATTATTTTTATGCACAATTTTGTTCAGTTTTTTCTCTGTTGATTCATGGTCTTTTTCCTGCTTCCGTAAATTTTCTGCACTCTCCAACGTTGCTTGAGCAATCCTAATCCCTGGCAAATCATTTTTCCGGATAGATAATTTAAGCCGATTGTTTGCTTCCTTTAAAATAGTATCCACAGAATTTTGAATCTCCTTTTTTTTTCCCCGGGATACTTGTTTTACCCTACATTCCAATTTTTCTATTGTTTCTTTTTTATTCATTATTTCCTCTTGCCCGAGTCTTTCTTTTTCAATTTTATCATTTCTTTTTCACGCTGATCTTTAAGCCTCCTCTGTTCCTCTAAATATAAGTCATATGACCTATGTGCATTGTGAGTTAATTTCAATAGTTGTTTGGTAATAGGAACCTGGGCCACATTTTTATACTTCTTCAAGGAGTCCTTGATTAATAACCTGTCATTTAAAACATGCATGGAGATAGTTGACTTGTCCTCAGATAGTATTTTCCAAGAAATTGAAAAACTTCTCTCTACATCTGCACTCCAATGAGATAAACATAAAACTGCTTTTACTAACTTGGCCAATGATGGATATTTCGAAGTTCCCAATGCGCTCTTTTGGTACTACATATCCCTCCAAAAATGGTCAATCCTGACATCTGTAGCAGGAATTACTTTGCATTGGATACTCCTCCACTAATCTTTCACATCTGAAACACCAACCTCAACAAAAAATAGAGCCTTTTGCCAATTCAGCAACATGTTTCACACTCTTATCATGCAGTATTTGTTGAGTTTGAAAAGCATTGGAAGTTTATTAGCAGTTTCTCTTGCCCAGAAACAGTTTGTTTCTTTTTGTTTTTTTTTAGTAAATAATTATAGGCTTCCATATAATGCCTTTGGATCTTGTTCATTGCATTTAATCTGCCCTTTTCACTTAAGAGCATGACCTAAACTGAAGCACTACCACAGTCTACTTCTGATGCCCTCAAGAGATGCTTGGTAGATAATATTCCATCAGATTTTGCACTTCCTTTACATATTCTTCCTTTCAGAATATTTAGAATGACCTTGATTTTACTGTAGGGAATGTGAATTAGAGGCTCCGAAATACTTCAGAGAATCTGCTGAATAGCCTAGAATGCTCTGAAACAAAATGCAATTCTACTTTCATATCAATACATCTAAGGCTTTTTACAATCCTCTTGCACTTCTCGGTTTGCATGATCCTCTTCTCATTTGTGGGGATATAAATAAAAAAAGTACTCTGAAACGGCAGGCCACTGTTCAGTCTACTAAATATCTACTAAAATACCACTATATACTAATACTATATAATATATCTACTAAAATAATAATAAGTACTCTTTTTCTTCTCCTAAACAAAAATAGCTCTAGATTGAGCTAATAATACGTGGGTGTCAAATTTATTGGTAATAAAAAAAGTCCCCTATGAAAAACTCACAAAAAACTCGCCCCGGTGGCTTTGTGTGTTGACCATTATTTGGCAATTGTGTTATCCCTGTGAAGGGTAATAATATCTTACATCCTCATATACGGAGAAAAAGAGCGTTATTTCTTGTCCTCATTCGTCTAGTAGGTCAAGACACCGCGGGCTCAACGGAGGGACCCTGGTTCGAATCTGGGATGAGGACGGCGTCTCTTTTTCTCCTAAACAAAAATAGCTCTAGTTTGAGCTACTAATACGTTGGTGTCAAATTTATTTGTAATAATAAGTACAGTTGGCCATTTCGGTTAAACGGAGTTCGATTAATCGGGGTTCTGTGCTATACATGTGATCAGTGGTGCAGGAAAGTTGGGGGCTCAGTATGTTCAATCCCTCCCATTGGGTAGCAAAATACACTGTTCCGTTTAACGCCAAATCATATGATCTATTAAACTACTTGAGAACCCCCATAATTTTTGAACTTCTACACCCCCGTATTTAATTGAAATTTCTTGAATGCGGCCTTCTTAGACTAACTTAATGCGACCTTCCAACATGACAAGATTCTCCCAGGGGCGGATACAGACTTTCATTTTGAGGGGTTCAAGGACAGAATTTGCCATGGTCTTGGAATAACACCCTTCATTTTTCATAAAAGTTGGAATTTTTTACAGTGAAAAAATATATTTTCGGGGTGAGTCATGACCCCTGTGACCTCCCCCCTGTGTCAACCCTTGGATTCTCCACCCCTGCCCTAGACCTTTTAAGATTCAGATTCATTAGAAGATTAAGTCCTGGTGAAGCATGACCTTTGCTATTACTTTTATGCCGTAAAACTCAGCATTTAAAAAAAAAAAAAGACATATTTTAATAGAACACTCAGCTCTATGTCATCTATATAATATCTTTAATCCTTTATTCTCCCAGTTTGTACTGAGATGCACAACTCCTTGTATTCTTCATTTTAATCACATCAAAAATGATTCATTGCTCAACAAGTTACTCACAAGAGCATAGGCTTGTGGGGGGGGGGAACGGGGTGGATTACAGAGTGCCGAGGGATGGAGTGGGCTATCAAATAACAAAATATGTACAAACACTGATCATTATTTACTATTACAACAACCATTCCCATGTCATTATAGCACACTGCTAGCCACTACAATTACAACACCAGGAAGAAAGCATTAGAATGAAATACTGGTTAGTTGATTGAATGTTTCTGGTGAAAGGACAGCAATGGTCATTCTGCACCAAACAAGGTAGAATGGACCGAAATTTATAAGATATGTAGACCATAAGAGAACATACATATGATTGATCTGCACTCCACGAGTCTTTTCTTTTTTTTTCAATCGGTGGATTTTTCCATACGTGCAACACAAGCTGTGTTAAATACATGTGGTTTTGTCATCTCTGGTATTTCTTGGTATTGCAGTTTTAGTGGCCAGTGGTGTATATATATAAATGCTATCATAAAATCATAATTACAAGTCTTATTTCCGGAAATCCTGAAGGCGTGAAATGAAAAGGAATACAAAATCATTTTCATTTAAATTCAACTTAATAACTAGAATTTAAAAAAAAACAGATAACGGGCTTACCCATTTTAAACACAGGGATAAATAGACCAGAAGGAACCGGCAAAGTAGCTGCCAGAGCAGTAGTTATAAACTGAAAAACAATAGTATATAAAAATTTATAATTCTTCTACTTACACATAAAATAATTTTTATATAGAAAAATAAGGCACAACCATACTGTAGACATGGATATAATACTATCAGATACTTGAAATCGTTTACAATAACCAACTGCACATAGCAACAAAATCACTGGAAGAAGAAGAGATATTAGTCTCCTATCCTCTCATATGTTAAGCCTATCATTTATAATGACACCACATACCGTGTATAACATCAGTGCCTTTTATAACAACAATAATTTTCCATGTAACGAATTTAGTGATTAGCTATAATGACTGAACGACCCCTCAGGACTAAGTGGTTGCCCATCTTCTGCGATGGGACAAATGTCTGAATCGGTGTGGGGACTATGTGGAAAAATAGTGTAAGGTACGTAGAATAGTACGTATATTTGTAATTACTTGTAGGTACCTTATTTTGGCTAATAAAAAATAGGGGCAAAGACTTTCTGATTCGCCCTCGTTCTTGAATCACATTGTTCAGGATCAAAAAGTCTTAGAATAAAAAAGTATAAACATGTTTAAAAGTAAATACAGAATAAATAAGTGGAACAATGTATTACCATACTATGATTTAAAAGACGAAACATCACTTTCAGCAACGATCGGCTATAATTATCCAATCTTCAGTCCCTTAGATATTGTTATAAACAATTTCCATTGTAATAAATTTCAGACATACATATGCACACCACTCTTAGACGTAAACATATTTTAGATGTATACGTACAACATTAGACATGTATTAAATCTTGAGATAGAAGTAATAATTTTTTTAAATAAATAAAATTTTGACAAACAAGTCAGTTAACCTAAATGATGCAATAGAACATTTGTTTTTACTGTCATAAAAGCAACTGTATAGTTTGAATAACTTTTTAAGAACGATGTTAAAAGGACTAAGTTCCATTGACAAAAGTAGGGTATTTGATTGATAATGAGACAACTTTGATCAATTAATACCAAATTAACAAGTAAACAATACAAAGTTTTTATGTATTTAAGTATATGACATATATATGTGCACAGTCCGAACACATGTTTTAACAACTAACGGTATCCTTTGATAGTGTGTTCTTAGGTGGCATATTACATGTCCTATGAACATGCCCTGTATGGTCATATCAAATCATGACTAAAATTGGCATCTGAATGCATGATGACAGCTTGAGGAGGCTTTATTTACTTCATTCCAATATGGATACATGTAAAGGCTGTTTATTATACTTCTTGATAAGTTTCTTATCACACACACACAGTATCTTATTCTTTTTGTACTTTATTATTTTCTTAAAGTTTATACAAAGTCCCTGGCGAACTTTTCAAAGACCCGGAGAACTTTGAAGAATTCCTAAAAAATTTCCAGGAGCCTACAAATCCAATACAGATTGAAAGAGACAAAAAGTTAAATAAAATGCCAACGAAGTGTATAAAAACCAGTGGCACTTTCTATTTAAAAACTAATTTATATAAATTTATCAAAAGTTTATGCAAGGAGGGTTGATGAGGATTGTAATACCCCAGAATTTTGTATGTACATATACAAGGTGTCCCAACAGCAGGGTTACAAACCTTAAGGGGTCATAGTACTCATCAAGGTGAACGATAATATGTCATAGAATCTAAAGTCGCAAACCACCCACAGCGCCAGTTCTAAAACCGTCCAGCATGCACAAATATTTACAAATAGTGCGTGAAGAGCGCCAGATACTACTCAGGTCATCTGATCAAGTGCATAGCTGATTAGGACATCTCATTTTGCGCTTCTCATGCACTGGTTGTAAATATTTGTGCATGCTAGATAGTTTTAGATTCACCTTGATGAGTACTATGACCTCTTGAAGTTTGTAAGCCTGGTGCTGTGATGCCCTGTATATATGAAGTTGTAGGTCCTATGTAACACCCCACCTCTTATGAACTTTCTGTGTGCACCAATAGAATTAATGTAAATGAATCCATTAAAATTGTTACAATAAACACATTTAAATTCATTTATGGAAAGTACAACAAATAACTAAACTCACAATGATTACAACAAACAGAATTAAATTCACTTATGATAATTACAATAAAAACACAGCTAAATTTACAAACAGTAATTACAATATAAACATAAACTCACTTACAGTAATTACAATAAACACAACTAAATTAACAAATATGTTAGTGTATTTTGTTGTCCAATGGCTGACGATTATCATCTCATCGACATCTAGATTTTCCTTTGACCATGTGACATTACTAAAAAGCTCATTCATGGACTCGTGGGTTGTAAGCTGGAAAAAAAAAAACCACTTAATTAAGAACCCTTAAAATGTTTTTAAGTTAGCGATATTATGAATAAATGACTTTTTATCTGTTTAAAAAAATAAAGTATAAATTCAAAATTACGAACCTCTGCAGCCATGAATTGCCCTAGCCCAAGAGGGTAAGTCATGGTAGAAATGATCATAGTTATTAAACCAGGATACACAAAGCGGCTAAATAAATGAAAATTATTATTACTATTATCAGTAAATGATTATTATTATTATGTACATCATGTTCTGATGACTAAAGTTATCCTCTAATATTGGGTCTTTTCTAAAGACAAAAAACAGGGGGTCAACAACCTATGGTATGTTTGGCACACAAAGCAGTTTTTAATGTCACGCAGGGTGACTTAACAGCAAGAATAAAATTCTGAACATGACTGTTAAATTTAAAAATTTACTTGATTTATATTAGGTTCAATAGTAAAATAAACATTCACGAGTTAGTAGGTGCAAGCTACCATACAGAATGATACTGCAAATATTACTTTGACATGCTGCCATTAAAAGGTTGACGACCCCTGACCTAAGATATCAAACGGCATATATATAGGGGTGTGCATAAATTATCTTTGCTACTTAAGGCTTTAATTACTTTAAAACTACACAAGATAGTAAACGGTTTTCAATGTGTAACAAGATAACTCATAAAGTTTTTTTTTATTTTCAGGGTGATGCAGATTTGATGAAAAATGTGGACACCACAGGAGAAAGCTCAGTGAGTAGCCTGGTTCATAGAGACGTAGTCTGATACCCAACTGCAACAAACTTTTGGGCACAGTATAAAAGGGAACCACTGTTCCGACCAACTATTCAGGCTTGGCATACGTCATTATTCCCTTCATGGTTTATACGTCATGGTTCCCTTCCATACTGTGTCCAAAAGTTCATTGCAGTTGGGTATCGGACTTTGTCTCTATGAACCAGGCTACACACTGAGCTTGCTACTGTGGCGTTTTTCATCGAACCTGTATCACCTGTAAAATAAAAAACTTTATGAGCATGTTGAAAACCTTTCATTATTATCTAGTATAGTTTTATAATTATTAAAGTCTTAAGTTGTAAAGATAATTTATGGACACCCTGTATATGCAATTTCAAGTTCATGTAGTCTTTTGTAATCGATAAATAGTGATTTTTTTGAATTCCTAAATACAGGTAATATATGCACTTTCATAAACAATGGATGTAATGTAGACTGATGAGGCACCCTTCTGATTATCGTCTGAGATCCTTGACGTGTAAACACTGCAGTTTCGTCCACAGAAATCGTGTTGAAGAGTTGGTATTTAGAAAAGCCAATGCCAAAAACTTGGATACAACTGCATGCTTGATAACTTCAGTATCTTTCCAACTTGAACATCATCGCCTATCTTTTTAGATATAGGTCATATCATTGAAGGAAGCCATCCATTGAGTGGTACGATGCTATGAATTCCTCCGGGGATATGTCTAATTGTGGTGCTATTGCAAGGGCAAATGCTTAAATATCAGCCCTGCGAACAAACAAAACATTTACTCTTTTGTCAGTAATCCATTCACAGATGTTGTTTTCCTACTCAGGAAATAACGATTGCTGACCTTATCCACACTTGCGCTTCTTAGCATTTCCCTCATCCACCTGTTGACTGAAGTTATAATACTCTGATCACAATTTGCAGACCATTCGGAGATACAACTTCTTCTCTTTACAGAATGCTGTAGCGTTCTTGCCCTAAGAGTCCTCCACAATTCGTTTCTGGTACTTGATGGAACAACTCTTTCTTTTGCACTTATCTTATTTGGTTTGCTTGCTTTTTGGTTTTACGGCTCAAAGACTACAGTGGTCATGCTGCGCCGGGACCTACTGTTTTCCGAGGAATCCGAACCTCTTAAGGCCTGGGGAACCAAACCCCGGACTACAGTGAGCAGTGCGATCTTTATGAGATCTCTGAGTAAGCGTTCTTTTTGCACTGCTGGGAGTCGAACCCGGATTAGCCGCGCAATAGGAGAACGCGTTACCACACTGCGCCACCGCAAGACCTCTTATCTTATTTGGGGATCAACAAAAAAAAAAAAATATTATTCCGTTTAAACCTATTCTTCAACCAAGTGTTAATTGAAGACTTACGAGACAGGAGTGGCAACAAAAACCATTATAGATAATGGACCATGCAAAAGCAACAAAAAAATTGCAGACACAAAATTCAGTAAACATTTATTTCTCACGAGTACACTAAGCAGGTCTGTTACAATACATGATGTATTAAATTATGAGGATTCGAAATAGTCATAACCACATTCGTGCCTTATCGAATGTGTATGTGCATTGTGTCAGCACTCTAATTGGTCATTCTGCAGTAAGTTTGGCATCCATTTGGCTGATAACCTGAACTGGAGCTTATTTTTGAGGTATGACATATCACGAGAAGTCTGAAAACTCATGCTACGTCTTATTTTCCGATTAGGTCTTATGTTTAGGAAAACATGGCAGATTGACCACATGAAGAGATGCTTGTGTAAAAGGGGTTGTAAAAAGAGACTGTACAAAGTCATTTAAATTTCATAGGGATTCAGGAAACACTTTGTGTTGAGCATGTTCACATTAATGAGGTTGGACGGTACATGAAGTTCCAAAAAAAAACAACCACCATTACGCATTATCCTAATGGAGTGGTTCCCAACCTTTTTCAAGCTGTGACCCACCTTTATCGTAGCCAAGTAATCCACAACCCTCCTTTTATAGTAACCAAAAGATCTGCAAGCCCCCTTTGTCCACAGCCACCACATTTGCATGATGAAAGCATTTTTAAAAAAATTATTATATACATATAATTACATATACTATATTAATCATATATATGAAATTAATTATGTATGTTAATGTATATTATAGATATAAAGTTAACAACGATTAGTAGAATATTGCAATGTGTGTAGCCATGTTGAAATATAAAAGCCTTGGAAACATTTGGTATAAAATTAATTCCTTATAAAAAAAATTGCAGCTCAAAATAATTGCAGCGACCTTCCCAGAAAGCTGTTTGTGACCCCCCAGGTTGGGAACCACTGTTCTAACAGTTCACTAAATTAATGATTAATTAATCATTAATTCTCTCTGCCTTTTTCGAGATACGTAGACACATATTCTACATGTGATCCAGGTTTTCCTGCATTTGAAGTTATATACAGACGCTGTATCCTAAATTCATTATATGCTCAGTGATTTAGTTTTCAAATCACTGTTTTTAGATAACATTGCATGTATCTCCATGGCAACGGTTTATACAGCAATGAATATAATTCCTAATACCAGGTCAGCTGACAAAATTAAACTCCAGTAGCAATGTTTTCTCCGAGTAGCAACGTTAAGCTAATATGACTACTAGGGCTGGCTTTTGTAACAGGTAAATCTAAGTGATCATGAAGAGCTGCAGGTTAAAAAGGGCTGTGTCTAAGTTTGCATTTACTACTGACTTCTCCCACTTTGAAGAGCCCTCGGGTCGTTCGAGGTTCGGTCTCTAAAAGTAACCTTTGCTACGCATCCCCAAATAATTTCCCTATGTCCCTTCATGTATTCTTTCGTGAGCACATTTTTTTTTTCCAATTCCCGATAACACCTTTTGGTTCAACTTTGCCTATGCAAATTTGCATATCCAAAACCTCGAAAAGAAACAAAATGGAGGGGCTATCACTGAATAATGATTTACAATGTTGAATTCCGTTTTCTATTATGGAAACTATGAAGAACTAATACATTTCCAGCAATGTGTGGTGGGGGCCATAAATCCGATGACTATGTTTTAACACAGAACAATATAATTGTGATCTTTACTGATACTGCCAAATGTCTAAAGCTGGTCTTGACAACGAGGTGGGAAGTAAAAAAAAAAGTAGGGTATGTATCCTATATACTAGCTACTATATAATACTATACTAGCTAGTAGTGACAACTTGAACAAATAAAGAATTGGTAACAGTGATCTCCTTTTTCGTAAAGAGAAAGTTGTGTAGGGCTAAATCTGAAACGTTTTCTATTTCATATTAGAACTACAATCATTTGATGATAAATAAGTAGCTATTAAAAAGAAAGCAGCTTCAAAATCCTGTTTCTGACAACTTATTAGACAATAAATTAATTCTATTAATAATATAACAAAGTTATTACCATTTCATAAGTAATTTGTTGCTAATTCTAATTTAATAAACTTGTTCCATTTAGTCACTAAATTAGTTGTTGAGAAATAAATAAATTATTAATTATTTTATGTGCAAAAATATAGGGCATGGCTATGGAAGTGAAATATTAGGGTTTTTTTTTTTTTTTTTTTACAAATGCTTTAAGGCCATGCATTATCTAACATCATCTATATCTCCAGAAATAATTTAAAACAACAAATAATTTGTTGTAAAGTAAACAAATTTATCAGTGGTATAGATCATAGAATTCTTACTTTTTCTGGAGAAAGGCATTCATTCGTTTGTGCTTTCTATTAAAATTCACTATTTGTCGATGAGACCAAACGAAAAATGCACCACCAAATCCGCATGCTGCCCTGAAGAATATTTGAAATTGAAACACCAAATAAGTTTGATTCGAATGCATCGTTTAATAATCTTTGAAGGACATGTGAAAAAAGCAAAGTTTTCATACCCGATGAGTGCAAAAACAATCAATTCTTGAGGATCAAATGGGAAGTCAATGTGAAAATTGGTTCTAAAAATGGCCGTAATGGTTTCTGAAAATAATGAAATGCACAAAATCAAAGATATTGAATAAAAGAGTAACCATTTTTTATAGTTACATATCCTAACTATAAATGATTGTACAGTAAAACCCCTCATTAGCGGACGCTCACTAGACAAAAAAAAAATGTATTGATAAACAAGGAGTGATCGTAAAAGAATATGCTTCGACATTACTGGAAAGGAAGTTTTGCCAGGGGATTTTTATCTGGATCGTAAAAATGGGATGATCATGTATGGGATGTTTTGAGTTACAAAGGTTTTGTTGTAATATGTTTAAACTCTCTTTCTCCATTCCTATACATTACTTGGAACTTAATATGGCCAGGGTTTTCACTCACATTAGAGAAAATATTTCCATGGCTTTTCTAGGTTTTTACAAGACTTCCCCTGCAAAATACCCTGACCAATCACTAGCAACTTTCAACTCAACTTTGGTTGTGGAGAAAATAGCTTAACGTTCATGAGAGATTGATATTTTCAAAATATAAATTAGGATTTTCCCTGACTTTCCCAGGTTTAACTAAAAAATTCAGTTTTTCGATTTTTTCCTAATCTTTAGGGATGATTACAAATTCCCTGACGATTATCCAGGTTCAAGGGAACCCTGTTGGTGAAATTCCAGTAGTTTTATTGTTTATAGCACAAGGACAGCCAAGGTCATGCTGAGTCAAGACCTACAGGAGGGTTCCCACTCATATTAGGGAAAAAAATATTCCCCAGCTAATTGAAGAGCTTATTTCCAAAAGACAATAAGCCATTTTTTTCCATTCTTCAATAAATGTGAATTTTGAATATATGATTTAGTTTTTATTTTACAGAAAAGGTACTTTAAAAAATAAATCCTATAAAAAAATACATGAATTAAATATGAGTAAAAAATAAATCCTATGTTAAAAATTCATGTTTATTGAAGAACGGAAAAAAAAATGAACGCCTTTTGTAAATGAGCTCTTCAATTGTAAACAGAACTTTGAATTATTGAACTTAGGTTTCAAAGATAATAGCTTCTCGTTTACGCAAAGTTTAAACATTCAGAACAGAAATTAAAAAGGTTTTTCCTGACTTTTTCAGGTTTGATAAAAAAATCTTATTTTCCAATGACTTTTGGAGACAATTCATCATTCCCTGCCAATTCTAGGTTGTTCAGGTACGTGCGAGCGTTGTAACCCTTTCCTAAAGAAACAAAACCTCTTTTGCCTAAACAATAAACACTCAACTGCAAATCGATAGAAGAAAAAAGGGTTAGCTCTGAAGGAATCAACCCCCAAATATCCATGTGGTAGTAAAGTGAATTACAACTGTGCCATTATAGGAATTGCCATTGCATGTCATCACATTCAATGGCATAACCTATCCATCAATGGATGAGTTTGAGCTTCATCTGTCATAGAAACATATTGGAGATACAATAAAATATGTCTTTAACAATATTTCACATATTCCCAACACATATGGAGTAAATCAGGTTCAACCTTGAGTATAATGACAGCTAGAGTTTCGTTACAGACAGATTTCACTGTATTTTTCGTAGCAAAATAATGGAGTTTCACCAGGAGATTGCGTAACAACTGTTATTTATTGAAGTAGAACAATTCTCATCTTAGATGATGATGTGGTAGTATTAGATTACGGCTGGTTGTATTTTATAGAGCAAGGACAATGAGGGTCTTTCTGCACCAAACTAGTATTAGATGATGAATTACTCATAAAGAAAATAAATGAGTTATCGTCCCCTGGTGGAAACCCACAATTTCCTGGTTTTCGGTCAAATGCTTTACCGTTAAGTTATAGGCGCACAGACATTCTTGCCCTTGCGAGAAAACATAAGGCATTACTATAGACAAGTTCGGAATTAGTGGAGCAGTGCAGGAACTGCTTTTTAGATTGAAGCGACTCAGAACATTCCCCTTCTCCACCTTTCGGATTACTTAATAACACTACCTGGGGGAGAGGGGGAGTTCAAACAACTTAACAGAAAAAGTTAGATAAAACTAGAAAAAAAATATGTTCATGAAAAATAAACAAGTTTAAAGAGACTTTGGCTGGACATTCATTTTAGCATATTGCCAGAAATCAACTTAGACAAAATAGATGGTTACACTCGTCTTCATTTAATTACAAGAACTGCCATGTAACTAATACACACACACATTTGCCATCTACAATTAATTATAACTATACATATTCTGTTTTTTAGTGCCTTTGGGCCTTGGGTATCTCGCTTTATACATCTGGCTTATCTGATTTACTTGTATTTTGCGACATACCTCCAGAAAAGGCGCCAAGCATGTAGTCTGGAAAAAAGCCCCTGACAATGGTTCTAAGGCTGCATGCTTATATTACATTGTGTATATATATCGAAATGTTATATTTTATATTAATCTTTTCTCTTACTTTAATTCTATCAACTCTCATTTATCTAACTCGCCCTAACACTGTTTCTTTCTTATATGCATTATTCGTCTTATATATGCATTTGCTATTTTGCACTATACTTAGATAATTTTAGATTTATTTCTTCAATATATTTCATTATTTTTTTCCTCTAATTTTAAATTTTCTACATATATAATCTGTGTTTCTTTCTGCTTTAAAATAATTTTCACAAAAAAAAAAAGGTAATAAGCAAAAAGTAATTTAAATTTGCATAATTAATTTCAATTAGCATTATCATAAATGCTTTCAAATTCATATTACATACATTCCCCCCCCCCTCTCCCTTGGAGCACTTATCTACCCATAACTGTTCCATTATAATTCAAAGCACACAACGAGGACATGCTTTCCAGGTTCGTCCCAACTTTATCAAGTGAAGGCAAAGTTCTTTCACTTAATGAAGAGAGCAATGACCCTAGAGATGATGTGTTGTTTTGCATGTACACATTACAGATTAAGTAACAAATAGAAAGATACATATATAACGATACCTTCATTCTTAAACCAGACACCTAGCAATCGCCATACCATTGCTCCACAGCATGCCGCAAAGAAACCCCGCCAGTAATTTCTAACAGCAAAATACACGGACGTTACTTCTATACTGAACAAAACACCTGAAAAAGTAGATAATTATGCTATAAGTAGATATTATACAGATGTCAACTCATAACTGCATTTTAGAAAATAATTTGTACTTAACGAGCACACTTAAAGCCGAACAAACATTTTTTTCCCTCTGTACTATTTTCCTACTCAGGTTCAACAATATTATGCTGGCAAGGGAATGTGGTTAAAATCATTAATTACTGTTTTATTTAATTCATACCTTCGCTGCTTCACAGTGTTTCGTAAAACTTCATACTACTCCATATCACTTCTCATCACAAAGTAATGTTACACTTGATATTACTTTGTTGATTGAATCTTTCTTTTTTTGGCACAAGGACAGCAAAAGTCATGCTGCACCGGAACCTACAGGCATCTGAACCTCTTACGGCTTAGGGAACCAACTCCCGGACTACGATGAGTAGTAAATCAGTAAGCATTCTTTTTTTGGCACTGGGAGTGAAACCTGGGTTATTTGTATGCTAGGAGAACAAGTTCTGATGTTCATGTTGTGCCACCACAGGATTTGTATTACTCTAGAATATTTCTTATTACTTCGTAATACTTTATATTACTTTACCTCCAATAGGAGCAGCAAAACTGCACGCAACACCAACAGCACATGCAGCTGCCAGCATCTCATTTTCTTTTGATTCATTCTGAAAAAAAAAATGACAGGTTTCTCTTAATTTAAGTTTGTGGTATAGGACATTTATTTTATACAAAATTATACAATCAGCGATATATTTGTACAATTCTCCTTGGCCTTGTTTGTAGGCATTTTCAAAGTCAAACTCATTTCGATTCATTCATGACGTCACAGAAGGTCCTCAAGATTGCAATATGGCGGCCACCAACATAAAATTGTGACATTTTTAATTTTCCAGGCTTTTGTTTTTTAGCGAAAGTGGTATTAAATTTTTTCACAAAATACAACAACGCAAAATGCAAAAAAAAAAAACTTACATAGCTTAAACCCTAATTGTAAAGCCCGAGAATATTATAGAGAGCTAGCAATAGAGTTTATTACTATTAAATTTACATTTGTCTTAAAAAACCTAAATGATATTATTTAACAAAAAAAAAGTATTAAATCTTAAAAGCAAATGAAGTAAAACTGTGTAGTCTGTCACCTATTGAATTTTCAAACGTTGCCAAAAGAAGCTAACAAAACGTTGCCAAAAGAAGCTAACAATGGGCAAGTAACCTGCCACCACGTTGGAAATGTTATTGACGGGTTGGGTTGGGTTTTTTTTGCATCATAATTTTTCTGAATCAGTGACTGCCTTGCAGGGGAAAGCTCCCCATGCCCTCCCAAAAAAAATCAGAAAAGCCTGTAATTTGAAACTGTTGAACCAGTGAAGGCAAAAAAAGGAAATACTCACCTGGTTGTGATAGTCGTTTGTGGACTTTGCCATGTGTCTTTTAAAGATTACTCAATAACACTATGACCTTTCAAACGCAATCCAAAAAAAGCACAAAGTCAACCGTTTGGACATAATTAATTTATTTGCAATGAACAAAGCATAGTATACGGAAATGCGAAGCAGGTCCAAATAGTATTACAAGAGAATTATAGAAAAGACATTTAGTGTAACGTCGGAGACAGTGTAATATTTTAAGCCAAATTACTGCAATTTTCGACCAGTTTCGGGAAGAGGGAGAGAACGTGGTGACAAACTGTGCAGTTTTGCCGCAAACAGATTATTTTCAAATTATTTATTTATACTAAAAACATCCATGCATGCAAATTCAAAACTATGAAAATATTACCTCATAAATGCCTTTGAAGGATGCAACCAACCTACCAAGGATGGTCGCCAGAATGCTAGAAATATGAACAAAGGGACCCTAAAAATAAAAGTAGTCTGACTTTTAGCATAGGTAGTTTGACTTTTAGCACAGATAAGTTAACTAGAATCAAATAGCCTACAGGCGAGAAGAAAACATAAAAACTTAAATGTTTTCACTGATTCGCAATCAGACAATCTATAACAGGATTTTAAAAACTCAGGGAAAAATTTAACTACATACACACACACACTGCATGACAAACAAAATCTCATAGTACTATGTCCATTATTCTATTCAATTATTAATATCTACTTCTGTATGAAGCTTTCCTCCAAGTGTCCTTCATGCACATCAGCTCTGGGAAATTCAGGTGCACATTATCCAATCTGTTTTTTCACTGCATTTGATTGTCTGGAGACATTCCTTAGCTCTTTGGTGGTCTTTTGGAATCCTGTTTAGAATTTCAATTCTCCATCATTGCTTAGTTGTTTCTAGTTGTTGAACCTAGCTTGTTCTCTCATACACACGTGTCTCTCTCTCTCTTTACTTTCATAACCTCAAATCTATAAATATGTGGCTGAATATATATTTGAATGAATTAGTTTGCCGAACACTTCATTGTTGTTCTAATACTTATTACACTGGTGGTCATCCAAAATGCATCAGGTTCTTCCTCATGTTGCACTGGATGCATCAGATTTGCCCAAAACGTGCAAAATGGTTTAATAATGTAAAAATATGTAAATGATTAACAGCACAACATATATACATAGGCTAATTTGTACTTCATGAGTCTTTAATCTAGTCGTATTATCTTTTCATATCCTTGTAACATAAACTATGGAAATGGTAAATAACTCTCAAAGAAAAGAATGGTTTCTCGGTGCCTGGTGGGGAACAGAACCCATAGGTGCTGAATAACCAGTCATGTGTTCTTTTCCACTGTAAGCATTGGTAAAACTCCCCTTTGCAAGCAAATACAAAGCTTCGCCATGGACAAGTTCGCAATTAATGGGACAGTGCTTGGACTGCGTTTTAAACTAAAGCGACGAGTCAAAGAAGCAAACGTCCTATAGTAATATTCACTCCCAGAGTGTAGTTTGATTGATGCATGTAGCACAATAGGAAAGAGTATTAACTGATTATCAAGAGGCTCTGGGTTCGATTTCCACCAGCCGCCTGGAAATCATTCTTTTCTTTGCGAGTGATTTATAATCTAATATTACTACATAAGCTATGACGAGAATGGTTTGAATTTAATAAGTAAAAAATAAGTTATACGTAAGGCTAGCGTTCGGGCCTATAGACAAGGAGAGGCCAACAGGGGCATGGTACCAGTTGCCCCATCCAGCTATTAATAGGAGGCGGGATAACGAAAGAAGTTTTCAAAATTTTGGATTGAACCACCTTATCCTTACTACTTTTCCTCCCCATTTCCAAAATGCTATTTGTTTTTTGGTATCTTCAAAAATGAGTAAACTATAGCAATATTCAATAATAGACATATCTACATATTCATATATATATGGGGTATTATATACTTGTGACTGGGCTTGCTTATTTTACTTGGGTTTCCTTACACTGTAAATGGAATACTAATTCTTTGTTTTCATTTTAAGTTATATCTGTGAAAGTGCATAATAATTATGGATAAAGATGAAAGTAAATTCAATTTCAATAAATCACAATTACCAACTAATGAGGACATTATTCAATGTGTGATAACCACAACTAAAAGTGGGAAATCATCTGTAAATATTATGAAAGTTAGTTTAGCAAAGGAAATGATTGACATTTGGAAGTCAAGTGACTGCTGTCCAGCTTCCCATCGCACCGTTAAAAAGAAATATGACAACTTATACAAAATATAGATGACATATATATAATATACGCAAATGATGAACAAAAAGAAGAAAAACGAATGGCAAATTCTTGGCAAACAGCTTTTGATGTAGTGTGCTTACCTCAGTACAGAACTGGAAAGACATTTGGTGAAGAATTTTATAACAGCCAGAAATCGAGCAGAAATCTTAGAATTTGTACAAAATTGACTACTGAATATATTGTGTGGCAAAAAGGAGAGGAACAGAAAAAACTATGTGAGATAGGAAGAATTTCAAGACAAACTGGAAGCAATTCAAGAATTGTACAATCAGAGGAAATGTATGTTTGTGGTTTTATGGCTCAAAGACTACAATGGTCATGCTGTGCCAGGACCTACTGTTTTCCGAGGAATCTGAACCTCTTAAGGCCTAGGGAACCAAACCCCGGACTACAGTGAGCAGTGCAATCTTTATGAGATCTCTGAGTAAGCGTTCTTTGCACTGTTGGGAGTCGAACCCGGGTTAACGGCGCACTAGGTGAACACGTTACCACACTACGCCACCGCAGAGACTACAATCAGAAGAAATGGAAGATACTTGAACTAATATAAATATTAAGGAACAACAAGAAGATATCAACATCGTTACTCCTCCTCACTTGAATGAACCGTTACAAGAAGATGAGTTCATGCCACATTCTGGTGAATCTAATACAAATAATGTGTGAACACCAAAGCTCTTGAGGTCTGCAAAAAGTGAAAATCAATTGAAATTATCCCTGCTGTGGCTAATGATGACACACAAATACAGTGGCATTCAAAATATTATTGGCACATCCATAGTGTTAAGAAAGTATCAACTTGGAAATTCGCTGGTTGTTCCAAAGAAATTGATGAAAATATTTTAACTATTTATTGCACAGTTAATGGCTGAAACTCATTTGAGTACAAGGCAAGCCATTAAAGGTGTTCAGATTGTTAGTAGCAAGCTGTTTGGACGGAAGTTTACATTTCCAAATGATATAGAGTACCATTCTGAACGATAAAAGCAAAAAACACCACGATGCCCACTTACTAATGACCCACACCAGCTTCCAACAAGACATTCTGTTACTGAAGCACAATCTCTAACTGCACTGAGAGCTGAACAGAAAATAGGCTTGACTGTCCTGTCTACAGATGATTCACTGCAGATGCTTGATGGAACATCTCGTGCATGTATTGGGAAAGTAATGACATTGTCGTTGTATATTGAAAGAACAGTCAGGAATTTACCACTACAACAGCTAACTAATGAAAACAACGCAATCTTTGCAGAGTTACTGGATTAGCAATTTGAAAGGCTTGCACTTCTCCCAAAATCAAACACGATTATGGCAACAAATCAGGGCAACAATGTCTGATTTGGCAAGTGAAAATGAAGGGTTAGCTAATGCAGTATCAAAACATTTAGGGTTTACTTATGTTCCAGGCCAATTATTTTGTATTGTACATATTGTTCTTGCTTAGGATGAATTAATGAAGTCCGTAATTTGTTCTAACGAAAAAAGTTGTGTTTCCCCAGCACCTTCTCATACCCAACTTACATATCATCAGATGGTGCACAGTATGTAGCTATGATAGAAGGAATTAATGGACTTCTGAAACTTATTAGACTGGAACATTCACAAAAACCTTGGAATAGATATTTCCAGTTTACAGAATTCGTTGAAAAGAAAGGAAAAAACAACTTAGCGTCATGAAGTTACAGAAACAATTGATGACGTTGGAGCCGTCATAAGTGATTCAGAAGTGCCAGATAGCGTAGAAAAATCCGTACAAGAAAGTTCGTTAGAATTGGAAAGTATGCCAGAAAATGAACTAGTTTCAAGAGTATGGGATGAAGGGTGGAGTTTAGGACAAATTATTAGCAAAGTCAATGGAGATACATATAAAATCAAGTATATGAAATGAGCTGATAAAGATTCGAATGTGTATTGGCTGTTGCCCATAGAAGACGCAGTGTATAACACAAAAGCAGAGCAAATAGTGGTTCTATATACATCCAATAATAGATATTTCTGATATTTCTTCCAGAAGGACTATTATATTTAAGTGAGATAATCATGCTTTACTTAATCATTTAGCTGATGATTATTAAGAAACAGGTGCAAATTACATTTATCAGAAATAAAAATGTATATAAATGCGGTATTACATGCTATTTTTAATATTAAAATAGCTGTAGTTTGGACAATTTTTGGAATATGTTGATGAAATTTGTGTCAAATGACTTAGTTTCCATCTGGTGTGTAATAAAGGGGTTCAGATTCAAAAAGCATGATTTACATATTTTGACCATTATAATACTCCCCAAATTTTAAAATACATATAGAACAATCCCAGGGTGCCCTGTGCCCCATATGCCACTTGTCTTGCCCCAGTTGCCCCTTCATTTTGGCTACAGACCTCTGGTGTTTCTTAACGTTACACTTCTCATGGCCAGCAGTAAATTATATTGGTTCCTCCATTGACCACACCCTAATTTACCATTACAATAATTACGTAAGAGGGCTACAATGGTTTAAAGCTCATCAAACCCACTACCCTGAAAATCTGACTTCACATAACCCTTCGACATTTCTCTTTCAGCACAATCAAAACATGCCTTGGTTATTCACTAGCTTTTTTTAGCACAGTTGATACAGAAATGTTCTATATTTTCATATTACCTATATTGTATGACACAAAACGCACAGTTACCTCTTTACCTAAGGGCATTCCGCTTCCTAATGTACAAGTTAAGCCTATAACTTTTGCAATTAAAGTTCTAAATGAAAGATACTCTTTTAGGACGACGCCTCGAAGAATGGTTTTCATCTCTGGTATGCCTGAACCTACATTTAAAAAAAAAAAAAAATCACATTTCAACAACAATGACAGAATTTTATTAGTTATGGTAATTTGTGTTACTGGTTGGCTGCAAGCACATAGGCATGGGTGCCCATATAGGGAGGCAGAGAGGGGAATCGAGCCCCCTCCCCCCACCATCCATTCAAAAATTTAATTTCCCCCAATTCTAATATGCATTTACTTTAAAAAAATTTAGTCACATTTTAAAATAAGGTACTTTTTAACTTACTACTAATTGTCAAGCAGTATCAATTATTTTTGTAGCCTTTTGGTATCTTGTATATTCATTAAAATCGACAGCTTTGAGAAAGCGGTAATAATTTTTCTCAACCCACCCGTTGAAGTACTCTTAATATTTCTCAGTCCCTCCCTAGAAATGCTTGTATGGGGGGGCCCATGCACATGGGTTTACAGTTGCAACTGATTTGTTTAGGTATCTTATTCCCCCTCACTCCAGTATAGGTAAAACAAAATTAAAATAATTCAGACATACCTATGTAGTGATAAGATTGGGTCCGAAAATAAAAACTTTAAAATAAATTTATTACAAAACTACAAAATCAAATTGAGCCTTTTCGGGTGAAAAACCAGTTTATCAATTATCTCCGTTGAAGACATGATGGTGTCTCTATGACCTGCCACCAGAGTAAGGTCCGTCAGTCTCTGTTGGCCGGTTCTGTTCCTTAGGTATATTTCAATTTGTTTTAAAGATGAAAAAGCCCGTACGGGTTTTGCAGTTGTTACTGGGATCGCAGCCAAAATTCCAATCAATTTCTTAATATTAGAGAAGAAAAACTCACTGCATTCGTCGTAAGCCTCCAAAATACCGACAGAAGATTCACACCACGTTCTGTCCCATTCCAAATTATTCTGTTGATCATGTGGGAAATTCAAATTTGACAGACCTGTTTGATCTTTTTTGTGTGTTCCTCGATCAATTATATGGGCACCCACCGTAAGCACATCTTTTGAAAATGCAAGCAATCACGAAATGATGCTGTAGGCTAAGCCATGTGAACACCCTATTGCAGTTGCTATGCTGTCTACTGTCACTCGCCTGTTAGCTCTAATCATTTCATCAACTTTCCATACTGTTTCTTCTGTCGCAATCTCAACAGAATGACCACTTTGTTCTTTATTAACAACTTTTAAACGCCTTTCAGGAACTTTCTGAACCCAATTGTAGACTGCTTGATGGGACAAACACATCATTCTCACTATGAACAGGAAGCATTTCCTTGTGAATATCCTTTGCAGGAAGTCCTTTTACCCACAAGAAACGCACAACACTTCGCTGCTCTTCTAGCGTACACTCCTTGAGCACAGTCGCCATTTTCAAATGCAGCTGCACATCTGTACAACCGTTGTCTCAAATTGAAAATGGATATCATATAGTTGGATAGTGCTGCCACCTATTGACATATTTTGAAATAATTTACTACTAATTTCCAACCTCATATATCGGTTTGTAACCTACTTGCTGACTTGCCCTCGTATTTATTCGTTAACATGTAGGCTGCTGTAACATGGTAAAGACATTCTTGCAAAATGGTAAATTAAGAAGAGAAAGTCGTTTTGACAGATATGGCACTATCAGCCTCTATCATATCGTGATTCTCAAGATAGTTATAAGAACAATAAAAAGTATGTTATAAATCCATAAATGCTGTATTTGAAAAAAGTTCTATAGAGCTAAGATCCCAACAGTAAAGTATTAGTAATCGTTCTCTATAATTATCCTATTACTTCTTATTTGACAAGTTATCAGCCGAGTCACTACCTCAAAAGTTTTAAAACATTTTTTTGTTTTATTATTATTTTACTTACCAATAGCTTGGGGCGCTGTAATATGAACAAACCCTGATGAGAATAAAATTAAGCACAGTGGGAGTGTAACCCACGCTAAATACTGCAGGAAAGGATTAGTGGTGAGATCACGATAAAGCCATATCCGAGCTAAAAAGAAAAAATATTAAACCCATGTCAAAAAATATTGACATATCGAGTATTATTTAAATATATATATGCATATTATTAGCATATCTTTGACCATTCACTGATATGTCACTACCTTAGCCATATGCACTTACATGCATATAAACAAAGCGACTGCAAAATACAATAGCACGAAAAGACAAACCTAATTTTCTGGGCCACTGACAACCGGACACAAAATGCTGAAACAATGCCAACACTTCCCCCTTGGTCTTAGTAATCAACTACAGAACCACGAAGCATCACTAACCATTGGGAAGGACATGGTCACTGCAATTAAACACAAATCATCTCTTACAATAACCATACAACACAAACAACTTTAAAGCCACAAGCATGTTTGTAACGTAGCTTCTAAATAACCATTTTAAATATACTGTGTGTCTTTAAAGTTCACATTTCAAAAGACTCTGTGACCATTGAACTATACAAGTGGAAAAGCTTAGCGCCAGGACATCTGCAGTGATGTGAATCTTATTCAATATAAAAAAAAAATTCCAGAAGTTGCCACCAGTACGATACATGGCTTTGTAATACCATAGTGGATAATACAAAATGCATCTCATACAACTTACAATACGAAATACTCACAATAGGAAATGCACATACAAGAACAAACATACATTATTACAC
The DNA here is from genome assembly GCA_006491805.2 of Dysdera silvatica. Classification (NCBI taxonomy): domain Eukaryota; kingdom Metazoa; phylum Arthropoda; class Arachnida; order Araneae; family Dysderidae; genus Dysdera; species Dysdera silvatica. The sequence goes on from QLNU02014802.1 coordinate 29,606,823, forward strand.
TAGGAAGTTTTTGATATATTGTCCTTTGTTATTGGCAATGTGCTGAAATCACATAGTCAACCATAGTACTGAATATCTTTTTTACGAAGCAACGCTTTTTTTCCAAAGACCATGCTGTGCTGTGACTTACAGTTTTCAGAGTAATCCACACATTTTAAGACCTAGGGAACCAAGCCCCAGAAAAGTAATATGTTGGTCAGGAAATAAAGTGTCAGGGTCATAATAAAGAAAGGCATATGAAATATGTCAAACGTGCCTGATGGAATAGAATAGTGGTTCCTAACCTGGGAAGTGTATAACAATATACAATGCGCAATTCGTTGGTTAGAGTTCTTTTTTTTTTTTTTTTTTTGGTGGGTGGGGGTAGTCAAACCTAGATTACTGTTATACCAGGAGAATGCATTGCCACTGCATCAACCACAGAAAGTAGTTTTACTTGAAATGTTGTAGATATGGAGTGAAATGTTAGTTTTGAGGTCAACTAAGTTGGCTATGTATCCATGAAAAACAGTGTCTTTGTAATGTCCTTACGTCCAAAAGATGCACCACGTACACAGTTGAGTCACGTTAATGTGACTACCAGCTAATACTGAGAGGAATCAACACATGCAACATGGCAGTAGCCAGATGGGCTGGGAGTGGCTCAATGCAATGCTAGATAGTTGTCATAGATATCTAAAGCAATGTTGACTGTGGTGAATCCGACAGCTGCTGCAGGGTAGCATGGTGGGGGATCCATAGAGCAAGTATGACAATCAGGGTTGTTCCACAGATTTTCAATGAGTTCATATCTGGGGAATTAGGAGACCAGAAAGGTATTTGGAAGTCTTGGTCATGTTTGTCAGACAATTTTAGCCATAAGACGTGCCACATTGTCTTGCTGAAAAATCTCATTTGCCCTAGAGAAAACAATCATCATGTACAGGTGTATTTGATCTGCAAAAATGGATCCATAACCATGTTGATCAAGAGTGACTTCCACAGTTATGAATCGGTCCAGACAATGCCACAAAAATATCGTCTAAACCATAACACTGCCCCCACCAGCTTGTGTTCTTCCAGCAATGGTTTCAGAACATTTGTTCTTCGATGTTTCTCACTCGACACGTCAGCAACGATCTATCCGATGGAGCAGAAGACATGGCTTATCAGAGAAGGCAAACCTTTGCCAATTAGCAGAGGTCCAATTTCAAGCCTTTTTTTTGTGATGTATCTTTGTTAGAAAATATGCAGTGACCATCTGTCTGCTTAGGTGCCCTATATAAGCAGGGTTCACCGAACTATCATTTTAAACACACATCTGGTAGCATTCTGGTTCATTCTGGCGATGCGTTGCTCTTCTGTAGTGCATTGGTTGGCCCTCACACACCTTCATAGTCCATGTTTATCTCTCATGTTAATGGTATATGACATTCCACAGCTTCTACATTGGTTGTTCGCAATGGTGCCGTTTGTACAATCACAATACACTTTTACAACAGAAACGTGCAAACAGTTCTTAACTGCACTGTTTCATAAATACTGTGATCTTTAGTCTGAAAGCCAATAATTGTCCTTTTTTTTTTGAAAAATCGCTCCTTTTGTCCATGACAACAACGAGTGATACAGTTGCATCACAGAGTGACTACAGCTCACCTTATATATTCAACAAATCATCTCGAGTGACATGCCTTATTTCATTGGCTATGCACTGCTGGCATCAAGAGTAGAAGGCGGTCACATTAACGTGACTTGACTGTGTATAATCATAAAATATACCTTTTGCATTGGAATTTGTGTGCCATTTTGTATTATCCACTATTTTATTACACTGCCATAGATTACCCTAATGACAAATTTTTATAATAACATTTGTTTTTATGCTAAATAAAATTCCATAACGTCTTCACATTAAATATGAAGTCTTTCTGTTGAATAGTTCTAAGTCACAGCCTTAGAAAATGTGAACTACGGACACCTGATGTTTAAAAACGAATAATTAAGATACATATACCCCCATATAAGTCACATAATTACGATCTTATCTAGTTAACTGAATTTTTATGTTGCAAGGCTAAGGTCAGCTAACGTCACGCTACACCAAATTACTTTAGCATGTAAGTTTGTACACTCAAATTAACTGAAGTCAAGTAATAATGATCATACAGTTATGGTATCACATTTTATACACTCATAGATTTACACTATTTTCTTAACCTCAAATAGGGACAACAAAAAAAGTAGTAATAATACAAAAGGGTACTTATGTATTTGCCCGTTGACCAAAAAATTGGTGATGAATTTGAAGAATTTGTGCCAAAATTCATTTACATAAATAACTAAATGTAACTATTTACTGCAGTTACTTCCCCACTATTTTAACAAAAAAAAAAAGTTAAGTACAATTTTTAACAATCGATGATAATTCTTCGGACCAACTGAAAAAAAACCTTATTACAGTTACTAACGTAATTCTGGGTCCTTCTAACCATGTTCCTTTTCAAATTGATATTCGTTTGTTGCAACCTTTAACGTTGCATCTCCATTGCTTATCTGTTTGTAAATAAATAGACATATCCTGCCCATTAACACACTTTTTTTTTATGGAAAAATCCCATAAGTTTGAAAATACTCGATTGCATTCTCTTCTGTAGAAGTAGATTCCAAATTTTAATCATTTGACACCAAAAATATCAGAAGAAAAACAAGAGAACTTATAAACAAGGTTATTGTGTTCGAGCATGCATAGGAAGGTTTTTCCATTGTTGGTTCTGCTTCACGGCATTTGACGAAAATGGTCGACGGGCCAATACATAAGTACCCACAAAAGAATAATTTTACATATCAATAAACCACAATCATTATATAACATCTTGCTGTTTGTTGAACTTTTTTTAGATGAACACATCTGTATATTATTAAACTATTTGTGAGTATACACCGAAGATAAATGTTATTTGGTATTGGTAGGAAACTAAGAAAAAACAAGCTCCCAGCTCTGTGGTATGTATTGTTTCATGAGAAAGGGATGGCGAGAAATCAACCACCTTCATACACAATGGTACAAAGTTCTTTTTAAAAATTTTCACCACTTCTTGTACTTTGGTATCTTTTGTTTATACTGGCAATTTTTCTTACTGGCACAAAATCACAGACTGCTCAGAATTTTAAGGCATAATCTTAAAACCAAGACAGCCCTGGCTGAAGAGAAACATTAACCATATATACCTTTTGCTTACGATGGTTAATAATTAAGCGATGATTATAGGAAAATATTAAATTGCTCTCTAAGCCTAATAACAAGTGATATACACAATAACTATAAAATAGTTATAATTATAACAAGGCTTGAAAATTTTTTTCTCCCAAGATAAACCGTACATTGAAATTTAAAGGGAGGGAGGAAAAATCGCTTCCCCTATGTCAGAAAGAATGAAAAGTGGTAACATTTTACCTCCAAACACAATTTGCATTCAAAATAATACTGTCAGACCACATCATCGGTGACAAGAGAAATATTTTTGAAGGAAATCTAATTACAAAACCTCTTATCATATTTGATGATGGTTAATAATATTTTATAATTAACATGCATTACAAATGATTGAAACACAGGTAAAAATCCACATGATAAGAATGTCCCTGCCTCTCCCGCCAATTCTAGATTTCCCATGAAGCCAAAGAGATGTTTTAAAAATCAATGTATACATTTTGTAATCTTAATTTTTCTATGGAGGGACTAGATTTTTTTTAGGTGTAGCTAAGTCACTCCCTGATCGCACCAATACATATTATGAAGTAATAATTCACCAAACATGACCCACAAACAAATACAATTTTAAATAGTATATTTGTAGTTATTCACACACACACACACAGGAGCAAACTGGGACTCCGGCCAACTGGCCCCCCAGACTGGTGAACCCTAATGGGCGGTAGGACCCATGCCCTCAGATAATCCAAGGTATGCGCCCTTTCAGAGAACTCAGTCCGCCCCTGCACACACACACACATATGTATAACAATACATTACTTCACTTCAAAATTAGGTATTTTGTGAAAAATGACATGTTAGTAACAGAAGCAGTAGTTGGCATAGTTTTTTGTGTATTGTAAGAGACAGGTTGTGCCTGCAGTGACCATACAAAATGAATGAGTTATACAAATTCAACATATGATTCAAATCACCACAAAACAAAGTACACGTTACTTAGACTTTTCCAAGCAAAGTATTATTTTTCTAAGTTTCAATCATATTTTGTTAATTTTATTGAATATGCTCATTCACATTTGCAAACAGTAACACATACACATGTATATTAGAAATATAACAAAATACACCATGAAAAGCAAAATATAGTTGACTCTTGATTTTATGGACACATACAGACCCCAAATACATAAATAGTAATTAGCATTTCTTATACGAGTACTTTTCAGGACCAATGTAATTGCTCGTAATAATGCATAATCATAAATTGGAGATTTGTAAAAATACAGGTCCACTGTACACATGCAAACTATACCATTTTAGGAATTCTCGCTTTTTCTTCACATTTCACGTTTTTTCTTTTGGCACAAAAAAGCAATAAAGTATAAGCAACAGTATCACCATTCTTTTTTTTTCTTTCTTATAATTACAATATATTGTTTTTCCCGTCTTGTAATTATGATGCAATGTTAGTTTTTACTTCCTTTTAAATACTACACAATGCTAGCTCTCACTTTTCATACAACTACAGTATATTGTTGGTTCTTGCTTTTCTTGTAACTACAATGCATTGGTTTTACTTTTCTTGTAACTATAGTACATTATTTTTATTCTTTTGTACCTATAGTATACATTTGGTTAGTTCTTATTCTTCTAGTAATTGCAGTATATTGACAGTTTTTTTTTTTTAACTACAATACAGTGTTAACCTACTTTGCTTGTAAGGACTACAACATTGCTACTACAAGGAAACTCCCTTTTCTTTAAAAAAAAATTTAAGAGAATCTATTAACAAAATTCAAAATTTCCCGAACTGTTGCTGAGAGTGCCATTCTGAAAAAATAAAATAGATTTTGCAAATGAACGGGCAAATATAATTCTCCTCCTTAGTATAACACTCATAGAATGAGCAAAGGCTACTTTTATGACAAAGCACACAAAACACGAAAAGGGTATTTCATTAACGAGACATGTGAAACATAAAAATACAAGGCGGGAATAGAAATAACAAATGCATCCAATTAAATTAAATAATTGTTTGTGTTTTACAGGACAAGGACAACTAAGGTCATGTTTCAGCGTGACCTACAGATTCCTGTGAATTCCGAACCTTGAACAATAGTCAGCAAAAAAACGCCACATTCTTCCGTACCACTGGCATCAAATATAGGTTAAGGACATGACACCGTACCACTGGCATCAAATATAGGTTAAGGACATGACAGATGCAAGTGCATCGGCATCACCACTTCACTACCTCGTGGCAATATAGTATTTGTTGAATATGTGTTTATATTATTAGATTAATTTTTAAAACTTACATATGGTTGCAGGACGTTTCAGATAGGCATTGCACAGTGTTCGTGTCAGTGCTTACGTTTTTAAGATAAGTGTATGTAGTTTAATATCCATAAAAGATATGAAAAATTTATCAAAGTTGAAATCGCTTGCTTAAAATGATCATTAAATCACAGTACATTTGCATGTAACCAAATTCATTGGGTATCGTACCACCCCATCAATGCATATCATTTTCTACCACTGTGAAAGGTTAGTGACTTCATAGATGATGCTGCTTCCTCGGAAAACTGGTTATCTTGATGCAGCAAGATCTTGGTTGCCCATGCATCATACAACACAGACAATACTGGATTCATAAAGCTATATAGGATAATTTCAAAAAAGAAGAAATTTTGGAAAACCAAGAGTTCAGTAAACGCTGACGTTAAGCATTTCGTGAAACATTGACAAATAACTATGGATTAACGTGAATTTTATATATATTCATTCAGTAGAATTCCAATTATTTGGATTGATTATTCAGATCATTTGATTATCCAGATCACCCATTAATCTAGACTGTGATTATCTGGATCAAATAGTCAACTGGAACTGGGAAGTAGTCGCCAAGGATAAAAATCCTCCAAACGAAAGGTCACTTTACCTTGTGGCTGGCTACCTACTAGAGGCTTTTGGTGCCATAATTATATCAAATTATCCAAACTTGGCCCAATCGCAGTCCCGATAATGGGAATTCTATTGTAGTTGTAAAAAAAAAAAAGAAAGAAAAGAAAAAGAAAGGACAGGCTTACATTTCTGGCACATTGATATGGCATAGTCCATGGAAAAGCTTAACAGTGATGAAATGACACCTAGGAAGGCTAAGAAAAACCAGTCTTCTCCACAACGACCTAACGTTTGTTGCCAAAAGCCTAATATGAAAAAAAAGAACATTAAAATATTAGCATCATCATAAAAAGTCTTGCATATTTTATCAAATAGCTTAGAAAATTATGCTAACAAGCTGAGAAATCCACCTAAGTATAGTATATATAATTAGTAGAAATCCATCTTGTTCGCAAAAGTAGAGTTCATTTATGTTATTCCACACTACTGCATGCTCTTTAAGTGTATTCTCTTTTCAGAATCCGGAGTTTGATTTCACGGCTGATTTCAGTGCTAAGAGATGGGACTTCCAGCTTAATGTGTCCTGTGAATTAAATGTCCAGGGTGATCTGAACTTGAATCTGTGTCCAAGTGATTTTTAGAGATAACTGATACAAGCTGGGAATTTTCCATTGAATTTGTTCCAATGATCTCTGTCTCTGTGATATTGTTCGTTACATCTCATTATTTTTGTTACTCATTTTTCATTTGCCAGACTTTCAATTCCAATACACTGCTCAAATCTAGACCTCTTCGTTACCATGACAATTTTATTCTATTTAGTAGTTGAACACCTTTCCAGTAGGGCAATGTGATTCCTTTTCAATAGAGCAATCTGACACCTTTTCAATAACATTAACTGGTGCCTTGCAATAGAACAATCTAACTCTTGACAACAGGGCAATTTGACACTCCTTGGAAATAGGACAATTTGTAAATCATTTCCAATACAAACATCTTACTTCTGTGGATAGAATGATCTGCCATCTCTTTAATAACACAATCTGATTTTTGGGTATAGTACAGAATACGGTAAGTGTGCCAACTTCCAAAAACTTTGCTAACTCAGCCACAATTGTCAAGTACAGCAGCCGCACTACAGTTTCGCCATTTTGAAAAGGCAATTTATTTTTGGTACAGAAAAACGTTGAAAAAATGCAATAAGCAGGATAAATTGGGCAACAACCATTACAAAACAATCTTTCATCAATAAAAAACATAATTCTTATATAAAAACTATTTCTTTTATGAGTATTTCTTTATTATTAGGGGCCCATAAATCTATCGCCCAGAATCAATATTATATTGCAATTAGTATTTTTCATGCAATTAGTACACTTACCTGAATCATAGGAACCTAATTAGGGGAGATCCCCCCCCCCAGATACCCCTGCTCATTGCTTCGTAACTCATGACCGTTCAGATTACATTTGATATGCGCTGCCTGAATCAATAAAAGGCTGATTTAATATTAAAATAAACAATGCACCAATAAAGTTTTTTTCCATATAAATGTTTTTTATTTATTCTCCTTCCCTAAACGTACTAGAAATAAAAAATTCTCAAAATGGTGGAATCATTGCAGAAATTCAGCATGGTTGCCATATTTCTCAGAAACAGGATGGGGTTACCATAGTTGGCAAAGTTTGCAGAAGTTGGCGCACTTACCATATTCTGTACTATATACCCTGATTTTTTTAATAGGACAAAATCTGACTATTTTTTAATAGGGCACTCGGACTCCTTTTCAATAGGTCGATCTGACACCATTTCAATAACATTAACTGGCACCTTGCAATAGAACAATCTAACTCTTCTCGATAACAGAGCAATTTGACATTAGTTGACAATAGGACAACTTGTAAGTCATTTCCAATACAAACATCCTATTCCTGTGGATAGAACAATCTGTCACCTCTTTAATAACACAATCTGATTTTTCAATAGGGCAATCTGACTCCTTTTCAATAGGCCAAGCTGACACCTTTTCAATAACATTAATTGACACTTTTGCAACAACATTAACTGAGGCCTTTCCAAATAGCATTAGCTAACAACTTTCAATAGGACAATCCGACTCTTCTTGACAACAAGGTAGTTTGATTCGCTTTGACAATAGCAACATTCATTTCCAATACAACCATCTGACACCTCTTTAATAACAATCTAATTTTTCAATAAAGCAATTTTACACCCTTTCAATCAGAGTCTGCTTGACAACAAAATAACCTACTTTTCTTTTCATTGAGATAACCATGCTCCTTTTAAATGGTTCTATTTAACACATTTGCAATAGTAGAAACTGGCTACTATCCAGTAGTACAATCTTACTCTTTTTGTCAATAGAATAGAATCTGACTGATAACAGAACAATCAAATTTCCTCAACACTTGGACAATGAGAGTATACTAGACAATAGGGTAATCAAATGCCCTTTAACGAGATTACTCACTCTCTCTCTCTGTGATAGTTGTCCAATCTGACCCCCCCACCCTTTTGAGGATAGGACAACCTTATTACTTCGAGCAGAATAATTTGACTGCTGCCGAAAATAATTTTTAGGTCATCAAATATGTAAATACACCTTACTAAAGCATTTCACAAGATAACTATGGCCATCAACGAAAATAACTATAACCATAAAGAATATAACTTTATTCAAAGGCAATAACACTAATCATCAAGGAAGATAACTTTATTGAAGGAAGATAACTAACTAACCATTGAGGAAGATAACTAACTAACCATTGAGGAAGATAACTTTAATCATCAAGGAAAATAACGCTAATCATTGAGGAAGATAACTCTAATCATCAAGGAAAATAACACTAATCATCAAGGAAGATGACACTAATTGCCAATGAATAATTATAGAGATAATAAGACATTTAAAGACAAAAGGTAAATTTAAAGACAGAAAGATGATGTTAGAGATAGTGAGACATTTAAAGATGAAAGCGTAATTTATATAGATAAGAATATAACTTAGTACAATAAAATGTAAATTCAGTAGAATAAAGGGTAAAATTAAATAGCAAATGATAAGTTAAAATGTGAAAGGTAAATTAAATAGTAAAGAAAATTTAGTAGGCTAATGATACATGTACATACAGAACGCAATTTGAATCGGGAAGATAAATTTGATAATAAAGAAAAGATAAATTTAACGAGAAATTAAGATAAATTTAACGAGAAATTAAGATAAATTTAACGAGAAATTAAGATAAATTTAACGAGAAATTAAGATAAATTTAACAATAAAGATGAATTTAATTGAGAATATTTAATTTTGCAACATACCAACGATTTTTCTATGAAAGGCACTTCTATAAGGTTTTAATTCCTTTTGGCGTATTTTTTCTTCCTTCCGCCTTCGTTTTTCTAAAGCCTTTATCCTTAAAGCTTCAACTTTTGCATACTCTCCTAAATCTTGCCTGTAACGGCCAAACATCTGAAAGCCAAATATGCATTTATTATTTTGACAATAAACCAATATAAACGAATTCCCACTCTATCCCAAATTATTATTTTTTTCTATTATTATTCAACAATTAATAAGGCTGAAAAATACATGTCACAGACATCTTTACATTAAAAGGTGTTTAATTCCTTATGATGCAAAGAAACAAATTTCGAATATATTTTATGCAGTTGAATTTTAATTTGATGCAGATATTTTTAATTTATTTTAAAAATATTCAAATGTATATCCTTATCAACTCATTAAAAACTAATATTATATATATATATATATATACACACGCACATAGATTATTACATTTCAAGATAATTTTATTAATTTATATTATTATATAGAAAATAAAATAAATCTTAAATAACATCCCTATTGCAAAATGATACATTAAAAGTCAAAATTGGGAGAGAGAAAAATATTTTGTAACATGCCAATTATTAAAATTTAACATTTCAGTATACCAATATACATAATTTCAAATCCTAAAACGTGATCCCAATTAAATGTACATTTAAAAACGTTTATTATAACTGTCAATGATTCATTAAAATAAAATTACGGAATGACATTCATGCGGATGTAGAAATGAAAAATAATATCTCAAAATAAAACATATTAATTTTTTTTTTTTTAAATTACCACATCGAAGTGTCTACATTGATCCTGTAATCCGATATTTCAACCCAGAAAAAAAATTAAGTCGCCTTTAATCGTCGAAAGCGATGGGGAGGCCAGAACGGATACAGGATGTCGTTTAATTATTCTAACACACACAGCTGAGGCATGCAGGGTAATAATAATTAATAGGCGATAGAAAAATACCCATATTTTAATTCACAGAAAAAAATGTAAATCACAAATTAATGTAATAAAGACGATAAATAAAATATGAGGATAAAATAGACTTACTAAAGTGTGCTCATAGCCCAGAGCAGCTTTTTCGGGAAGGTCCTCCGACATGGCTGCAAATCGGCTAGGAATTTCCACAAAAAATTAGTTAAAAAATAATTAGTAAAATTTGAAAATATCAAATATTAATCATAACTTCATTCTCCACTAATTCCTCTTTGCAACGTTCGCACTCATCACTAAAACACGCGCTCAACCACCTGTGCAGTTGCTACCTGAAGTTGAAGGCATTTCGCGCAAAACTGGATTTTCGTCGCTAGATGCGTGGACACGGGCTATGACAGGGTTGTCAAGTCATGTTGAAAGGAGCCAAGTTTACACCAAATATCAGACGGTTTAGTCACCTATGGTTAACTCTACTGGTTTTTTTTTTTTCAATTCTCTTTCCATTGTTTTTAATGGCGATTAATTACTAATTCTTTTTAATCATGGTATATAATAGAGACTGTACCTTTGAGAATACGGTGAAGCATTCAAGACTGGGGCGTGACTTTCGTAGGCGCCAAAATTGAAATTCAGTGAAATCTGTCTACAGTAGTTGTTCCCAAGAGGGTCGCCACAGGTTTCTGTGGGTCGCCGCAACTATTTTTGGTTGCAATTATTTTTATAAGGAATTTTATACCACACGTTTCCAACGCTTTTATATTTCAACGTGGCCACACACATTGCAGTATTCTACTAATGGTTGTTAACTTTATATCTATAATATACATTAATTTATATAATTAATATATATCATTAATTAATATATATCATTAATTAATACATATCATTAATTAATACATGTCACACTGGATACATATCATTAATATATATAATTTTATATTTAATGTGTTTTCTTTACTCTGTTAAAAATGCTTTTATTATGCAAATGTGGCGGTGGCGGACAGAGGGGGTCGCAGATCTTTTGGTTACTATAAAAGGTGGTCGCGGAATACTTGTCTGCTATAAAAGTGGGTCGCGACTTGAAAAGGGTTGGAAGCTACTATTCTACAGGGATACTCTAGGATCCGGCAGAGGCAGATAAAGCCTATTGGGGGCTCCTGGCAGTAAAAATTTCGAGGTCCTGAGACCAAAGTCCCAAAACAAACAAAAAATTGTATTATGAACTGGGGATATTTTCGGAAAGATTTCAGTATTAGATTTTTAGTGAGTTCCTTAAACCGGCAATATGTAGCTAATAATAAACTCAACGTTTCAAGAAAAACCATACATTTATTCAAAAAATTTAATAGTAATAAATTACCTTAGTGCTTAAAAAATGTTTTGTATATAAATTTGTGTCTTGGTTTCTCTTTAGCAGATTCATCAATTACTTTTTGCAATATCTATTTCGTCCAAAATTTTTTGTTCTAGGTATAATATGGCCATGTTGTTCAATCTGTCTTCTCCTATCGTACTCCTTAAATAGCATTTAACGCATTTTAAAACTGAAACAACTTTCACCTGTTGCATTTGATATTGGCATTGTTAAAAATATTTTCGAAATAATATCTACATTAGGAAAAGTTCCACTCTCTTTATACACTTCGAACTATTATTCAATAGCACTTCTGGCTATTTATTTATCAACACTTCTGATTATTTATTTATAAGTTTCTCACGTTCTTATTATTTCTCATGTTTTAATAACATATATTAATATTCTTTGCAAATGTTCTTGCAAACTTCCTTTATCATTTATAACTTTTTAATATCACTTGAGATATTATATCGGGCTTCCAAACATAAATTTTTTACCATCATTCATCTATATAATTATTATTTTTCATAAATTCTTCAAAAATAGAATAAATAGTACTTACAATTCGATTGGACTCTTTACGTCCTGGTATATATATCCAAGCGAGATAAATACTTCAATAATAATTATTAATAATAATAATAATTCACCAATAATCGCATTGATTATTCACCCCATAATAGACAAATACTCTCTTTCCCCCTTTTTTTTTATTTCTAAGTTTTATTTATTCAACAATAAGGATTATCTCTTTAAAATAATGATATTAATAATAGTTCGACGGGAGTTTTAGAAAAATTAATACAGTCGGAGCAGGACATAAACATCCTCTCCTCCTCGAAGATTTATCCAGAAGCTCCGATTTTCGCGCGGAAATATTGTTTAAACAACCATCCATTTAATTATACATGGCATGGGCGCCCATATGGGGGCAGAGGGGGCACGAGAACTCCGCTAATCGTTCAAAAATTTGATTTGCAAGGTTCTGTCGTGCATTTGCTTTCAAAAGTTTTACAAGCGCATTTTAAAATAAGGTACTTTTTAGCTCATTACTAATTGCCAAGCAGTATCAATTATTTTTGTAGCATTTTAGTATCTTGTACATTCACTAAAATTTTTGAAAGCCTTGAGAAGAAAGTAATAATTTTTCTCAATCCCCCACCCCCAGAAGTACTCATATGGACGCACATAATACACGGTGAAACTAAAGTTATGACTAGAGCCCAGATTATATGCACTAAAAAACCAGCAAAATATGCACTGAGCCTCAAAATATCCACTTAAAATGAGTAAACATGCATTTAAAAGGAATAAATATGTACTTAAAACATTTTTAATGCTTGAAAATCTTATATCCAATGTTTTAAAACAAATAGATTTATTAACAGCCAAGTAGAAAAATTCGATATACATTAAATCATATGTTTTATATATCACAAATTCTATGACTGTATATCGCAATGTGTCTCTCGTTGTTCTAAACAGTTAAGCTTTATCTTCTATCATGTAATGATGTATGTCATTTTTATGGCCCAAAAGGAACCTTTTCAGAGCTACAAGAGGTATTGAACAGCACATACAATTTTGCGGGTTGTCTATTACGGATAATTTGTCGATGATAGACCGATGTCGCTGAGAGAAAATGATGTGGAATCTTAAAATATGTATTTGTTTGAATTTGACCTTCAATCAGCCAAGCCAAATCATCCAAGCACAGTAAAGCTCATTGGTTTTCCTAACATGGATGGTGGCTATAATTCAGCTACGACAACATTTTGGAGCCCCTTAGAACATACTTAAACGTGTACATTTACGAATTCCATTGCCTTTCCACTCAGATAAGAAGTAAGAAGAAAGTTCAACTTTAGTATTGTGGTGAAATTTTTCAGATGAGAGAATAATAAAATTCTGAAAATTACTAAAACCCTTAAAATATGCATTTATTCTGGAAATTCATGGTTTTTGTGCATTTATATTCAAAAACACTAAAAACAGCTAAAATATGTAATTTCGTATGCACATCTGCAATTGCATATTATGCAGGCTCTAGTTCGGACGGTAGCGTTTACTCATTCTGCACTCATCTTTGCAATGGCGCACACGAAATATTCCCAAGGAGGGGACCCAGTAGTGCAAGGAATTTTTGGTGGGAAAAATGGCCAGGGACCATAACAATTACGGTTGTTTTTTGTGCTCATTTATCATTATTAAATTGCTACTAATTTGACAGTGCAATATGCTTAAATGATTAAAAATGGTGGATTTTTTTGTACAATTTTACAATGGCCAGCTTTTGTTTTCCACAAAAGATCACTGTTTTAGTAATAGATTTAAAAGTAATCCTATTGTGCAAAACTTGCTTTTGCTTGCCCTCTGTCCACTACTTGATCTACGGAAGCCTTTTTTCCTTTTGCGACCTTTAAAAACTCATCGGCTTTTCGAATCGAATCCTTGTGATAAAAAAAAGTTCTAATGTTGGTGGAACTTCTCCAGAATCTTCATCCAATTATTAACGCTTTTGAAACCGTAGCTTGTGTCGATCTTAAACCGACTTCATGGGGTGAAAAGAGAACACACAAAATTTCTATAGGCACTGTCTTCTGCATTTAGGCAAGTTATGCTTACTCAGTTCAGATGGACAGAACTTCTGACTGTGGTGAGATTTTCCTTGACTTTATACAGCACTAATGATGGTCGTAGGAAAATTGCAATTTGCATATGATTCCCAAAGACTTTTTAGCACTGTTATCCTATCTTCATCAGTGAGGTTAGATTTCTTGACATAATTAGAAATATCTGCAGTCAGAATTTCCAATTTAATTGTTTTGGTCTACCTTTACCTCCTGGAAAGCATTTGAAGACAGCCATAGCCACTGTGGTTGCTTACCTCAACAGCAGTCTCATCAATGTCATAGAGTTCAGGGATCGTCAGCTGGGATCGTCATTACTTTCAATTTTACTACTTTCAAAAAACAAAACAAAACATTGGCGTAATAATTTTTCGCTTTATTAACCCAAGGGGGGCCCGGGACCCCTATGTAGGTGCGCCAGTGCATGTTTGAACTAATATGATTTTTAATTAACTTTAATTTAAAAAAAAGAACGTTCCGTATATACTATATACGTAAAATACGTGAATAATATTAAGTATTGCATCTTTCGGGTTTTGTTTTTGTTTTTTTTGGTAGTTTTTAACTAAGAATCTCTCGAGCTCGGGGCCCCTTGATATTCGGGGGTCCCTGGCGGCCGCCAGCCGCTTAATCCGCCACTGGGAAGCAGGAAAAGTTGTCGTTATAGACCCAGTGGCGGATCCACCGGGGGGGGTAGGGAAATTTCCCCTCCCAAATCCATAATAATACGGTGGAAATTGGTTATAATGAACGCCGATTATAAAATACCAACTACCTATAACGATGAAATTTTTACAAAAAGTTTGATTTCCTACCTCATTTTTTTTAATTGCTCGTTAAATACCAGGCCCAAAAAAAAAAAAAAAAAAAAACCGTTCCTTAAAAGCGGTTAAATCGTATCGCGCTTAATCATTATACCAAACAAAGTTCGTATTTTCCTCGCTATATCCAAAAACTGGTTAAATGCGGGCTCGTTATAAGTAGATCGTTATGTGCTTTACATCCCTACTCCCAAAATCCCACTTTGGATACACCTCTGATATAATATGTATGTATATTATATATATATACACACACATACTGGTGTGCAAAAATTAAGGAACTGATCTTAAGACCAATCAGGAAACTGCCTAAGGTCCGATATGATAGGGTATTTGCATATATGCATCATGACGTAATGTGGACGTGTGGGAAGGGTATAAAGCGTGAGGGCGGCGCTCGCGCAGCATTTCCATTGGAAGCTATTGCGCAGTGTACATCAATTTGAAACACGGCAAGTTTCTGTAGCAGTGCGATATGTCCAACGAACAGTCCCGTAGACAACATCTGGATGAATTTACTCGAGGTCGAATCATTGGAAAGTTGGAAGAAGGTTGGAGTGTGACGAGTGAGGCCGAGGAGTTCGTAATCGCACACAGCATCGTGTCACGAGCATGGACGGCATTTCGAACGACAGGAACAGCTGTCCGACGATTTGGTTTAGTGGTGATTGTCCACGAGCAACCATGGCAAGGGAGGACCGGTATCTTGTTCTACAGGCGATTTATTCGCTTGGTGACTAGTACAGGGAGTGCCATTGACACCTGCCCATCTGGGACAGCGTTTTCTGTGGTGCCAGGAACACAAAAATGGGGAGCTCAACAAAGGAGTCGAGTGCTGTTTACGGATGATAGTCGATTTAGTCTCATTAGCGATTCTGGATGTCTATACATCTGGAGAGAGTGGGGAACACGCAATCACCCCTCCAACATGGTCGAAAGGGACCGATTTGGAGGTGGAGGAGTTCCGGCTTGGGGAGGCATAATGATTGGTAGCCGTACAAAGCTCCACATTTTCCAAGAGGGTTCAGTCACTGGTGACCGCTATTGTATCGAAGTTCTCCTGCCTTATACCCATATTTTCCGGGGTGCTGTGGGCCCAGAATTCCTCATCATGGATGACAACGCTACACTTAATCTTACAGCAGCTGTCGCTGAGCTCTTAGAGGCTGCTGATATTTATCGCATGGAATGTCCCACGCAGTCTCCGAGCCTGAATCCATTAGAACACGTGTAGGATGTTCTCTGGAGATGCCTGGCAGCACGTTGCCGTCCGCCAGCAAGGATTCCACAGCTACGATTGGTGTTACAAGAGGAATGGGTCATGATGCCTCAAGAGCTCGTCGACAACCTCATACTGAGCATGAACAGACTGTGCACATCCTGCATCGCAGTCAGGGGTGATCATATCCCCTACTGAAAACTGTATTTGTCTTACTTGCCGCCTGTCACATGGACGTTTCTGCCTTCTGTCCTCCTGTGCTGAAAGCCCATTTTTGAATAAAAGTCCTTTGTATCCTTTGGATTACTTTTTTGGTCAGTTCGTTCACCGTTTCCATAATCTTACATTTCGATAATATTAGGATATGCTTAGTACTTATTTGAAACACTGGGGTGCGACGTTACATGCGAAAAACTGCCCCGTCCTTAATTTCTGCACACCAGTATATATATATCAATTTTTAAGGAACGGGGTAAAAATCGTCGTTAACAAAAAAATATGTTAATTAAAATGTGTGTAATTCTATAAAAACATCTGCCGTGACGGCAGAATACAGTAATTAACAGAAAAAGTAGGAAATAAGGAGGTGGTTACCGAGAGAGTACATGTTACGAAAAGATAGATATTTTGTAGAAACGTGTCTCCCAATGTTTGCACTTTAGGTGGCCGCTCGAGTTCACCTAATGAGTGAATCAATGGCGGATACAGAAATCTTTCAAGATGGTTGTGGGGGGTGGGTAGGTGTTTTCGATTCCGAGGTTTAGCCAAGTGTCCGGTACTTTCCATTTCATTTTCCACGTTATAATCCCGACTAAAGCGGGTGGGCAATTACTCCATTCCCTCCCCTCATTGGATTCAGAAGTAGAGTGTACCCGCCTTGAAAGCTTTTGAATTTTACTTATCTTTTTTTTTAACTTCTTGTGTTTGGCTCATTCTGACGCAATGGGTAGTCGAAACTTCTCTAAGGGGATTACTTATAACAGGAAGCCCACAAATTAGAAGGGGAGCCTTCTGTTTCTATCTGAACATATTTAAATAATTTCAGTGTTGAATTTAATAGAATAAATAATAATTTAAATAAAATAAATGATACTCTGAATAAAACATGTAATTCTTAAAATAAAATAAATTGTACTTTAAATAAGATAATACTTTAGATAAAGTAAACATAAAACAAATGGAATTCCTTGCTTTTATTTATCAAGCTTGCTGTATATACTATTACAAGTAAATAGAAAGCAAGCGGAAAAAACGGCTCATTTGAAAATACGAACATTTGTACTCAAATTTCTTTAATCAAAATGATTATTAAATTTGTGACAACATTACAATTAATATACAAGCAACAAGATGCACAATGATTTACAAATTAATAAAAATTATACGAACTGCGTAAACGCTTACGAAGATTGGAAAATTTTAGACTCAAAAATCACATTTAACAATTGAAATAGTGTATTCTTGTAATTGGATTTATAATTACTTATAAAAAATTTATATAAATATAGATAAAATTGTGTATATAAACATAATTAGCCTGAAATCAAAAATGGCATAATATAAATAAAACAAAACATGTTATCAAAATATGTTTTTTTTCACAAGGCAGTTATTTTGATGGTTAGATATCGGAATCGAAAACACCTACCTCTTACTTTAAACAAAGGGCGGACACAGGGGGGGGGGAGACTCACAGGGGTTATGACCCCCAATGTATATTTTTTCTCTGGAGAAAATTGCAACTTTCATGATAAACGGTGTTATTCCAAGACCATGGCGATTTCTGTCCTTCACCCATCCCCAAAATGAAAGTTTGTGTCCGCCTCCGTTTTAAACCATGTTATTAGCTGTAATATAAAATTGTCTTTAAAAGAAAATTGTGTTTCCGTCAAAATTCATCTCTGTTTCATTAAAAACACTCAAACGTTTTTGAAATCCAGTACACAGGGCCGCCCGAAACCTGAACCCGAGGCTGGATGGTATAAAGCAAAAACGTTAGAATGTTAGATAGCCTGTCTCAGAAAAAATTAAAAACTATTTTATTAGTAGGTGTTTTGAATTCTGGGGTTCGAGCTGAAATTCCTAAGGCCTTCATCTAGATTTTCTGGGGTCCTACAGGTAGTTAAGATTAAGGAAAGTTTAATTTTTCAAGCTGTAATTGCATTAGTTTAAACAGGAGGGTTGATGAGGTCATAACCCCCTTCCCCCATTACGATGAAATTTTGTTTATGTACATACGGAGTTGTAGCTCTGTAACTCCACTAAGCCTGTACCCACCTTAGAAACTTTCTACCTGCAACTTTGTTAAAAGGTTCCCTGAGAATTGAAAATAATTTAGAAGGTTCTTCAAGGGGAAAAAAGGTTGTGAAAAACTATCTATGGTAACTTAACCATTTTCACTGTATCTCTTTTGAAAAAGCAATAACTTGTTTGGGTTTTATGGTGCAAAGGCC
>QLNU02014802.1:29629919-29645713 GCA_006491805.2 Dysdera silvatica
TATATATAGATATATATATTAGGACCCACTTAAAGCGGATCTGGGTCATACGGCGCCCAGTGCGAACCAAAAAATTGGCGCCCCTCTCCCTAATAATTAATTATTTTCAAAATAATTTCTATTGTGACGCAATTTTTTTTTTATTTATTTCTAGGGACTTTTCTCAATAAGCTACTGAATCTTATTAAAATTAAAAAAAAATACTGAATATTAGTACAAGGCAGAAAGCCTCGATAACGATTAAATTTCCTTATTCTACAACAAATAAAGTGTATCCAAATAATAAACGCTTTTTCTGATATGCCAAAAATTAAGTCGTTTTAATATAAAAATTAAAGCTTTATACAAATTGTAATCATGCCCGCATCCGGAGGGAGATATTAGGGGCTGGTCCACCCCCGGAAAATAAATTTTTAATTGGATTCGGCTACGGCCTTGTATATTGTGATTTGCTATTAAAAAATTTTGACCCCACAAAATTAGATCCTGGCTACAGTCTTGGTTGTAATAATCTGTAATGTCCTCTGTACGGTAAAATAAGTTCATCTATTTGAATGTAGTTTTTACTTTCCCAATGTTTTACTTGCAGTGCCATATTCTGGTTTTGTTTGAAAAAGGCCTTTTCACTTTCTTACACACTACCTTAATTAAACATATTGTAGTAAAGAATAATTTTTACAAGGATTAAATAAATAATGATAATAAAAGAATAATGAATTTATTAAAAAATTAAATAAGCTTTAAAAGACTAATGTTTTAAAATTCTAATCAGATAAATTTTTATAAGATATTTTTGCATTTCTGGGTCGTTCGGCCATTTCGGCGCTCGCTTTGGCTTGGTGCTCGGCACCATGCCAAAGCTTCGGCACGGTGCTCGGCACCAAGCCAAAGCTTCGGCACCTTTGGCTTAGTGCAACGGCACCGGACGCACAGACCGTCCTTGGGCGTTGCCAGATATATGTGAGTAAAATACGGATTTTATTTTGTACTGTATAATCATTAAGTTCAATAGATACAATGTAACCGCTTTTAGCGAACAAGATTTTTATCGACCTCTGACAACGAGTAAAAAATGGTGAGATTTTTTAAACAAAATGTAGAAAATTTTAAATAACGATAAAAATTCTCGAAAATTAAAAAAAAAAAAATCTAATCGAAAATGTTTAACTAATGCGAACGTGATGAAACACATATTGCGTAAACATGTTAGCTATACAGACTTTAGTTTTAAAGTTCGGAATTTTAAATTCCAAAACGGTTTAGCTAGCAACTGGATACAGCGTTTACGTTGCTCTCAACTTCCTCGTTATATACACGTCCGGCCGTATTATTAAAACCAGATTAAAAAAAAAAAAATCCCTCCTCATCAAATCTATTAAAACTAAATGAATGGCGAATATTTCTCTTTCAAAACGTTTGAAATCCACTCACTATATTATGAAGTTATGGGGTGCTTCCTACTCTTTCATAAATTATTTTATTTATTTATTTATTTATTTATTTATTTTGTACATATTGTCCTCTCAATCTTGGCTAGGGAATAGTGAATCGCCCAAGGGGGCTCTGTTTTCCCAGAAAGGGGGAAAAAAGTTTTATGTAAAACAAGAAATCCCTATTCTTCTAATTAACAGTGGCATGTTATGTATAACTTTACAAACAATCCATCCGTAATTTTTTTGTATAATATAAAACTAATATAATTTATTTACAGTTAAATAAATTATATTTAATATAATTTATTTAAAGTTAATAAATATCTGTAAAAAAATAACGTTCATTTGGGAATATAACAAAGTGGGGGGAATAATTCGTCTGCTCTTTTATTTCTTTAATTAACTTGCTGATGCAATTTCATAGTAAATATAATTAGCAAATTACCAAACGATTATTTTGCTTTTTAAGAAGTCTTCCTTCCTTTCTTTTCATAGGTCTAAACGGTCTGGTTTGAATATCCAAACGTTACGAATCTAATCTAAAACTTTCCTGGCGGAGGGATCTGTTGTTCTACGAGAACTTACAAGCTTTCAGTAATGTTATTCGGCGGACTACCGATTCCAGATGATGGTGTGTGTGTGTGTCACAACGTTTGAGCAAATATTTCCTGAACTTCCGATCAAAAAAAAATCTTTTTCGTGCAGTGTCTTCAAACGGAAACGTTTTGGCTGACAATTTTTCCTTAATTAAATAAATCATGCAGTAGAAATGAAAACGCATTGATAACCAACGACTTTTAGTTGACCGTAACTGCACGCACGGAATTACTTAATTTTATCAAAATGTAGGTAGAAAAAAATATTCTTCCGTGAAGCACGGATTCGCGAGTTTAAACTGTTTACCAAACCCAGAGCAATGATAAATAGGAAACCTGGCAACAAGAGTTAAAATCGATTACTTACTTATCGATATATTGAATGATCTTCTAAAATAAAATTTTTAAGACAAACAATTCCATAGCAATAATTGTAAAACCATCCTTTTCGAATTCAACTCTCGTCTGGCAAAAACGGAAACGTGGTTAGCAATCCATTGCATAACACCGCATACTATGACTGCAGTTCTATAACTATCAATCCCGTAATAAGAAAAATACGTACAACGAACAAGAGGACACCACGAAGAACATAAAGGAGAAAAAACGGTAGTTTAGGCAGATTGTGAATGGTTTGTGGGCGGGATTTATTCCGGGAACCATGAACAATCTGTGATGTAACCGATGTTCCAGGTCCTGGTTGGGCAAGATCAAAAAACAAGTTTCCCTGAAAAATGGCTTCGCCATTTTTTTTTTTGCTTGGAGTTCGATTCAAAAGTGTGTTAACATTGGTTACAAGTTACCGAGTCAAATATTCACCTTCGTCATTGGTTGTACCAATGACGTCATAGCAATTTCAACATCATAAATAGCTGAAATATGTGTGCTGTGTAGATAATCGAGCAAGTTTCAATTTTTTTTTTCCATCGCTTCCTCATTTGAGTAGACTTTCAGATAACGTATCCAAAAATTAAATGTACTGTTTCTATTTTCATCTGCGTTAATAAAATATTAATATACTTTAATTTATATAACGACTAATATAATTACTATTAGTACTTTTAATATAAATTAATTTATATTAATATTACGTGACTTTTTTTTATAAACAATGCGGTTTTAATTTAAGATTAAACAATTTATATGACTTTCTCTTTCGATTAAATCCAAAGTAATGATTCGTATATTGCATAAAGATAAACTAGCAATATTTAGTTGGATTTGATTTTGGAAGTGCAAAAAAAAAAATTGTCATAATCATGTTCATCCATCTTGTCAGTATCATTATTATTTTTATTTATTAATAATAAATAAAAGGATTAAATTGCCAATTTCTAAAGTGAAGATGCACTCGATTTGTGGCTAATGATGTAGTTAAGGTTGAGTAGTTTATTTTTTGCACCTTTTTTTTCCGTCTACGGTTTCCTTTATCTATCTGGGTTGTTTGGGTTTGAGAGGGGCGGAACGGTGTGCAGATTTTTTAGGTTATTTAAATAGGTGTGGGTTGAAGGTTGATAATGACTACCCTAATGCTTGCGCATGCTTATGATAATTACCATATTCATATCAAGCCTTATGATTGATACAAGAATATGATTTCTATATTAAATCTTGATATAAGTATAAGCTCGTAGCCAGACGGTTATTACAGGGTGGCTCGGAAAGTTACAGGGGGTCTCTGAAAGCTACAGGGGCTTAAAATTCGTGAATATTTTGATGTATTTTATTAATATATTTAATAATACTAAATATATAAGCAGACTAATATATTTAAAATTAATAAATAAATTTCTTAAAATAAATTTTGCATTAAAAACTTATAAATTTTAGTATACCTCTACAATTTTCTCCTATCCTTATTATGAAATAGATGAAGACTCAAACTTCTGTAAAAAATTATATACACAAAATCTGCCGTAGAAAGCTATTTTGAATACATTTTTAACGTCAAAGAACAATTTCCATTATCATGTACAATTTAATACAAAACAAAAAATTTAAAATAAAATTCTACAATATTTTATTTTGAGAAAAAGTATTTTCCAGGGAAGGCTGACTATGTGTCCAGAGGGGCTCAGCCTTCTTAACCCCAGTCTGGTTACGGTTCTGTGCAAGTATGCTTTTTCAACAGTAAAGAGGTCAAGAAATTCCATCCAATCAAAATAATATTATATATATATATAATATTTATTAAATGGTTAGGTTAATTCACTAACCCATTGACTCCCAGGCTTTATTTCGCAAGTTTAGGGCTCTATATATATATATATATATACCAGGCTATGCGGCGGAAAACGTGCAAAAACGATTTACGATATTACCATAATATGTAAAATATATGATATATCATACTTCTACATAAAACTCCGGAATTTATTTTAAAAAGATTTGTGATATTCCTCAAAATGACTTCTATTGCACGGTCTTGGAAAACCTTCACAACCAGATCACATTAACCAAGTATCTTTCCTGACATGTTCAGTTGTACAATTACGGTATCGCTTTTGGGGACGTTTCTTTTGATCTGTGCTTGAAATCTGTACAAGTTAATGGAGATTTTTAGTTTCGTCTCCTTTATTACTACCACCAGAAAACATTTGTTCATAACTCTCATTCTACTTTATAAGTATTTCATTGGAACATTTTATAATAAAATGTTTGAACCCAACATACTGACCACCAACGTTTCTATGAATGACAAACAGGGGCGGCTCGAGGTTGATTTTGTATCCAGGGCGGACTGGCACGGATTACTTTTTAGCGACCCCACCCTCACTTCCGGCGAAAACAGGAGATTTTCACAGATACACAGTGAGCCATATACCCATAGGCGTACGCAGAAAGTTCATAAGGGGGTTATAGGCTTAATGGGGGGGTTACAGAGCTACAACTCACATATTCCTATGTTAAATATACAAAATTTCATTGCAATGGTGGGTCACATCATCCCATCAACACCACCCCGCGCCATCCTATCGTCACCCCATCAATACCCCCCTCCTGCGCACGCCAGTGCATATACCCATAAAAGTGGCCAAAAGTTTCTAAAATAATTTCTTTAAAGATGTCTCTAAATTTGTCTCTTTTTAGAGAGATTTTCTACTGTTGGGTAAATTAAAAAAAAAAATTGAACTTGACTTCAGTTTGGCGCCCTCATCCAAACGGGAACCCGGGCGGCCTTCCGGTCGTCCATCCTTTAAGCCGCCCCTGATGACAAAGCCGTTCAAAAACATTCTAAGAGCCATGTGAATACCAAACTTTTTAAACCATGTGTACGATTTGCGAGCCGGATTATACGGTTGCTGTAACTGATAGACATGGTTAACAGGTCCCACCATGAAGTTGACTTTTCAATACGTAATAGTTTGTAGAGAAATTCTTACTTTCCACCACAAGAATAGCATACTGTTTTACGAAGTCAAGTGAATGACGCACGGGGTGCACGTCTTGGTGACTGATTACTGAAATGACAAGACGTACGCAGCGTATGTCCTGGGAGTTCAGAAGTTAATACGCCAGAAGAGAAATAACTATAATACAAGGTTAAAAGAATTTTGAACGCCTTTTTGGCGGAGCCTTCGATGGAACGTGTGCGCACATTGATGGTAAGTTGAAGGTTGATTTGGTTTTAGAATGCAGAAAACAATTACACATATTGTTGGCAAAAACAAAAAAGTGAAATTATAATTATACAATACATGTTACCAGATACGGAAAGTGAAGTTATGTACATTTGGAAACATCATAAAGAGACAATTTGGCATGTTGCCAGTTTTAGAAACTGTAATTATTAAGTTTGCGTTACCTGGAATCTTTAGTGGCAACAATCACGAAAGTCCACGTAGTGAACTGTATTTCTATTGTGGAAGCCCACAACAGTAAGCTTTGGTATAAATACGGTTTTAATAATATGCTTTGATATAAGCATGGTTTAAACAGTAGGCTTTGGCATAAAAATGATCTTAATAGTAATATTGAAAGCGCGTACGGGATTGATGGTAAAACTTGATATGTGAATGTTATTTTGATGACAAGATTTGATATAGGCCTGAGTGTGATGTCGATAGCCATGTTTGATATGCGTGATTTCGACAGAAAGATTTTGATAAAAAGACTTGAATATAATTTTAATAATTTGTTAATTCTTGTGTTCTGCCCCTGTACTATAACTTGAAGCAATCACGGTTCCGGTTAAGTCTCTTGAAAACAAGCAATCACGGTTCCGGTTAAGTCTCTTGAAAACAAGCAATCTCATCGTTCCGCTATTACGCATCAAAGAAAAATCAAAAACACGTGAATCAGGTTCACACACTTCGCGATCTTTTGGGAAAGTATTCAATAAGGGACTCATCATTAATAAAACGAGCTTTTGACGGTTATTGGGTGCGAGCCAATAGAGATCCCATCCTTTGTGTCCATAGATTGGCGACCACCTTTCCGAACCTCTCCTCCCCTTATCCTCCCCCTTCTCTCTTTATATCTATATACGTAATGTTAAAGTGAAGGACGACCTTTCGTCATACCTGTCGGCCGTACAAGTAACATCATATTTACAACTGCTCACCTCAGCGCACGAATCGAGGGACCTTTCATAGCCAGTAATGATACGTTGGTTTTATATTTCTATTTTTTCAAAAAACCTTGATTAAAAATGAACAAAACAACGTGCGTCCCATCCCACAGATTTCGAAAGTGATCGTCTTCAATCAGGGGAAATCTATTTATACAAATATCTTTATTTTTTATATTCACATATTATTCAGATATATACAGCCTTATATAGAATATTTAACTTTTATCATGCGACATGAAAAGGGCAGATATAGAACTAAAAGTTAAGTCGTCTGTCACTGAAAAAATTGGCCAACCTCTCTATCGCAGATCCAGACTATTTAATAATTGTAGTTTTAATTTTTTCTCAAATCCCCTTTATGTTTTGCTTTCTTTTATCACCTCTGGCAATTCATTCCATAACTTTAACCCATAATAATTTATATTGTGTGATTCCATTTTAGTTCTTACGTTTTCTATTTTTATTCCTCCTCCTTTTCTTGTATTTTTGACATTTAATTTCTCTTCTATTTGTAATATCTCTCTTGATGTTTACTTAATTTTATTCTTTCATAGATCATGTTCAATATTTTAAATTTATTTATTTCCTTTATATTCAATATATTATTTTCAAATTTTATTTCATGCAATGATTTATTTATAAATTAACCTATTGTTTTTAAAACTCTGTTTATAATTGATTTAAATTTATTTTCTTGTTCTTCATTCATATCTCCATACACTATTTCTAGAATTTAAGTGACTGGAAATTTGTAAATAATAATGTAAATTGATTTTTATATTATATGGAATTAAATTATTTATTCTTGCCATTACAATTGCTCCTCTTCTAATTTTTTTTACATATATTTTTTGCATTTAGGTTCTAATTCAAATTTTCTGTAATACTCACTCCCAAAAATTTTGGGTTTTACGTTTTTTTTTTATTATTTAATAAAAAAACGTTGACACACATCTGCTGTGATATCAATTTTTTATTACGAAATAATATGTATTTTGTTTTTTCTATATTAACAATTAATTTATTCAAATTATACCAATTTTCAAGATTTTTTTTTGTTTTTGCTACAGTAAATAATTTATCTAACTTACTGTCACTAAAAATTAATCCTATATCGTCTGCAAATAAATTAATGTCTTTCATTATTTCAATTACGTCACTGATATAGATTATTAATACTATCGGTCCAAGTGTATGAAACCTTGTGGCATTCCTTTTTTGGAGTACATCTTCTCGGGAAAATTTTCTCCAATTTTAACTATTTGTTGTCTATTTGTTAAGTAATTTTTAATAATTTTAACGTATCTCCTCTTATTCCATATTTTTCTAATTTATTTAATAGTTAGACTATAACATCAAATGCTTTACTAAAAAAAAGATTTCGTTACATTGTCTTTATTCTCTATTTTATTTTGAATTTTATTGATGTTATTTAATAGTACACTGACCTTCACTCTTTAAGTCGATATTAATTATGGTTTATAATTTGATTTTTGTCAAAGTATTTAGTTAGCCTATGGAATATAATTTTCGAAAATTTTTGCAAAAATTGGAAGTATAGACACAGGTCTATAATTATTTACTTCTTTTTTCATTTCCTTTTTAATATATCGGTATCACTTTCGCTTATATATTTTCGCATTATATCATTCATAAATGTACTATTTATATTACTTTTTTGGAATTTAATTTCTGCATTAACTAATTCATTTATATGAAGTGCATCAGCTATATCTACAAAAAATCTGTTAACAGATCTTTTGTAACAAACATCTGTATTTACAGATGTTTAGAACATCTTTTTTCCTTGTTCATTTCGTTGTTTTTATATATTCATTTAATTGTTTCTGTTTTCCTCCTCCTTTTTTTCCTTGTAACGTATTTATATTTTTCCACTGTTTTTCTTTTTTTATATTTTTAGTTATTAGAGGTTTTTTTTTTAGTTCTATCCAGGCATTTTTTTTTCTCGTTTTCAGGAATTTTTTATATGCTCCATTTTTATTTTAGTTTCCGTTTTACATGATTATCAATTATTACATAATTTATTTTTAAACTTTCTTTTATCAGTATTAATTTGAAACTTATATAGAATTTATATATTAATATATTTTAGTCTATTTTTTCAATTTTATTTTAGTTAGTTTAGTAATTATATTCAATATATGTTTAGTTCTTTTATAAATGTATCATATATATTATCAGTTTCATTATTTCCATTGTCCAAAACTTCCTGCCAATTAATATCTTTTACTCTATTTTTAAATTCATTTATATTTCTTTCACTATAATTTCTAATCTTTTTACTATTATACTTACGAGAAATATTTCTTTCATTTAAGAACTTTAATAATATCGGTTTGTGGTCACTAATACGTTCATCAACTATCTTCACTTCATAGTATTGAATATCAATAAAGCATAGATTTAATATGATCATAATCTCTTGGTCAACTTTTATATAATTTAATATTATATTTAAATAATCTAATGGTTCCATAAGAGCTAATAATTTTTCTTTATTTTTGTTATTTGTTTCAATGCGAATATTAAAGAGAGCACTGGGGAGATTGCTCTCGTCCTCATAACTATATCAAAAGAAAATGCCCAAAGTCTGAAATAGGCAATTAACAAAATTTCTGGAGATAATCCGGCCACATAGTACTAGGCAGAATAATTACCGAATATATAGACACAACGTTCATAAGCATAATGGAATTTTAATTAAAGTATTTCCCATTATTTTAAATGCTTGGTAACATTATTGTAACACTGTAGACCTCTGTTAACATAATAAAGAGTGCGGACTTGTTTTCTCCTAAATAAAATTTAGTTATGTCAGTGGCGGATCCATGGGGGAAGTAATTAAGGAAATCCTACCAATCCATAGAAATGCTGTGGAAATCGGTTATAACGAGCACTGATTATGACCAATCGCATATAACGACGGAAGTTTCACAAAAGTTAAATTCCTTATTTTATTTTTTTAAATTTACTCGTTAAGTGCGGGGTTCAAAACGACGTGTTCGCTAAAAGCGGTTAAATTGCATTGCGCTTAATCATTATACCAAACAAAATCCATATTTTCCTCGCTGTATCCAGAAACTCGCTAAATGCGGGCTCGTTACAAGTGACTCCCAATTTTTTTTTTAGGTGAAGTGCCGCTTCACTCGCGTCACCCGACAAGCCGCCACTGATTTATACGGAGATAGAAAAATCATGAAAGAAAATAATGATATGCTTATGTATTTGTTGGGGGTCTCACCTTCAGCCATAAAGCGTGGAGTTATATAGGCTCATGGGGCCCCGAGACCCCAATAATTTAAAATTAATTTTAATTTTACATATATTTTTAGTGTTTAAATGTATATAGTATATGCTTCTTGTGCCCCATCCCCATGGCCGCAGCCGAGATTTAATTTGGGGCTGAAAACTTACAAAATAACGCTGAATAAAGAAGTGTCATCTTTATCGCGAAGAAGAAACATAATTACATTAATATAAAATGAGCAAATTACCAATTTTGCCTTCAGACATCATTGTAAATTTTAGCTGTGTTTTGCCATCAATATACAGGTTCCCAGCACCAGAGTTATAATATCGCAGAGGGGTATATTTAAATCTAGTTCATTTGTCATAAAATCTAGGGTCGCAAATCACTCACAGAGCTAGTTCTAAGACCGTCCAGCATGCACAAATAGTGACAACCAGTGCGTGAAAAGCGCCAGATAAAACTCAGGTCAGCTGCTCAAGTGCATAGATGATTAGGACATCGCATTTTGCGCTTCTCATGCACTGGTTGTCACTATTTGTGCATGCTGGACGGTTTTAGAATTGGCACTGTGAGTGGTTTGCGACCCTAGGTTCTATGACAAATATTGTTCGTCTAGGTGTACCCTACCACTCCTAGATGTTTGCAACCCTGGTGCTGAGACACCCTGTATATATATATATATAATGTCCTCCTTTTAAAGTAAATGGTTTCTATATTTTTTCCGTTGAAGTATTCTCAAATTAGTGGTCTACGTAACGAGATTTTGTGGTCAGAATTTTGATAATCGCCCTGCGGTGGCGCAGTGTGGTAACGCGTTCTCCTAGTGCGCCGCTAATCCGGGTTCGACTCCCAGCAGTGCAAAGAACGCTTACTCAGAGATCTCATAAAGATCGCACTGCTCACTGTAGTCCGGGGTTTGGTTCCCTAGGCCTTAAGAGGTTCGGATTCCTCGGAAAACAGTAGGTCCCGGCGCAGCATGACCACTGTAGTCTTTGAGCCGTAAAACCAAAAAGAAAGCGAAAGCGAAATTTTGATAATTATTTAAAGCTTGAGAGGATTTTATTCTCGCCTTTTTACAAATACGAACATATGTATTATTTTGGTCCAATTATAAATTCAGTTTCTGGGAGGGGGGCCAATCCCCAAGACCCCTCCCCTGGAAACAGGACTGCCCCACCCCTAATAATTTTAAAAACCGTTCATGCCCTCAACACCGGTTGGTTGCATTTTTATGACGCAAGGAAAGCAAGGGCCATTGTGTACTACACAATTTGGAACCGTACACGCAGTTTTACCCTCAACTTTGACCTGCATTTCTTTATTGACCACCAGTTTTGGGAGGGCCCCGGGGCCCCTACGGTTTTTTTGGGGGATCAAAGAAACCTGGACCCATTAAAACTGGCGCCACTGATTTTAATATTGAAAAGGATTTTATTGGGAATTGATTGATAAAATTCGCCGTATCACGTTATGTTCCATGATTTATTTATATGTCAAGTTTATAAGGGTTCATTATACAGGGTGTCTCAGAACCAGGGTTATAAACATCTAGGAGGGGTAGGGTGCACCTAGACGAACAATATTTGTCATAGAACCTAGGGTCTCAAACCACTCACAGCGTTAGTTCTAAAACCGTCCAGCATGCACAAATATTTACAACCAGTGCGTGAAAAGCGCCAGATCAGGTTAGCTGTTCAAGTGCATAGCTGATTAGGACATCGCATTTTGAGCTTCTCATGCACTGGTTGTTACTATTTGTTCATGCTGGAACTAGAACTGGCGCTGTGAGTGGTTTGAGACCCTAGGTTCTATGACAAATATCATTCGTCTAGTTGTACCTTACCCCTCACAGATGTTTGCAACCCTGGTGCTGAGACACCCTGTACATTCCTCACATTATCTAAATATTGTATTAGGCGCCATGTGGCGCTCTAGTTACTATCCATGAAATTAGTTCATCAGTAAGTGATGTTTCAGTCATTCACCAAATGACTCGTAGGGCAGGCTTTACAATAGGCGAACCTAGGCCTAGGGCCAGTGACTGAAGAAGACGGTGCCTAGATTTTTATTTATTATTGCCTTCTCTCGCTTTGCAGGGTCCTAGGATTAGAGATGGCCGAGTCTCTAAATACAGTCCTCGTCGTCAGTCCTCAAGCAATTTATCATCCCTCTTCACATATCATAACATTCTTTATACACCTTTCCTCAATTTCAGTTCCCAGAAAAACACTTTACGTTTGACTTTATCTTCGCAAATTTCCCTAGTCTTTGTTTGTGGCTTTACGACTCAAGGACTACAGTGATTACGCTGCGCTGAGGAATCCGAACCTCTGGACCTACAGTTTTCCAAGGAATCCTAACCTCTTAAGGCCTAGGGAACCAAACCCTGGACTACAGTGAGCAGTGAGATCCTTATGAGATCTCTGGGTAAGCGTCCTTTGCACCGTTGGAAGTCGAACCCGGATAAAAGGCGCACTAGGCGAACGCGTTACCACAGTGTGCCATAACAGGGCCCAAATTTCCCTAATCAAGATTTTGGAGAAGGATGCTATCATATTAGGGGGCGGGCTGCAATGCTGCATTTCGTTTTTTTAATACGGGTAGCTGGCGAAGGCAGCACTGTAATCACAGACAGGACGCAAGATTTGTATATCCAACCACCTGGGGGGGAGTCTACAACACTGATATGGAAGCTATAGGGAACTAATGTAATTTTTCCACCAGTGAGGTGTATGAACCCCTCACCCCGTCTAAACCTTTACATAACAGTATAGTTGCATATCCGTCTAAGGCCGTCACATATCCAAACTGGCCCCGATCGGAATATTAGATACTTTACATAAACACGTTCAGAGATTTCGAATTTACTTTAAAAAAGTAGCTTGGGAGGGGGCAGAGGTGAATCCGGAGAGGGATTTGTAGGGGAATAAAACTTTTGTAAAAATTCCGTCGTTATATGCGGTTGGTCGTTATAATCGGCGCTCGTTATAACCGATTTCCACCGCATTTTTATGGATTCGGGGGGGTAACCACCCCTATATATTCACTATTGGCGGGATTAAAACGAAGATGTGCCAAAAGTGGTATAGGGAGGGCATTATCCCCACCCCTGGCACTTATTTATAAAGACACTTTAATATTAAATAAATTTACGATAAGAGGTCTCTTAGCGGATATCTTTTAGATACAGTTCGTTTGTGGTTTTACGGCTCAAGGACTACAATGATCATGCTGCACCGGGACCTACTGTTTTCCGAGGAATCCGAACTTTCTAATGCCTAGGGAACCAAACCCCAGACTGCAGTGAGCAGTGCGATCTTTTACGAGATCTCTGAGTGAGCATTGTTTGCACCGTTGGGAGTCGAACCTGAGTTAACGACGCACTAGGCAAACGCCTTACCATCATGCACCACCACAGAGCTTTTAGATACAGTCACTCCGTTTTACTGGTCAGGTAAAAATATTTCGGGCAAAACCTTCACTACAGCAATATACCCCCCTTTTTATGGCCACTCTTCCTCTGCGGACATTTTTTCTGTCCTGTGGATGTCTGTTAGTGAGGGCTTTTGGTGTATTTTGCGTAAAAGAAATATCCCATTTCTCGAATTTTTCAAAGTTTGATGAATTTAAAGAAAAGGTGGGAGATTCGGAGATTTATCTCCACCTTTTCCTAAAGTAATCACTGTTATATTGATATATTTCAATTACTAAGCTGTCATAGTAACACTCATAATTATTATTTTTTTTTTTTTTTTGCTCAAATGATTAACGCTTGGAAGAAACTTTGCATGTGTTCCTTTAACCAATGTCAATACATTCGTTCCTATCATCCAACAATATGTTGGATGATTGATATATATATATATATATATGTGTGTGTGTGTGTGTGAATCCTAATTGTACCCACTACCTGGACCCATGGGCCAAGTAGTAGTATATGTATGTGAGAAGGCAGGCATGTATAAATAAATAAATAAATAAATAAATATTGGATCAAATGGCACTGTTGCAGAACATAACTTTACTTTTAGTACCAATTAGATTTATAATAACCATCGTTTGATATGTAACATATGTTGCATGGCTATATGAGCATATTTTTTATAGAGTTGTGTTTTGGGGGAAAAAGGGAATATTGGATAAATAAATATTAAATTTAATATAAATAAATTGAATACATGAATATTGAATTCTTTAATACTTGTTGGATATACATTAGGTTAGATGGAGATACATTAGTTGGATAATACATTAGGAAACAAAAGGCACGTTTCTTCGATATTGGTATTGCGGGAAGTATTGATAGGTCATGTATTAGATAATATTATACATGGAACTTACAATACATAAGCGAGTATATAATACAGTGTTTAGACCTTAAATGACTCGTATGTCCAGGCGAGTAGGACTAGCATGTCAAGGCGGGTACGACTAACATGTGTGTATTGCATCAAAAGGCGAAAATGCTCCGTTTCGCCTTTACTTTTAGTGTACGACACATATGTGAGCCATACTCGCCTTAACATGCGAGTCATTTAAGGTCTAAATACTATGTCCAGGCGAGTACGACTCACATGTCAAGGCGAGTACGACTCGCATGTTAAGGCGGGTACAACTCGCATATGTATTGCATACTAAAAGTAAAGTCAAAAATGCTCCGTTTCGCCTTTATTTTTGTGTAAAACATATATGCGAATCATTCCGCCTTGATATGCGAGTCGGACTAGCCTGGACAAACGAGTCATGTAAAGTCTGAACACTATTATACATTTGTTATGGATTATAAATTATTATAAAAATACGCATGCTCAGAATTTCTCTTTGGGTAATCGTAAGCACGATTTGTTTGTATTGTATTGCTTGCGACTTTTACGGCGCAATAACAGCAAAGGTCATGCTGCGACATGACCTACAGCTCCCCAAGGACTCCGAACTTTTCATGATCTAGGGAACCAACCTCCGGACTACAGTGAGTCGGTAACCGTTCTTTTTTCCGGCACTGTTGGGAGTCGAACCCGGGAAAACAGAGGTGCCAGGCAAGCGCATCATCACTGACCATAGCAAGGCTCGATTTGTTTACGTTTTCTTGTGCCAGAACGACTAAAGTCACGTTGCAACATGATCTAGAGCTTCCCGAGGAATCCCAACCTCTTGGGACAAGAGAGTCAAACCCCGGACTACGGACATGCCAGCAAAAATCCGGTAAAAGCTTATTGGAATCAAAACCCGGGACATCCGCGTGGTAGCTAAGCTTGTTTCTACGCCATCGCAAGGCAAAGCTAAGAGACGGAAAGCGTAATAGAGATGGGAGCAAAAACGAGAACGATAGACAAAATAAGAGGAATTAAAGTTAAATGGCGGAGCCAGTCTTGAGAAGGGAAGAAGACTATCTTCTAAAAAGAGTGGGAAGTTTCGTGTTTGGTTTTGAGTATTAAGGCTCAAGGACAGTACGGGTTATGCTGTACCGGTACCTAGAGGTTTCCGAGGGATGTGAACCTTCTAAGGCCTAGCGAATGGGTCCATGTACCAGAGTGAAAAAAAAAGATGGAAAGAACAGAACAATCCAGGAAGAAAGAAAATCTAAGCTTAACAATAAAAATGTAAGCTCCTCACCCCTCTAAAAAAATATATGTAGCTGTCGTCCGACTTCAGACAGTATCTTAAATTGGAAAGAGCGGAAACAGTCGATGCTACCTGTAATGATACCTGCCATGACCCCAACCCCCGATATAGGGTGCATCTAGTTCAACCTCGCCTGTAACGATATCTTTTCCCGATCTCTAGAATAGCGTTATAGACTGATTTCACTACATATATAGCGAACGACAAATCCGGTTGTCATTGGTGACTGCATTTTTGTAGTTGGCGAGTAAGACCCCCCCACCTACTAGGTTCCTACACTTTTGTGAGGGAGAGAGTCC
>QLNU02014802.1:29645813-29664186 GCA_006491805.2 Dysdera silvatica
CATATTGCTAGAAGAACTGACAATAGATGGACCAAAAATATCCTAGAATGGATCCCACTGGACACCACACGCCCAAGGAAAAGGCCAAAGACGAGATGGGTGGATGAAATAATTAAATATATTGGGCACAAGTGGCAGCAAAATGCACAAGATCGACTTCGTTGGAAAGATGCAGAGGAGGCCTTTATCCTGCAGTGGATTGACAACGGCTGAAATGATATGATGATGAAAGATTATATATATATACAGTATTTTATTATATTATAAAGCTTTATATTATTTTAATAATTAAAGTATTTTAAAATAATTAAAAAATACTCGAGTAAATCAAAGATTTGTTACAAAAACCATCTTTTGCAGGCCATATTATTTAACTGGTTAGGCCTATTTCATCTAATTTACTCTCTTCACCTTATTAAACCTTTAGCTATAAAATAAAAAGCAACAACATTAACAGCTTGGTGGTAAGAAAAAGCCTTAGTGGTTTATAACCAATCGGTTAAGCTGTATTACAGCCAATGAACCACACTTTTTGTTTTTAAGTCTGTTGTAAAGCATGTGGTATCTGCTTAGAAATATTTTAGAAATCGTTACAAAGTGCTTGGCTAAAGGAATACATAAACAGTGCGAAGCTATAAATACCTTGCGACATGAGATAGGAAAGTCAGGTAGGTTGCTTAGAATCGTTCATAGAGAATCATTGATTGATTGATTGTTTGGCTTTTTTATGGCGCAAGAGCATCTGGGCTATACTGCGTCAAAAATCATAGAGAATCACCCATATAATTTGCATCATGAAAATTATATGGATGATATATAAAGGTGCTGTTCAAGTTATAAATAATCGGATGATTAATAAAGACGTAAAAAGACTTGTTGCAGCTTTTAAAATCTATTGCTATTGCCCTGTATAAGATTCGGAAAGATGACTTTTCTATTCCAGATGCTTATGAAATTTGGTCGCCCCTAATAAATGATAATCTCATAAAAATGAATTAAAAAAGGGTAAAAAGTAAATATAATCAGGTAATAACTCAACATCATATATATGCCAGTTTATATACTTCATCCAAAGTACATGTGATCTAAATTGTCACATGAGCAGGAAGAAAATACTAGGAAATTCCTTAATGTCATTAACCCAAATTTTGTACTTCACATTATAGCTTTTTGAGCAAAATCAGCTCCTTTTCCTGAAACATACTACTCCAATAAAATCTTAGAAAATGTCCCTGCTTCTATGTGGTGGTCTAGTTTAAAGGAAACAACTATAAATGATGATTTTGTAACTCCTGTTCACACAGTGATAATATTGCCTGCAGTATTGGTGGGCTTGGAAGAATATTTCTCTTAAGCTTTTCGTCTATTCATAATAAGAAATTATTTGAATTAGGAAATAGCAGCAAAACTGATCTTTTGCTATAGACTGCTATGAAAAATTATATACAGAATTTATATAGAATTTTCTATGGTATAACCTTTGAATAAATACTGTAAACATCGTAACAAAACTTATTTTACTTTAAATAAAATTCATTCCCTTTTGCAAGTTGGGGTATTCTGATAAGTTTTTAACGCATGAAATAACTATTTTCTGGGTCCCTGCCGGTTATTGCCACTTTTGTGGCAGAAACTAGTTTCTGGCATGCCGGTTTTAACCACCTTGGCAGAAACTTGTCAACTCTGACCCGTATACAACTAAAAGTTTGGAACTATCGAAGAAGTTCACTATATGCCGTCCTCGCTTAAATCCACGATTCGGAATTTAAAACTTCAATCTTTGAAAATAAAGATTGTATAGAAGCAAAAATTACACAATCTTTATTAGCGCACTTAATTGATAAACACGTTAAAAGACACTGCTGATGGCTATTTCGATACCGCGCGGCTGTCATCGTCAGAGAATGGTGGCTTTTGCTTATGTCCGTGATCAGACAGAAGCCACCATTCTCTGACTTCATAAGTGGGTCCTACTACGCTATAAACAAAATCGTACAACTTCCATTACTTTCATAAATTTAATTGCCAGAGATCAACGTGTCCACTCGCAATTGGCGGCTAGATTTTGCAGTTGGTCAATAGGCAATAATTTTTTTTCCTACCGAGTTCTTAGGTTTCCTTATGTGCGGCATGTAGTGGTTACGTGTTGGTCTATTAATAAAAAAAAATCCGTGTTAGATTTTTAATGACACCTATTACTTTTCGTCTGATTTTTACAGATGATTAGTCCGGGGTTGGAATTCTTAGACGTTCCAGCGGCATCGTTCTCTTGGAGCACTGTTGGTCCTAGTGCAATATAATCCCAGCTGTTTTTACGCCATTAAACACATTATACGCATTATTTATAAATTATTTATACACATTATTTATGCATTATTTATGCACATTATTTATGCATTATTTATGCACATTATTTATGCATTATTTATACACATTATTTATACATTAATAACTATGTTCCGGATTATATGAAAATGCATATGTGCGATTACAATTGCATATTTTAATCCCATTTTAGCGTTAGTGCATATAAATGCACGTGACGGTGAATATCCGGAATAAATGCGTATTTTAAGAGTTTAACCTATGAGTAGGCGCAAACGCGCGTGGGGTGCTTTGCACCCCATCTAATTATATAGCATTATTTCATTATTAATTATTATTATATTATTATTTATTAAAGTAAGTGGAATGTTCGCTTTATTAACCTACCCCAAAAACTTGTGACTTTGAAGGCAACAGGAAAGAGTTTGGCCAGTTTCAGAAGCAAGGGTGGACGGTTTTTTTCACAAATTGTAAGTTGTGGGATGTGAAACACCCCGCGCGCATGCTCGCGGGTTAATCATTTCCAGTATTTTATTATTCCCTTATCGGAAAAATCTCCCCGCAGTTCTAAAAAAAGCGAAATTTTCTTCTTACTTCTTATCTGAGTAGAAAGGTTAAGGAGTTTGTAAACGTACACGTTTAATTATGTCCTAAGGCGCCAAAAATTTAGGTATAGCTGAATTATAGCCAGTGTGCTTATTAGGGAAACCGAGGATTTAGTTCTATACAGGGTGTCTCAGCACCAGGGTTACAAACATCTAGGAGGGGTAGGGTACATCTAGACGAACAATATTTGTCATAGAACCTAGGATCGCAAGCCACTCACAACGCTAGTTCTAAAAGTGCATGCTGGACGGTTTTAGAACTGGCGCTGTGAGTGGTTTGCAACCCTAGGTTCTATGACAAATATTGTTCGCCTAGGTGTACCTTACCCTTCCTAGATGTTTGCAACCTTGGTGCTGAGAAACCCTGTATATTGGGTGCTACGGCTCAATTTCTAACAAAAAAAGTGCTATAATAAATCGTTTAAAAAATCGAATGACGGCAAATAATCTATAAATTATATCAACGTTTATATCTATTTTTCTGGATAACGGAATTCATGAGCTTAGTCACAAATTCATTAATTTTTCATGACATTCATGATCTTTTTGGAAATTCTTGTCCCTGTAAGGCAGTGGTTCCCAGCCTGCTTTAAGCCGCGACCCACTTTTATAGTAGCCAAGTAATCCGCGACCCCCTTTTATAGTAACCAAAATGTGACATTTGCAAAATAAAAGCATTTTTAACGGAGTAAAGAAAACACAATGCGCATTATAAGTGTAAAATGAACAATCATTAGAATATTGCAATATAACTATATTGAAATATAAATGTGTTGGAATCATTTGGTATGAAATTCCTTACAAAAATTATTACAACTAAAACTAGTTGCGGCCACCCCCCTCCCAGAAACTTGTTCGCGACCCCCTTGACGGCCGCAACCCGCAGGTTGGGGACCACTGCTGTAGGGGCTCCGGCTAATATTTAAATAATCGCCAAAAATGAAGAAGTACCGGAGCCAGGCTCCGGTAGGTTCTTGTACATTTTAAGCCCTGGCTAGACTGGCAGTTGTTTAAAGGTCAGATTAAAAGAAACACTTACATAGGGAAAAATTTCTCTTTTCATTTTCATTTTCTATCAACGATAAATGTGGCTTCACGTGCTATCATGGATAAACTATCGGTAATGGATAATCCACAAAATTTTATAACTGCTGTCTAATAACCTCTGTAGCTTCGGAAAGCACCTCATTTCCGCCATAAGAATGCTATTGGATGATAGAAGACAGTGGCGCTAATGCATGACACGCTACCTACTTCTCTCTTTCTGTCCTCTTGAAATCGTTCTAAATTTCAGTAGATCGGCTTGTGAAGTCATACACTCTGACATTATATACGTCTATATGATGCAATGAGAATTGATGTGATACGCCATTTGCTTTTTGCTTCGCGTTCGTTGCAGCGAAAATATCTGTGCGTCTGACTCTTATTTTTTTATGAATTACGTATGCAATTAAGAATATTTTCCCGCCGCAAACATCCGCCCCACGAACTAGTTGAGTGCTCGCTTTTTATTTGTTTGTTTGTTTGGCTTTTTACTTCCTTCCCCACTTTGCAGGAATTTTGGTGATTCAACATCTACTGATTCAATTTCTGAAGGCTATCTGAACGGACACAAGAGCAGCCCGAAGTTGGGTAGGCCCCCACAACCCTCCTCAGTGATATCTCCCTTCACATTCAATGTTACGAGAATACATTTTCAACGTTCTAATATTCAATGACATTGAAGATTTTTGTTAATAGTAAATATTTTAATAATAACTAAAATAAAAATAAACCACTAGCTGGTAATATAAACTTTAAGAAATGAACGAAATTGGTTGTTAAACTTAAACGAATAATAGCACAATCTTACCGCCGTAAACAACATGGCGGCTGGTCACTTTGCCTGTTGCCAGCCGTTTTTTGGCAACACTGGAAAATAATTCATTATGTACCTTGATACGTAGTGACACCGACAAAGTTTCATAATATTCCTAATATCGAGAGATGCATTGCGATACGCAGTAACAAAAATTATACCGCATTAAGCATATAATTTTGTATGCAATATCGAATGTTTCTGCTCATCAGTTAATGTTAAATCTATTTGTTTTAAAACCCAGGACAGATGATCTTCAAATTAGTTAAAAGATACTTAAGTTCACATTCATTCATTTTAGGCGCATTTTTATTCACGTTAGGTGCATATACATACATGTTCCGAGGTTTTTAGTATATTTTGCTAGTTTTTAGTGCATATTTGCATACGTAGTTTGCTAGTTTTTAGTGCATATTTACATGCCTAGTTTGCTAGTTTTTAGTGCATATTTACATGCCTAGTTTGCTAGTTTTAGTACATATAATTCGGGTTCTACTAACAACATTATAAAATAAGCAACTAAAACAAGAAGCATTATTTCGAAATATGTGGCATAGCTTAAGCACCGTTCAAAAATTATGTTTGCTTTGCGATTCTACGAAGGAATTGCATTTCTGAAAATATTTGAATGTGTTGTATAAATATGCACACATACACATTATGCGCGATCACGTTTAGGACGTGGGCTTGAATGAGCAAGCATAAAATTGGAAATGCAAAGAGAGAGCTGACGACTGCATTTCAGTACCTTTGAAATGCACCAAATCAATGTACATTGATCAGTGGCGCGGAAAAAGGGGGGATTCAGACGACTCAAGCGTCCTCTCCATTGGATAGCAAGACACGTTGTCCTGCTTAATGCCATATCACGTGACTGTCATATACTCGAGTCCCGTAATTTTTGAATAGCTGCGCCCCTAATATTAAGGTGACCAGATTTCCAAGCCTTGAATCCGGGACGCTTAAATGACAGAAAATATCCCTACCCTGTGGCAAATTACCTTATAGCAAGAAAAATTCTTTAAAAGAGGATAAATCGTGATATTTTCGCTGAATCCGGGACAAATTGGCATTCCGGAGGGACTTCGGGAAAAGGGTCAAAATCCGGGACGTCTAATCACCTTACTAATATTGACATTTCAGAGCTGTTCTAAAAATATGTTTAATCACTGAAGGCGAAAAATAGACATTGAAATTTTATGGTATGTAAAAATGTATAACTGTTTTGTTAATTGAATAATTTTGGGTGCAGCAATTTACCTTGGCGTTAATTAGACTTAAGTTTTAGAAGTGCTGTATAGCCAAAGACAATGCTCGACGGATATAATTCATTTGCAATTTTCAGGGACGGAGGTTAAATTTTTTCGAGAGGGATGAAGCCCCCCAACCTCACTATTTACCTCAATGGTTATTTACAATAGCCTATCACTCATATAAAAATCCGGATAAATTAGCTAAATCTTATATTGTCCTTCAACCTAAACGGTGGTGCATCAAATTGGACAGTGGATTTATAGTCACTGCGCGGGAAATTGGCGGGTAGTACCGTTAAAATTCAAGGAAGCTGACGTCACAACCGGCTTGTTTCATTGAAACGCAATTTAGCGCGGGAAAAAAAACAGTTATGCAAGACGCCCTTCCCTCTACTGCAATGGAACAAGCCGTCTGTGACGTCGGCTCCCTTAAATTCTAACGGGACTGATGGACAATTTTCCGAGAACGGACTATAGGATGTTGTTGCCACTTTATTATGATAATATTAATAATACAATCATTTGCGTTAAAACCAATGAAAAATGTTTGTTGCCACTATATT
The DNA here is from genome assembly GCA_006491805.2 of Dysdera silvatica. Lineage (NCBI taxonomy): Eukaryota > Metazoa > Arthropoda > Arachnida > Araneae > Dysderidae > Dysdera > Dysdera silvatica. The sequence continues at coordinate 29,652,418 of QLNU02014802.1, forward strand.
CTGGTGGAATCAATAATAGCTACATGAAGAAATGTCAATTGTGATTAATTCTTTACTTTTTAATTTTGGTTATCATGGTAACCCGAAAGGCACAAAATAATAGAAGGCGCTTTTCCTCTTTTTGTTTATTAGTATTCATTCAAGTTTTGACGGGTACGCACGTAGTTTTTCTATTCCGCTTAAATTCGAATGTTATTCTTTATTCACCAATGACAAAACTGCAAACAAAAAATCTTCAATGTTATTGAATACATTTTCAACGTTCTAATATTCAATAACATTGAAGATTTTATTTAATAATAAAATATTTTTAATAATAAACTAAAAATAAAGAAATAAACCACTAGCTGGTGATATAAACTTTAAACAAAATTAGAATGAAATTGGGTTGTTAAAACTTAAACATAATAATAGCACAATTCGAACACAAACGTTCTAAAACTTGGAGAGGAAGGTAAGATTTGGCAGTAGGACCGCGGGGCAGAATTTACTGATACCTATAGCTCGTTCATGAAAAGTTGACCAATAGTACTGTCAGAAATAAGGGGAGCTGACGTCACAAACGGCCTAGCCGATTACAGCAGAGGGGAGGACGTCATTTCAGAACTGGTTTTTGAAGAAGAAAAACGTTCGCTAAAAACCAGTTCTGAAATGACGTCCTCCCCTCTGCTGTAATCGGCTAGGCCGTTTGTGACGTCAACTCCCGTTATTTCTAACGGTACCATCGGACTACTTTTCGTGAACGAACTATAGGTAGTTTAACAGAGCGGACTAATTATGCTTAATGATAAATTACATTTTTTATATTATTTAAGCTTTGCGTCGGGCCTTTAAGAATTCCGGGTACCTGGGCCTTTATCCCCCTTTGACCCCCTTGTCCTCGGGTCAATTTCGGAGATCGGAATTTTGCACACGTAAACACATCTTTCCATATGAAGTTTACTTAAAAGGGGCCACTATAGTCATTAGACTAAGGGGTAATTTTAAGGGGCTCATATCCTTTAAGCCCCTCCCAAAATATTTGTGGGCCCCCTCCCTTACAAACATTTTGCTTACGCCAGTAATTATTTATAGTGGGTTTTAAGAAAATTCCAGATATTTTCTACCTAATCTCTATATTTTGGCCAGCAAATTGTTTTAGCAAGAAAATATGCATTTTAATAATAATAATAAATTTATTTTACTTGTCAGAGTTCGTATTCACAAAAATTGCAACACATTATTCATGATATCACATATTAATAATGATCCAACGTTTTTCCTAAATTATGGAGCACAGGTCGATTTTTGGTGTGGCGCAAAACCTTTTTTAAGTATGCATATTTTCAGAAACGTTTTTTGAATATTGAAACTGGACTTTAAAAAAAAAAAATAAATAAATAAATAAATTGGAATTTCTGTGGAAGCTAAGCACGTATCCACGATTTTTTTCTTTCGAGAGGGGTAACGTGCCGTAGGCGATAGGCGCCTATAGGAGCACTTTTAGGGGCTGAGCAGAATTTAGGGGGCTAAAATAGAATTACAGAATTAAAATAATAATTCATAGTACTGTAAACTTCGAATCAGTTCGACACTTAATAAAAGAATTAAAAATAATGCACGCTTAACAGAACTATTGAACAGTAACAAAATCAATAGTAAGATTGAAAAATTACAAAATCAACTGATGCTGGCTTATAATTCTTCTCTTTTTAACCAGCGAGCAGGCGCGCGGGGTGATTTGCACCCCATCTAATTATATAGCATTATTTCATAAAAAATGTCCAATTTTACGGGGAACAGTAACTGGAATTTTCACTTTGTCACCCTACCCCAAAAGATTGTGACTTGGAAGACAACAGGAAAGAGTTCGGTCAGTTTCAAAAGCAAGGGTGGGCGTTTTTTTTTCACAAATTGTAAGTTGTGGGGTGTGAAACACACCCCACGCCTGCTCGCGGGTTAAAGCGAAAGTAAAGTTCAAAGAAAATTGACAATAACAGAGAATATTCCAGTCGTCTCGAAAGCTTTGTGGAAACTGTAGAACAGACCAACAGGGGGAACAGTCAATTTTATCACCGCATTACTTGCACATACTGATGACGCAGTATAGCCCAGATGCTCTTGCGCCATAAAAAATCCAAACAAACAAACTGTACAGCCTGGGCGCTTAAATCTACGCATGCGCACACAATACATAACACACACACCCTTGCCCACTCCTAAAAGCATTACTGATTCATCAGTTCATACATGTATAAGATGTGTTGAAACTGCCACCTAAAATTCATCGTTGTCCTTTTGAAAATAAACACATAGCAGAATTGGGCAAATCAATTTTTTAAACAACAACTGAGGAAGAGGTCTCAAATCCCCTGCCCCCTATATGAGCATCCACGCTCCAGGCCCATTACCTGGATACGTCCCTAGTTAAACCTAGGCGGAGCGCCAAAAACCAACGTTCTAAAAAGTGGGTCGCGAATTCAAAAGTTTGGGAAACACTACCATGAGCTGTAGATAATTCATATGCGCACTCTATCATTAAATTAATTTAACAGGATGAAGAATATCATTTTTTTTATATTACCATATGCGTGATATTTTTTACATGGGCTAAACCAATTGTGAATGGTTCCCTCATCACTTAAGCAGCCTTTACAGAGCTGAAGCTAAGGGGTAAAATTCGTTAATGTTTTGATGTATTTTATTAATATATTCAATAACATAAATATCTAAGTAGGCTAATATATTTAACATCAATGAATAAATTTCTTAACTTAAATTTTGCATTGAAAACTTACAGAGGTATACTAAAAATTTGTAATTTTCTTTATCCTTATTATAGGGAACAGAAGGACTAAAACACCTCTGTGAAAAAACATTATGTACACAAGATCTACGGTAGAAGACTATTTCGAATGCATTTTTAACGTCAAAGAACAATTTACATTATCACGTACAATTTCATACAAAACAAAGCATTTGAAACAAAATTCTAAAAAAAATATTTTTCAGGGGAGGCTGATTACATTTTTAGGGGTGTCATCCCCTAGCTTCAACTCTGACTAGTTTTCGGAAAAAAAGACAGATTTAACTAGCCAAAAACTAATCATGTTACCCGCTCATTTTATCTATTAATCCATTAGTTCTCCGGCGCAGTATAGCCCAGATGCTCTTGCGCCATAAAAAAGCCAAACAATCAATCAACCATTAGTTCTCCAACAGTAAAAATGCTTTACATTTTACGCCCTGGTTAAAATTAACAAATGCCACTTTTTGTTTTTCAATTAAAAGCGTTTGTGAAATTGGGCTAAGGTATAATTAGAATTTGCATTGTAATTAACACATTATCCATGGCTATGTTAATTAGTAAGGTATTACTTAATGGTGGAATAGTTTTAATTAAAGTTCTAAAAAGAAAGTGGCGTAGTGTTTTCGCCGATTTAATATTAATATTCAATTAATTCTTAATAAATTATTTTTTTACATTTCTTAAACTGTTCTAATTATTTCTACTGAACAGCTCGCTACATTCCTTTAAATTGTCTCTATATTATTTCTCCTCTTTAAAAATATTTTAGTCTTTAATTTATCAATTAAATTCTAAAACAAGAAGACAATATTACTGCAGTAAAAACTTTGAATAACGGACATCTCGGGACTATCTTTCCGCTATTAGGAGGTGCCCGCTTTTCAGGAGGTTTAAGGAATAATCACTTGGAATTGGAAACGTGTGTGTGTGTGACCGTTGAATAGTGGCGTCCGCTATTCTTAAGTGTCCATTAAGGGGGTTTAATTGTAATACTACTACTACTCAGGGCCATTTCTACCATTAGGCCAGAGTAGGCGACTGCCTAGGGCGGAAAAATTGCGTAAAAGTATCAATTTTAAATCAAACAAAGAAAAAATTGAGCAAATGAGGAGAAAAAATGAAAAAGAGGAAAAATTAAAACATATAATTGTTTTCAAAAGCATACGGGACGATTACTTAATAAGTCTTTACTTTGACGAATGTAAAAATGTTTGATGTGTTTCATTGTTTAATTTTACACACAAGTTCTTTTATATCTAATACATTTAAGCCTTCTAGCTCTGATAATACAACGTTGTGTTTTGAAATATTACTCCTTTAATATTTCAGTTTTCAAAAATATAAAATGTTGAAATTAAACAATTATAACATGTAGCAATTGTTTTACTATTCACAATATTCTAATATTACAAAATAACTAATATAAGTTTAAAATATAAATATAATTAACGGGTTTAATGATTAAAAGTATAATAGAAGATTTACATTGTTGTACCGCTGGATGTTGATGGTGTTAGATAAAGAGATATAGGCGAAGGAGTGGTGGTATAATAAAAGGGTGAGGGCGGCATTTTTCAATTCGCGCCCAGGGCAACAAAACACCCAGAAACGGTTGTGCTACTACTACTACAGCTCTACTACTCTTGCTGCTATTAATAATTCCAGCTACTTTGGGACAAATATTTTAACATACTTGCTCTCTGGCTATATATGGTGGACATATTGTATTATTCACTCGAGTAAATTTTACATCCATCGCCATTGTGTAATTCCACTGATCTGGACCCAAAAACATCTCTCCGTAAAAACCAACGGCCAAACCCTTTTGCTGCAGCAAAGTCAATAACCAAGTAATTAAAGGGGACAAAAAACTGCCGCAGTATCAGGGAAATTGTTGCGCAGTGTTGGGGAGTCTTGTTAAATTGGCGCCAAATTATAATTAAACCAGGCTGGATAGGGCAAGGGGCGGCTCGCCAGACCCCAATTATATGGCCGCCAGATACAGAGTTTTTATTTCTGGTATATAATTACGCTAAGGCGCCATTATATACTTGATTGAGACGTCAGACAGCATTTAAAGGAGTGTTTGTGCTGTGTTAAGCACATCGACTCGAATTTTAACGCTACAACACTGAACTCAGCATTCCCTTCGTGTTGAATTACACTGTGTCCTGTAAAATAATGTTGGATGATATATAAAAAAAATGTAAACATGTGCGAAATGTGCATGCTCCAGTTTTTATAATAATTGCAATTAACTAGCAATATTAATAAAAATCATGTAGTTTAGAACAGCGGTCGCCGACCTGTGGTCCGCGGAAAAATTTTGACATTATTTGCATTTTTAATGTTTTATTAATAATAAAACAAAAATAATATTCTAAGAAATTCTCATATTCTGAATGACAATTTTCGCCTTTATATTGCACTAAATTCACGAAATGTGCTTGATTGGATCCTAAACGTTTAAGCACTAATTTCTAACTTTCTGTTAAAATAATTAATTGTAAATTTTTATCTATAGACTGTACTTGAGATAATTATCGGCAATTAGTGAAAAAGCCTTCACTTGCCGCAATTTGGTTACCAAGAGAAGACCTGTATTTATCTTTTTTTTTTAAAAAATTCATATTAATGGTCCGCGGGATTTAAAATTATGAATTTAGTGATCCATAAGATCCGAAACGTTGACGACCGCTAGTTTGGAAAATATTAAATTTTAGATTTGCTTTCTCCTTTGCAATAATGATATTAAAATATAGAGAGGGACGCAGAAAAATGATGACATCTACTCCTCTGCAATTTATAGCAGCATAATATTTTGTTTAAGATTTAAAAAACATAGTTCTCTATCGAAAGTATCCCTGCAATTTTTTATTTACACTTTGACATAAATAATATTGGCTTGGCTCCTAAAGACAAGAAGTTGACTTGACTGGACTCCTGAAGACAAGAAGTTGACTTGACTGGACTCCTGAAGACAAGAAGTTGACTTGACTGGACTCCTGCAAACAAGAAGTTGACTTGACTGGACTCCTGAAGACAACTGAGACATTTTTTCAAATGCTGTATCTTTTGTGCAAATTGTGAATAAGTATTATTTTCATATTGTCAAACCACTTATGTTGATCGGGTAAGAAGGTGTTGGGAAAGGCGGCCCCAACTGGTTATACTGTATTCCCAGCCAAAGGACTAGCTTAAAATTTGAAATTCGTAATCTGAGAATTTACTTGCTCGGTTGTTCTTGCTGCCGATGTGCACATCGTAAGAGCACCTTCACATACATCTAGCGTAACAAGATAATAATAAACCTAGTCAGATTTGCTCGTCCATACCAGCGGCGCTCTTTATAACGGACACCGAATAGGCCCTTATCATAAACTCTAGAAGCGCATTGGCACAAACAACGATAAAACTTTAATCATTTGTATACTAAGTTTCGCTGTTTTCGCTTTATTATTATTTTTTTTATTCTTGTTTAATAACATGCATTTTACCCATAACATGTGTTATCCCTTATGCTAGAATTTTAGGTTGTTCGAAAGCGAATTAAGATAGTAATATAAAAAAAATGATTATAAGGAGTTATAGATAATTTACACTGTTTTTCTTGGCTTACTCTCATCGGTAAAAAATAATAAATATACATCTCGTTTGGCATCGCAAGATCTTTGCTATCCTCGCGCTATAAAATGTCAAATAATTGACTAACGGGATAATAATAATGATATTAATAATGATGATATTAATATTATTAACAATGATAATAATAATTAGACAAACATCATAGCACTACCTCTTTCATCTCATATATGTTTCCAATTGCAACTGAAAACTTAGGCAGTCCTGTGCCCAGAAATTTTGAAAAGAAGGTTTCGATGAAAAAAATATTTTGTTTCATAACGAATTTTATGTTGAAGATGATGATAATTTCTAGGAGGAGAGAAGAAGCTTACCCCACACACACTCTAGACAACTTTGAATAGAGAGATCTAATAAATGAGAAAATACCACTGAGCTAAATTACAACTGGAGTGCGGACTCCATATTCAACAGCCCAGCGGCACCTGAAGCCGTTTTTTTTGCTGCGGAAGGATACACTTCGTAAGCGAGTTAGGCAATCCGTGAACGAGCATTGAAACTTAATCCCATTATTAATAATACCCGCTGTTAAAAATTTACGTTTGATTTAAAGATATAATATTTTACAACTATACACCGTGTACATAGGCGTAACTTAGGGGTTAAATATAGCGTAAACTGGGGGTGGGGAGGGACAAAAACCCAAAATTGCAAGGGTATGATTTTGCCTCCTTTCTAAAAAAAACTGGGGGGCAAGTGGCCCCCTTACCCCCGCCATATTACGCCTATGACTGTGTGTGTTTTAGATTAGCTTTTTTTATATACTGTGTGGTATGTATGTTCTTTTTAAATTCGAAAATTGTAAGTGCGACTTTTGTATACCATATGTATGCCGTAGAATATTTTTATCACTTTCTAAACTAACTAATCTTTGAAGGTTAATTAACTAAAGCATACACTAATGATCATTAATTTATAAATTTGTAGAAAAACACAAAAATAAGCGTTGAATATCGGTCTGTTAACTGAGTATATAGTTCTCAACTAAAATCCAAATTATTCTTACTTCTTAACACAATTTGAAAATAAAAGACATTTTCACTAAATGTCCTGCGTTATTTCTTTGCTTTACATTAACTTAAAATGAAATAGTTCCTTTATTTTTTATCCTTAAAAGTATCCGTTAACATTACAAGTCACATTGAAGCTGGTTGTTTGCCTACCGCGTATAAATAAAGGAGTGATGCGGTCCTTCGTAAACGGCACTTCAGTTATAACATATAGCTCAGTGGAAGATACAATGACCATTCCTTGAAGCGAATGGTAAACCATACACTTAAACGAATGGTAGTTCTGATTTCAAATTTCTATTCAGTAAATGGAAATAATTATCATTTCCATTTTTTATAGACGGGAATGTTCAGTTTCGTTCACAACTAAATGAATGACTCTAAAGAACGGGTCCTAAGAATACGTTATTTTTAAGAATGATAATAAAAGAACACATTCACACAAAAGTGAGCCCTTTTACCACAAACCTTCAATTGAATGTATTCAAGCATCTTGAAATTTCCGATTTAATACAATCGGCATCCATTGCGCAGTCTCTGCAATAACAATACCCTCCTCCATTGTCCCATCAACACTATTAAACAAATATATTGCTAACGAATTCAACATAAAAACAACAAAGAAGAACTATCTTCATGATTTCCGTACCAAACGATAAAATGAAGCACCGATTGTCGAAAACAATCGCCAGGCGATTTTGCTAGTCCTCTGCACGTCGGAAAATTTTTGACTTTCAACTTTTGCCCTGCCTTCCGTGTTTAACAGGGAAAAACAGGATTTGAAGGGATGATAAAAGAAATGGCGGTCACTGTACTTAGTGGTACGTTGTATCCCCCAATTAATTACGGTCAACGTCGTCATTTAAAGCAGAACAACAGGGTAACTAGCAGCAGTCGCCAATAGTTCAATGCTTCCCCGAAAAAAAAAAGTCGCAGGTTTATCGATGACTATTTAACTGCTTTTGCTTAATGGCTGACGGGTCAAAACCAGTAAATTATTGTGCTGCCCATACCCTAAAAACAAGTATTAATAATTTCGTTCCCCTTGCACAACAGGCAGGAAACGTGATCCAATAAAGAATGCTAAAGTTCGACAACACAACAGCAACCGAAAAGCATGCCGCCATCATGACGACACTCGTCTTCCCCATCTCCCTCCAGTTTCCTTTGCGAAATTGCCAGACGTAATTCTCTCGTCTGTCCTTCTAAAAGGTTTCGCAAATAATCGTTTGCAGGACTTTGTATTAGTTTTAAATTTTTTTTTTAATGGTCCGTTACTAAATAAAAGTGCTGGCGTTGTATCTTTAATTTTATTTTTAAACAAACGACATTTCTGCTAAGTGGTCTATAAACACTCGTCAACAATAACCACTTTTGCAACTACTGCTTGCTGTAGTACAGGGGCGCCGACTCGAAATGGCCCAGGACCCTTGGCTTCGCCCCCTCGCCCACTAAAAAATATTTGTGGGGCCTCTTTTTCCTGTAGAGGGAAAAAAATTCTCCGGTGGCTATAATGTAGACCAGTTCGGCGATTGTGAAAACCTTGAGGTGGATAATAATATCTTAAAACCTCCAATACGAAAGAAAAAGAGCATTGTTCCTATTCCCTGGTGGCCGAGTGGTTAAGGCACTTCGATTCCAACAGAGGGTTCCCAGTTCGACTCCGAGCTGTTGCGGCGACACTTTTTCTTCTATACATAAAAAGCTCTAATTTGAGATACGAACGTAGATGTCAAAAAATTATTAGCCACAATAATTATATAATTTTCAGCGGCGTGGCCTAGCTTAAGACAGTGGGAAATTTCAAAAAAAAAATTGCTCGTTAAATCCGGGTTTCAAAAAGAGTTATTTGCTAAAGGCAATTAAACTGTATTGCGTTTAACCAAACAAGCTCCGTATTTTCCTCGCTATATGCGGAAACTCGTTAAATGCGGGCTTGTTATATAAGTGGGTCTTGCTGTATTTCACACCCCACCTCTTCCACATTTCCTCTCCGGATCCGCCATTACTTGATAGGTGCCGAATTATTTTTCAAAATTTTAAAACATCACACTTCATTGGCAACATTTGCTTTTAAGGCCGGTGCTTTAAGTATTTGAAGATTAGGGTACGATACTTTTATTTTTTCTAATTGTTGATTTCGGTAGTTTTTCCGTGAACAAACGCGTATATGTATAGCAAGACTGTTACTTCTGCTAAAATTTATGCAAATAACTAAATATATGTAACAATAAACATATTTTAAGTTTTAAGGCTTCAGGATTCTATTTCTTGAAAGTTGTGGATGTCCGCTAAAAGAGCTTTGCGTGCATGCTGCACCACCTTGTTTTACATGTTAGATGATTTCCTACTCTGAAAAGACTGAAGACTTTTTTAGAATTAGTCAAACAATCGTCTAATTATGCTGAGTGTGCAGAGAAGAGCCTGATAAGTAAAATAAAATAAAAATTAGAAAGTTATTGCCGTGATCGTTCTTTGAAAGGAGAGGAGAATGTCTTTTTTTTGCATAATTCAAGATAAAATTCTTTTGCAGCACTACCGCGTTTTCAGTTGACGAGTCACCACTGCTGCTGCTTCAGCCTTTGTCAGCATCTTTTCAATGATGAATAATAATTGTACTGAAGACAGGAATGGGTGTTCTCTCAATTTAATGAGATCAAAATAAATAAATAAATAATATGAATTTCCACAACAAGAGTGTTCATAGTTTTTTCAACAAATAAAAAGTAATATGCACTTATTAAAATATTGTACAAAAAGTAACCAAAATTATGTTTATACTCTGATTGCATTACTTGACCATTATTTATAATAATGTATATATTTTGTAACAAAAGTAACATATTTCAATTCTGTATGTTATCAGAATAAGAACTACTATAATTAATGAAAATTATGTTCATTTTTATTAAACTATACAGTTGAACCTCCTTAACGGGAACACGCTTAATGTGAATTACTTTTAATATGTATTTGTTTTCTGAATCTCCGTCAAATTGTATGGCAATGTTAATACGATACTATCCTTTCCGAAAAACGTGAATTATTTTTAACGTGAGCAAATACTTTGTCACCTTGAATTTTCACGTTGATGAGGCTCGACTGTATATTTTTAAATAGTCATATAATGTGTTACTGCTCTCTCTTTGGGATATTTAAAGTACAGCAACCCCTATATTGGCGAACCTCTCTGTGGAAGGAGGTTTACGCATTATATATGGTGGTTTTTCTGCAATGCTTTTCTTATAGAACTCTGTCTTTTTAATAGGCTCTTGGGCGACGCGATATCTGCCAACGCCAGAAAACCTTGTTTATATTATGTCTTCTCAGAATGCGTGTGATTATCAAACAGTTAACAGGTTTGGCTATTATTCCCATAAATAATTTGGAATCAAAAGGCAGACCAGCTTCCCTTTCCATTAAAATACAGTAGAACCTCCATATAACGAACTTCTGTATAGCGAAATTCTCTATATAGCAAAGTTTTGGTAAATCCCCATGGTCATTACTAGAGACCGGAAGTTTAGGTACTAAAAATGGAGAAAAAGGGCAGGCAAAAAGGCACTTAAAAAGTTTAAAGTAGGAATTAAAAACAGGTATTTAAAATTATGGAATAAGACATTTAAATCAATAAAAAATATGGAAAAAGACATCTAAATCAATAAAAATATACAAAAAAAAAGACATTTCAATCAATAAAAAAATATGAAAAAGACACTTCAATCAATAAAAATATGGAAAGTGACTATTAAATTAGTGAAAAAGAGCAATTAAATAAATTCAGGGTATAAAGACCGGCTATAGAAATTTAATGCACATATTTCCTCTACTGTCTTAAAAATAGAAAAAAAAGAAGTAGGCGTTATTTAAAAAAATCACACATATTTTAATCTTTAAAATAGAAAATTCTTATTTAGAAGACATTTTTAGATGAGTTTATTCGGATACCTATGCTTTTGTAAATACTCAAATGTGAAATTTTGACCTCTATCAATCAGTAGCAATTGTGAAAAAGATCTCTCCACTTCAACTGAGATTATAGGCGCATATCTAATGCAGCATGCCATGGTAGAAAACATGGACAATATTTATAGATATTTCTATTGTAGCATCACCACTTTTCCTAAATTCATCATTAGTTTTACCAGGGCAGATAGAAGTAAGTATATATATATATATATATATATATATATATTAATTAGAGAATATGTATATATATAGAAGTACAGTGAAAATCGTTTACAACAACACAGGTTATAACGACCAACCGCATATAACAATGGAATTTTTACAAGAAGTTTGGTTTGCTATTCTACTCCATACTAAATA
>QLNU02014802.1:29672816-29695674 GCA_006491805.2 Dysdera silvatica
GATCCCCTTTACCTACGTGTTTGCGTCATCAAATCAGTAATGTGTATTATGTTTCTGAAAACATCAGGTTTATTCAATAGATGGAGAAATGTCAAATATACTTTGCCACTAAAATTTTTCATGCTTACAACCTGCAAACTTTATCTCTCTGTGTAATATGCCTTCCTATGTTATAAGATCTCAATAAGCAAAGAAATCCTCGTTTTAAAAAATTAATTCATGTCTTATTTCATCATTATACACCCATCCGAAGGTTTATTTCTGATTTTAATCTTGAAAAATTTGTTTAAAAAAATTTTATCACCTTAGTTTATTATTAAGAAAATTTGCCATTACTCAGTTGTTTTTAAAGACGTGGAGTTTCTTCTATTCATTTTTCAAAATAAGATTTTTTACTCGTTGTTTAAAAATAAATTTATGGAATTCTTTTTTTTAAATATTTTTTACCAAGTTTACGAAATCTACGCACACCGCTTCATTACGTGTTTTAAATAAGTTTGTCATCAGCGCTCTGATTGGCTGCTAAATTCGAACCATTATTTCGAATTATATCCAATCATCGACAATTTCAACCCTGAACGATACTGAATGCTTCGAAATCGTGTAAGAAAGGTGTTAGCATCACGTTTTCTACACCAAAATTCTCTCCATTATAAGATAACACAGCTGATGGGGTAAAACCTCAAGCGATTGATGTCGGTGCTACTCTTACTCGACTCAAACCTGTGAAATTTTTTCGTCTGTGTGTTTCTTTTTTTTTCTTATATTTCTCTGATTACTGAAATATTTCTCCATTGTAAATTTTTACATTATGTTTACATCGTATTTATAAATAGAATATGATATTTCCCTATAGATTAGTGTTAATTTCAGGTGGTTTTTTATGCATTTACATATATTCGGTCTTAACTAGGTTCTCCCGTCGGTTCATTCGTTGCTTTTTCCTGTTCTAACGTGAAATGGAGGCATGGATTATTAACAAAACCTACCACCTTCTATACCGAACAAGACGTGTTTCACAATTTGACGATTTCCACTTTTTCTTCTTTTGATGATTTCATGTTATACTTTGGGTATTTACAAGTCTCCCCACTGAACTCGAGGTTGTATGGATTTCACTATCATAACACTCAATAACGAGGTAAGATACATTTTATTTTTTCGCAGGTTTGCGTTGAGTAAGAGCAGCACCGACATCAATCGCTTGGGGGTGTTACCCAATCAGCTGGGTTACCTTATTATAGAGAGAATTTTGGAGTCGAAAATGTGATGCCAACACTTTTTTTACACGATTTCGAAGCATTCAATATCGTTCAGAGTTGTAATTGTTGATAATTGGATATAATTAGAAATAATGGTTCGAATTTAGCAGCCAATCATCGGGTTGATGACGAACTTATTTGAAAAACGTGATGAAGCGGTGTGCGTAGATTTCGTAAACTATGTTTTGAAAAAGAATTCCATAAATTTATTCTTAAACAACGAGTAAAAATAATATTATTTTGAAAAATAAATAGAAAAAATCTACGTCTTTAAAATTAAATGAGTAGTGGCAAAATTTTTCTTAACAATAAACTAAGATGATAAATTTTTTAAACAAATGACTACGTACTATCAGTTGAGATGAACAGAAAGCGCTCCTGGTGACGAATTGAGGAAGTTAAAAAACAATTATTTCGAAAAATAATAAAGATAAGTAAATATTTTCAATGAGAAATTTGTAGAGCATCCTACAGTTAGTAAGCAAAACATACGGCTTACATGCACTATGTACACGTACTGCCACAAAGTAAGGTGTTCCGAATGTTTCAGTACATAGCTTTCAGTTAATGCTTTCTAGAGCTTTAGAGGTTGGGTTGAAATTCTTAAAGAAAAGAAACCATGATCACTTTCTTATATGAACTTCAACTCAACTTTTAAAACATCAGAACGCATTAACTGAAAGCGATGCATTGAAACTTTTGGAACACCTCACTTCGTGTACTTGTACATACTGCATATGAGCAGTATGTCTTTTCTTACTAACTGAAGGACACTCTACAACTTTCTAATTGAAAATATTTCCTCATCTTCATTATTTTTCGAAATAAAATTTTTAACTTCCTCAATTCGCCACCAGGGGCGCTGCTGTCTATCATGTCTGATAGTGTATAGTCATTTTACTCAAACAGTACGGAACTTTTGTTGCAATATCTGTCTTGGTTCAGTAGTTATGGGCCACATTCGGACTTTCCTAGGAACCCTGTATATATTTAATCCCAGAGGCGGATCAAGAAAATACTTTTGGGTGGGCACGCACAACTAATATAGGGACTTAAGGAAAAACTATCAACAAAGGCTGATCGGGGGTGCATTCCTCGAGCCGCTTTTGTTCAGTCCTAATATTGCTGATACAGTAGTGCGGCCCGCGGGCCTACAAGAATAAGCAAAATTGGCCCTTGGACTGAAAAAGGTTGAAGACCCCAGCTTTACGGGCCAGGCCCACGCACATAATTTCAAAAAGGGATATGTTTTTGATGGGAAAAAAGAGAGAGGGTCATGGGCTCACCGAGTGGGGTGCAAGGAGATGCACTTGTACCCCCCTTAGCTTATGAAAAAAGGGGGGAAGGACTAAAACCACAATAAACTATAGTCCAACAATATTATTGAACTGGAATTTTTCCTGAATGCACCCCTTGCATATAATTCTGGGGGGTGTGTGTGTGTGGGGGCATGAAGAGGGTATTTTTCAGGGAAACAATTTTTTTTTTCTCAAAGGGAATTTTATTTTTCAACTAGTAAAATCACGCCTTCGTACAGAACCAAGTTTAGAATGAACTATCCGTGTGTACAGAAATAAGAAATATAGATTGTTCTCCATGTTAATCAGCTTCAGAACTTGGAGAAGGTACTTGAAGAATAAAAACAATTAGAAGATACTTAGGTAAAAGACGCGGGCACAGTCATCAACAGGTAAGACGATAATTAGCTAAAATAGTGTTAACGATCTTGGATATTAATCATCCCGAGTACGAAACACCACCTAACCCTTGACATCGCGACGAAACTAGAACAGAAAATCCAAAGTTTCAAATAATTACGGGGATTCGGCATATTTTCCGATGTATTTCGCAAATCACCTTGAAATATGCGTAAGCAAATCATTATTCCTCGCATTTTCCGGTCATTTAGTCATTAAATCGCCAGCCGCAGACGATTCACTCATAAACAAATTACGAGTGAAGTCGTAAAAAGCACACCGTTTCTTTAGTTGAGCAATATTTAAATCGCGCAAGAATGTAATGACTATTGCGAAAACGCTGGTAGCGGAATATTAATTTGTTAGCAAATGCTGAGAAAGCGTGCTCACAACCTATTTACCGAATGTAAACATTTCAACATGTGTGATATTAAGAACGATTCTAATTTAATCGGCAATAACCGATTAACGACACACCCGCGCGCCCTAGCGGCCGTACCGGAAACTAAACCAATCCTGGAGATCTATCCTAAGGATCGCTCGGGAGACTGGAGCTCCAGACCATACTTTGCTAAACACTAAATCAAGGCCGCCCTTAAGCAGGGGCGAGCGGGTCCATGCCAAGTGAAGCTTTATTCTCAAATTTTTAATTTTTGTAATATTGGAAAATTCCCAAAAAATATCTTTGCTTCGGCTGCCGAATTTCGTGCCATCTAGTTATTAGTCATACACTATTCCATTTTTTTTCCTTATTTGTATATGTATGGATCCCCGAAATATGTCTTTCCTCAGGCCTCGTATTAGCTAAGAACAGTCCTACACCGAATTATATGTATATACAACTATATATCGCTGACAGTAATTCCTCTCAATAACGTCGTTCCGATTAACCGCGATATTTTGAAGTCCCTTTATAAAATCACACATAATCTAATTTACGTCTTTTTCTGTTTTTCTTTTAAGAGCTTTTTTTTCTCTCCATCCTTTGCAAGTAGTGGATGGCAGAGGTTTACTGTATACATACAACTGTGCATCACTTTTGTATAACTATGTCACACTTATATAACTGTGTCACTATTTTTTTGTAAAACTTTGATAGTACGTAAAAACCCTACTATTTGTATATTTAACTGTGCGACTTAAAGCAAGTTTCAAAAAATATATTTAACCGATGAATGCATGCGTCTACAATCTGCTTTCGTTCGACGTGTGTCTTTCCTTTTTGCTACGACCTTCGCAGGACGTCAAGCATAAAATAATAGTGTTTTGTTCCATTTTGACGACGTAGGGAACATGGGTAAGCTACCGTTACAAATCTGTTCGCGCTTCGTACTTTTCCAAAAATTTCACGCACGTCGTGTATTTTGTTGCGAATTTTAAGCAGACTCTAGATTTTCTGTGTAAATTTCAAATAGTAATCAATTTGCGTTATAAATTTCAAATAAATGATGAATTTATGATTCAATTCAGTTTATTTCCTGGGCATCATTCAAGAAAAAAAGAAAATACAACACAAATAATAACACAGTGAGGACGATGCCAAGGTTGTAATGATATCCAGGACGGGGACGGCGTCTCTTTTTCTCCAAAGCAAAAAAAAAAAACCCAAAAAAAAAACTTTAGATTGAGTTAACAATACGTGGGTATCAAATTCATTAGTAAAATAAAAAATATAAAATAGTAGCGAAATATAAAATTAGTAAAAAAAATTCCCATGAAAAACTGGCCCCGGTGTCTTCGTGTGTTGACCATTATTTGGCAATTGTGTTATCCCTGCGGAGGGTAATAATATCTTACACCTTTACATACGGAGAAAGAGAGCGTTATTACCTGTCCTCATTCGTCTAGCGGTCAAAGACACTCCGGGCTAAACGGAGGGACCCTGGTTCGAATCCAGGATAGGACGGCGTCTCTTTTTCTCATAAACAAAAATATCTCTAGTTTGAGCTAATAATACGTGGGTGTCAAATTTATTGGTAATAAAAAATCCCCCACAAAAAACTCGCCCCGGTGGCTTTGTGTGTTGACTATTATTTAGCAATTGTGTTGTTATCTCTATGAAAGGTAATAATACCTTACATCGATGAGAATGAAGTCACACATGTGCCTGACGAAATGAATTGATGAAGTGAATTGACGAAGTGAATTGATGTGAATGATGAGTGCAAGTGATATTAATTTTAGGCCAACGCTAGATTTATGCTATCTACTACTAAGTACATGCCCGATTTGATGTGAAACTTTTGAATTCGAATATTTGATTTATTCATTAAATTTTAGATTTCCGAATTCATCATGTGCTTTAAATAAAAACTGAATTGTAAATTTTAAATAAGTGTTAAATTTGTGTAGTAACTTTTAAATGTACAGGGTATGGTAAATTTACGTTGTAAATTTTAAATAAACAAAGATGGGTTTAGGGCGGTGCGACCGGTGTCGTCACATCGGGCGCCAAATGGCCTGCCTGATCACTCCGACGCACAGCGGGGCAAATCACGGTCTAGGAGTGCAAAAGTCCAAACTCCACGGTCAGATTTGGCAGCTGAAAATGTCATATATGTAAATTAAAGTATTTTTTTGAAACAAAACTAAATTTATTTTCACTTCCGGTGCATAATCATTACAAGTAAATAATAGAACTTCAAGCTTGGATGGACGTTCTCTGATATTGCTGTCACTGGGTTAAAAAATTATAGTGTGCTGTTATTAGAGACTTGAAAATGTTTCAATTGATTAAATCGTAATGGATCAGTCAACCAAAGGTAGGATATATAGTTTATAATCGTTTATTAATCGTCGCCATATGTTTTTATTTATTTATTTTTAGTCAAAAAGCTTTAAAAAGAAGTGAATTCTTTAAGTTTAGTTATACATAACTTTGAGATCCACAAAGTCCCGCGATCATTTTAATGTTGACACAAACTGCTGGATGCGAATTTTTTATTAACATGAGAATTAGCTGCTGTTTGTTGCTACTTTGTAAGACTTTTTTTATTTATTTATTTATTTATTTATTTATTTATTTTTGTGAAGCTGTCGTGATTTCTCGAAGGGAGCTTTTCCATGTTTGTAAGACAAAAAGTATCCTAGAAGAAAATATTTTCTGCAGTTAAGGTCTATGTGTACCATCGATTGAGGCCGGAGGATAGAAATGAAAGCAAAACGTCCGTTTGTCTTGAAATAAAAAACAAAATTAGAAGACTTAACAGTAAAATTAGGAACAATGGATTAAACTTTGTCAAATGGAATCTCAATTTTTAAATTATTAAATTTTTATTATTTATTTAACTGAATTTTATAAACTACTTAACTGAAACAGCCCGCCTTTGTATTGAACTCTATCCCTGGCACTACATGCCTTCCAGTGTGCATCGTATTCTAACTCACGCATCGGACATCGTTCAGGTAACACATCTACCGATAGGGATGTCCGAAGAAGCCCTTGAGTCCGCAACAAAGATCTGAGGAGATATCGTGAGCGAAACGTAAGAAAATGTTATGAAATTTGCAGAATTACTGATTTCTTCAATTCGTGTCCATTTTCTTTAGACCCAATTACTTCTGAAATTTTAAATCTAAACTAACTCTTATAAGAAATCAATATTTAATAAAGACCTTTCAATTCTAAGTATATAATAATAATAATAATAATAATAAATTTTTATTCAACCCGATATACAATATTTCGTGATACATAGCTTGAGCAGTATAAAAATTATAGAAATGTAAGAGAAGATCTATATTAAATTATTTTAAGTTTTGAGGTTAGAAATGGAAGAGAATATAAAGCGGAAGCTTGTTCCGAGATTTTCTTCCAGAATGCGGTGATGTTGACAAAAAAAGAAAAAGGTAGATTTTTTGGTTCTGAATAAAAAGGTTTTAAAAAGTTCAGTTGTTGTATATCTTTAGCAGAGGGACGTGGAAAACCATTGTAATAACTTAAGAACAGACTGAGCGTCGTTTTTACGAATTAATGAGCAAGAAGTATTATTATTATTTGGGATTTTCATGGGCCTCATTTGAGAAAATTGCGATGCACACCTGGATAATTTTTGTGAAATTATCTGTTTATCAGAATGCTGGAAAGAAAGGTATCTGAGAACCAGCATATGTAATCAAAATTTTAATTAAAAAAAAGTTAAGATGTTAGTGTAACAAATGTTAATTAAAAACTTAATTTTACTATTAGCAGTTATTTATATAAAACTATGCCATTAATAGATGAAATTATAGATTAAAAACATAATAGGACTTGGGTCCAAAATGCAGAATAGCTTAAGGAGGAATAGGAGACGTAGAGGTTCCATCCAGCAGGTATCACAATTTTTCTTTAGGGAAAAAGCACAAATATCGTTGATTCTTTATGGCCCACGTTACGGATTATGTTTAATGGACAAGTGTTTCAGAAAAATAAAAGCAATTATTTTAATGATAAAAAATAACTTAAAGAGCTCAAAAGTCATTTTGTGAGTTCAGTTGGCGTTTGGGCATTTTGTGTCACCGTTTTTGCATTCGCACAGATATTAGAGAACATTGTTTATATACATTGAAGTGACAATGACTTGATAAAAGGAAAAGATATTCAATGTTTGTAGGGGTTACGAAGGTTGAAAGACGACATACAATATAAATAGTTTATCTTTGTAAGGAGACATTGTATTCGTTGAAATTTTTCGTAGGAGGATCGGGGGAAATTCTTGAAAGTTCTACCGAAACGATCCCCATGATTTCTTTGTGTTAAACGCTTGTTTCCAAGGCTGTACGGTTTTTTTTTTTTGTCGCCCCAGACACCTCTAAAATGTCATTATGGCAACTCCTTTCAGTCTACAGGCTATTCCCTCTGTGTAATTTCTCTGAAAAGACAAAAACGTAAACGGGAGCTAAACTAGTGGTTAAACAAAAAAATACACTGGCAGTTGGAAACCACTAGAAGATTCAAAGCAAGGTTAGAATGTTTACGAAGTCACAAGTAGTATACAGTGCATTACTTTAACATTTTTGTCTCTTCCATCCTTGTATATAGTGTTTACGTATGGAAACATATTTCGAATAAATAAATAATGATAATAAAACTGCGTATTATATAACTGTTCTAAAGCTTACTCTCGCTTAGTTTTTTCTTAGATATATAAGTAAAACAATAATTTTCCTGGACATTTATACCAACCTGATTGATTTTTATTATGCTATTTTATTTGATTTAAGGCTATTTGAATCTTTTTCCATCCTAAAATCTCAATCATTATCAACCTGAGACTTTTGCACTCCTAGATCGTTATTTGCCCCACTGTGCGACGTGTTGAAAAAAATCAAAGTCCAATATGATTATCAAATGACTCATTATTGAAAAGGTTTTACAATGAATTAAATTATATTTTATAAGTTCTAAGAATGTAATAATTATATAGATTACGCACACACAAACAGCTGGCTGGTATCTGCTTTAAATGTTCATTCCATTGAAAATACTCTCACTTATAAGTTGAATATAACATAAATTATACCGAAGTTTTCAGGGGTAAAGGAAAGGCTCGAAAGGCCATTTCGTTTAACAAGTTTGATCTATTATGTAGATTAGGGTGGGTCGAATTTTCAAAAATTGCTCGAATCGAAACGTAATAATGCGGAAACGTTGCTGCTTGTCGAGATAAACACAGTGGCAAAAGAAGTTTTGGAATCTGATAATATCTTCAGGTCGCGCATGAACCCCCAAAATTTGGGAAATTAACCATAAACTGACCTTTTTTAGAAACTTTTGAATAGTGCCTTAAATTGGTCGGATTATCATGAAGCGTCAGTTGTGACAGTAATTAGAAACAAGCTAACGGGAAATAATAATTTGACGAACGAAAATTCCCCCAAAGAGAGCGGGCACGGGGCCATTTTAGGACGAAAATTGTGAAAAAAACTAAACATCGTAGAAGCGTTCATGATTTCAGAAAAATAGGTTAAGCAGACTGTTTGATTAACCATTGCTGTGTAACTCTTCACCCGTTTGCTTTCCACATTCAGTGAAAAGGAAGACGACACAGAACTCACCACGGAGAGGTGGCCGCACTTCGAGTTCCACCCACGCTTTTCCCAACCAATCAACCATATCTGGAAGTGGAAAATTACTATTCTTTTGATTTGGTTTGGTTCCACATGAACTGGATGTCGTTTTCAAATATTGACATTTGGCAGCGAGAAAGCAAAGATGTTCTGATGAAACCATCTCTGCTGTCACCGCCACATACTTTGCTCACTGCTTCTGTGATTAATTTCACAGTACGTTTAACCACCTGTGTATGACATGGAAATTCGTTATGTCGAAAGTTGTTATCTGCTTGGAATGAATGAGGTTTAAGATTTCTTTGGATGTTGCAGATGCTAGAAGTGGAGGACAGGTAATTTTCGTTGATGACTAGATGATCCACCTTGTCTAGTCTTTTGCATTAAAATTTAAATCAGGAATGATGAACGCATGTAAGGATTTGCATTTCTCTAGTTTTTTCCTGGCTTTTAAAATGCACCTTAAAGCAAACTCTCTGACATGCTTTTTTTCGTCTTTCACCATAGCCAGAAGAAGATTCTTAAGATGGGCAAAGAAGGCATTGGATGCGATGGAACAAACACAAACACTGGGTGGAAAAATGGAGCCATTAGGTTTATAGAAATTTCTGTCAAAAAACTTTTACAGTGGTCCATCTGTATACGCCACTTCATTGAAAAATTAGATGGCAAAACAATTTGCCCGCAGTCGTACTCTGGACCTATCGGAAAGCACCTTCAAAGATGCGAAAAATTTCCAATGGAGAATTCCTGAAAATTAAGTGGATACTTTCAAAAGTGAACAAGGATACTTTAAGCAAAAATCAAAAGTGTTTACTTGAAATTTCACTGGCTATCCACTCAGGTGTTCATTCTCCAGATCTTGCCATTCGTAACCCTGACTGCTCAGCTATTCCAAGTGGTTGACAACGGCTAATAGAGTCCTTAGACTATACGTTGCTTCCTCAGACCCATCTTCAAATCTTATTCATATCACAACGTTCATCCTGAAAGTATACTCACCTCTATGGTTCACAATCAAAACCCAACCAGCAATACTTCAAGGCCCAAAACATGTGTTTCAGTGTATTCAGGCTTCCCGATACTTACTAGATCAATCATTGATCCAGCAATCCAAAACAATGCCTTCTTTGCTTATTATGAAAATCTTCTTCTCGATATGGTGAAAGACGAAAGACAGCATGTCAGAGAGTTTGCTTTGAGACACATTTTGAAAGTCAGAAAAGACCAGAGAAATGCAAATCCGTACGTACATTAATCATTCCCGATTTAAATTTTAATGCAAAAAACTACACGGGATAAATCAGTTGATCATCAACGAAATTACCTCTCCTCCCTTTCTAGCATCTGCAACATCCGAGCAAGTCTTAAACCTCATTTATTCCAAGCAGATATCAACTTTCGAATTAGACGAATTTTCATTTCGCACTCAGGCAGTTAAACGTACTGTAAAACTAATCACAGAAGCAGCCAGCAAAGTATGTGACGGTGACTGCAGAGATGGTTTCATCAGAGCAACTTTGCTTTCTCGCTGTCAAATGTCAATATTTAAAAACGAAGTCCGCTTCGTGGGGAAGCAAACCAAATCACAATGATAGTGATTTTCCACGTCCAGCTATGGTTGGCAGGTTGGGAAGGGCGTGGGTGGAACACGAAGTGCGGCTACCTCCCCGTGGTGAGTTCGAGGTCGTTTTCCTTTACACTGAATGTGGAATGCAAACAGGCGAAGAGCTGCACAGCAATAGTTAATCAAACAGTCTACTTAACCTATTTTTCTGAAGTCATGAACGCTTCTACGGTGTTTTGTTTTTTTCACAATTTTGGCCAATTTTCGTCCTAATGCGACCCCCTGCCAGCTCCCTTTGGGGGAATTTTCTGCCGTCAAAGTATTATTTCCTACTAGCTTGTTTCTAGTTACTGTCACAACTGAAGTTTCATGATAATCCGACCAATTTAAGGCGCTTCTCAAAATTTTCTAAAATTGGTTAATTTATGGCTAATTTCACAAATTTTGAGGGTCATGTGTGACCTGAAGATATTATCCGATTCCTAAACTTATTTTTTCACTGTGTTTATCTTGACGAGCAGCAACTTTTCCGCACTATTGCGTTTCGATTCGAGCAACTTTTGAAAACTCGACGGACCCTAATGTATATATATTTTTTGGTTAATTTTTCTTGCTACTTTTAATTTTTTTTTTCGTCGTAAAACTCGAATAAGCTAAATTCTCATGTCCAAATAATTTAATTTTTTGTCCTTAGAAAAAGTACTCATAATTCGGTAACATATTTTTCTGTTCTGAGGAAATTTCAATTATCATCGTGGCTTTTCGTGTCTTTAATAATATGGAGATTCAGTGAGTCACTGGAAAGATCCCTTTAAAGAAATAATTGTACATTAAATGAAATCATTCTGAAAATAAAATAATATCCAGTGGGAAAGGGCTCCAAAATGTTGGCCACATTTTTTGTGATCAGATGATGGTTAAGTCTGATTTGAGACCTCAGAGATTGTACAAGTTTGCTGGTTTTTAATTCATTATGATAAATTTTAGTTTGATGTAGGTATAGGCGTACATAGATTGTTCTTAAGGGAGAGTTTCCATTATACAATAGAGGATTACAGAGCTACAAACTCCATATATTCATACAACATCTCATCGCAATGGGAGGATACAATCCCCATCGTCACCGCCCCCCTACGTACGCCAGTGAATGTCAGGTAAGTTCTTTTATACCGGATGAGCTTATGTCTAGGGATTAATCGGGCAATTTTTAACGAACCGTGGATATCTAACATAAAAGCAGGTCTGTTGGTTTTGCTTTGAAATTGTTACGATCTATCGGTATGCAATGATGCTGAAACAGCCTAGCGGACTATATATATATGTGTGAGTACTGGTCTAATAATTGTTTTATAAACGCAAAACTCCTTATTTTTGACAAGAAGTTTCGTCTGCCAGATAGTAGTAGCAGGTTTTTGACTGCACTGTTGATTCCCACCTCTCTCCCCCTTCTCAAGAATACAAGTACAGTATGTGCTTTACAATCAGGTGGTTGTAACAGGTTCGATTTCAGCAGGAACTTGTAGTTGTTTTTTTTTGTTTTTTTTTCAGATTCGTTTTCTGGGGTTTAGTTTCCTAGACGAAAGAGGCTCTGCTTCCTTGGAAAGATGTAGGTTCTTCTCCCTAGGAAAGATGTAGGTTCTGCTTCCTAGGAAAGATGTAGGTTCTGTTTCCTAGGAAAACTGTAGGTCTTGGCTCAGTGTGGTCTTTTAATTATCCTTTCGATATTGAACACCAGCAAACAGAAACTGCATATGTAAGTGAATTATAGGATTTTCTTTTCGGAAATGGTTTAGATCAGTGATTTACAAACTTTTTATCCCACCGAACCCTTTTCTTATTACGTGCTTAGCAGTGGCGGCTCGTGACTTCAAGAACGGGTGAAGCGGCAAGCCCCTCCTCCACCCCACAAAGACACCGTAAAAATGGCCAATAAATTTCCATTTCCTAGCAATATATATATATATATACACACACAGAGAAAGAGAGAGAGAAGGGAGGGGTTTAAATATAGTAAATTTAGAATTGGAGAAAAGAACAATAAAGAAAAATATAAAGAAGAAATAACTGTGCAATTATCTAAGTCTAGCGCTCATTGAGCCACTGCTATATAATGGATAAGTTATAGTGAAAAATAGCAAATACATATATAAGATGAATAGTGCATGTAAAAAAAATAGAAAAAAAATAGGGCGAGTTAAATAAATATGGTTGAATAGAATTAAGGAAAGAGAAAAGATAAATATAAAACATAATATTCAAACATATACATATATATACATACAAATATATATATAAAAACACACACACATATAAATAAATACGATGTAATATAAGCATACAGCCCCAGAACTGTCGTCTGGGACCTTTTCTAGGACTACATGCTTGGCGCCTTTTCTGGAGGTATGTTGCAAAATACAAGTAAATCAGATAAGCCAGATGTATTTAGCGAGATCCCAAGGCCCAAAGGCGCCAAAAAACAGAACGTACAAATCCAAATAATATTACAATATACACAATAATATATACAATATAGGCACATTAAACGTAAAATTAATAAAATAGAAAATCATACGTAGGTAGGGAGGGAGGGAGGTAGCATGCCACGTCGGTTGCCGCGTTTATTAACAAGAACCGCGTCAGATCCCAAAACTGGGGGAGATCTGATGAAAAATGTGCGATTCCATAGTTATAAACTGCTTGATAATAACATTTTTAAAATTTGTGTAAATACTCCTAAATTCTGTAGATGTTTCGATAAAAGATGTAAAACATGCCCGCACATGAGTAAGGATAACATTTATACACGTGTGGACAACGATCCTTTCTGCAAAACAAGTAACTGCGTATATCTAATTAAGTGTTTGCAATGCAGTATGGGATATGTTGGAGAAACAAGTAATAGTCTAAACATACGTATCAATCAGCATCGCTCGGAAGAAGGACGATTGGAGTTACAACATTTCCAGAAACATGATTTCGGGAAAATAGAAATTAAAATACTGGACACCGAAAATGATCTCCAAAAAAGACTTATACTTGAAAACGTCGTGATGCTCCAAGATGAAACTATCCATCCTTATGGCCTGAATGACTCTTTCAACGGACAGATTATTTCAAGCAATTACAATAGCACTTGCATCTTTAACCTTTTTGACTACCTAAATATCAAGACTAATAAATAAAATATCAAGAGGCAAACGAGGTGCCGGTGCACTCAGAACGCATATATACAAGGACTTCAACGTTTAGGATTTTGTCAATAACATTTTTAACATTACAATAATACTTTCAATATATTTCTAATAAAAACCACATTTTTGCTTTATTAAACAATAGAAAGTGGAAATAAATTCTTTCATATGTAAACTCCGTATATTCCATCAACACTTCATGTAAAAAATTGTTTATTGATCTTATTAACTCTAAAATTAACCAGAGTAAATTCATGACGGCAGATAGAAAAACTAAAGAATTTTGCGTGATGAGCTTTAAGCATACAGTGCTTGATAAACTTAATATTAAAATAGTCTTCATGGACAACATAGACTTGTTTCCCCTCCAAGGGCGGATCCAGGCAAAGGATCCGGAGGGGCTCCGATCCGATAAGCAAAGAAAGAAGGGTGTTGAGTTTGCCACTTTTTTAGACCTGTAAGTACAGTATTTAAAAAAAAAAGCAAGCGATATTTCAGGTTCTAAATGTCGCTCTAAACACGCTTCAAAACATCTAAGATGTGTTTGGGGCCCGCGCCAATATTGAGAAACGCATTTTGAAAGTTGAATAAGGATGCGGATGAAACAAAAGGGTCTGTTTCAAATAAATATTTGTAAGCAGCATCCTCTTTATAATTTTTTTAATATATATTAAAATATATGTTAGAGCAAAAATTCACCTCTACGGCTTTAAATGCGCGAAAATTTTTCAATAATGTTTTCTACATTTAAAGGAATGTCTCTATGACATGCAAGCAAGACGGGACCTATGAGACAGTTTTCGGACATATTCGTTCGAAGCCAATTTCCAGCCTTCGTAAAGATGAAAACGATCTTTCAGTTGTTGCTATACTGATTAGTAAGGTAATCAAAATCATCAATAAATGATAAATAACTGGAAATAAAATTTGAGCATACTCTTTAAAAACATCAGTGATTGTTATTGTGGAAAAAGTGTAATTTTCCTCTGTTCTTTAACTTTCCACAGTTTCAGCTCATCGCACAATATTTTTCGGTGCAATATTCGTCTCCAGCAAATAAGGATATGCATTTTCGACACAGATTCTTAATACTTTCTTTCTTTTCCCAACTGTTTACATTTTCATACCCAATAATATTACTTGGCATGATCAGAGTTAAATAAAAAATTCAAGCATGCTCTCGGTAAATCTTTCTTTTATATCGGACAGAACATCGTCCAAAAGATAGACTATCGAAAAAATCTTTTACATCAGTTGTAGTGCACATGTTTGTATTTGTTTTTTAGTAACTCTAGGTCTGGATATTTCCACTCCTAGAGTTTCAGTTACCCTTTTACATCCTTCGAATAAGGCTTGGAATTCCAAATCACAGATATCTCCTCTTTCTGTTCTAATGTGTGTCTTTTATAGTGTGTCTTTTAGTGTCTTTTATAACGCTGCGAGCTTCCAGTATATTCAGTCCATTCTTTTGCAACAAACGAGTTAAAGGTAAAGTCTATATTAAAAAATTGCTTAAACAAGATATTGCAGTTAAAAATTCGCGGCTTGTTATTGCAGAGGAAAGGATCTTTGCTTTGAATACAGTGTTAGTTTCTCTCCACATACAAATGTCACTTAGTGCATCGCCAGGGCCAGGCGACCCCGTTTAGATAAAGGCGCCAAACTGAAGTCAAGTTAGAATTTTTTTAATTGACCCAACAGCAGAAAGTCTCTCTAAAAAGACACAAATTTAGAGAAATTCTTTCAGAGACTTTTGGCCACTTTTATAGGGTATATGGCTCACTGTGCATCTGTGAAAATCTCCTGTTTCCGGAGGAGTGTGTGGCGCCAAAACCAATACGTACAAAGCTGCCCAGGTTCAAAAACAACCTCGAGCCACCCTGTGCGTCACAAATTTTGACAATTTCTGTTCGAAACGTTATCACAGTCTCATGGCGCTCAACCCATCTCGTTTCACACAACCTTTTTATCTGCCACATGGAGCACGCGCTTTAAGACGATGTATCTTTTTGATGATGCTTTAAAAAATGCAGATGTCTCTTTAATTATTCCCACAGCATTCCTCCCACCTTATACAGAGGACGAATTTGAAATTGAAAGATTTAATGCATGACTGAGACAAGGACATCTAATTGAATTTTCGGAATGTTTTTGTATTTCTGTAACTACACCTTTTACCTCTGATGACATGATGCTGCATCCATCTATCGAAATTCCAACACAATTTTTAGGATCCAATCCATGCTTTGTAAGCATGTTTATCACAATTTTTCCAATATTTTGACCTGTAACTCTTTTAGTTTCGACAATTTGACAATTGTTCACCGTCTCCCAGGCATGTCTTTTTTTATTGTGGATAATGGTCCTAGGCGTACGGTGTGTGTGTGTGTGTGTGTGCATATTTGTTTGTTTGGATTTTTATGGCGCAAGAGCATCTGGGCTATATTGTACCGGTGTATGCATATGGAGTAGGAATGTAAGGTTTATTGTTATTCCTGCTATTTTTATTTAATGGCCCTGAAAATTACTCTTTTGTACTTTTTGCCTGCTTTTGCATGCCTACTTTTAGCAGGCGTTTTTCCCCCGGAGTTGAAAACCTCCCTTTATCTTTTAATTCAGCTTTCATTCTGTGTATGCTGGAAGGAGAAACCAGTTAAGCTGGAAACGATCGCTATGACATCATTGTCAGATTTTCTTGGGTGATCTTCATGTATTTTTGCAAAAAAATATTCATGACAATAACTTTAACTGAATTTCCAAGTACTTTTTTCCAGCCTTATGCGGTTAAATGTAAAAGAATCATTATTCGATACAGGAGCAGTAGTCATTCTTACGCCTACGCGAAAATCCGGTCCGAAAGAAAGAACAGAGAATGAATCGTCTTCCCGTTCTGACGTGCGGGAAGTGTTGTTGTAACCTTTGCTTTCTCGAAATTGTCCTAAAACATGCTTTGACCCTATTGGATATTAAAGCGATGATGTAATAAACACTTTTTTCCCTAAATGAAGACAAAATGTGATATTGGGTACACATTATATATAAAATTCTAGATTAATTATATAAATATGTTGTTTGCATTTGACGATGAATTTAACACAAAAATGTAGTACTTAACTGACGAACTATTTTGTAAGGGCGGAAGGATACATTAACCTTCCACCCACTATCAGGTTAGGTTGAACAGGAGTTTCGCCTTTCTTTCTGTTTCCCAGAAAGACATTCCATTTCGGCTCCGAGCGAAAGGGGAAATTGTTCATTCTGTTCTGTTGCTTGAGGGCTTGAGGTCGTAATTAACGGATGTATGACAGGGAAAAAGTGAAAAAATAAAAATGTTCAAAATTATTTTTAGAATTTAGTATTTATTAACGTATTATATGATTATAAAATTTAAAAAAATACTTTTTTATTCACTATAAGTAGTAATTTTAAATGATTTTTGTTTGTGGAATCCAAAATCCAAAATATCGCATTTATTACAGCTCTGAGGTACCCGAGCCCCCAGTGCCCCTCCCCCTCTGGATCCGCCGTTGTTCCTCTCAAAGATATGGTTTAGGCCAACATTGCCTACAAATACGGTAAACCCACTGGTAGAAAAAAAATTTAACTACAAAGACTTCTGCACAAATTTTAAAGACGACGTTCTAGAAAACCCCTGCCTCTGCCATGAACCGGAATTTAAACAGTTTGTTGACAAACACCATAAGCACATCTGCAACGTCGATTTATCAAT
Source organism: Dysdera silvatica (assembly GCA_006491805.2). Taxonomy (NCBI): domain Eukaryota; kingdom Metazoa; phylum Arthropoda; class Arachnida; order Araneae; family Dysderidae; genus Dysdera; species Dysdera silvatica. The sequence continues at coordinate 29,690,315 of QLNU02014802.1, forward strand.
AATTCCTTTCCAAGATTTACGCAATATCATGCTACAAGGTACTAACTTCCGTCCTGTTCCCTTTTTAAATCTGAAGAGGATACTGCAATATCTCAAGAAAGACATTCTTCAATTTTGCCTAAAACTGAGCCAGAAATACTCCATCCCTGTTGAATTTTTCTTAGAATGGCTTGGCAATATTTCTTTACAAGTCAAAGAATCCCCAAAAGATGATGTAACTATAGTCATATCAATATGACTAAGATCCACAAGTAAATTCATGAACTAAAGGAACTTTTCATCATTACTAGTGTTGACAAAGCGAACGGAAACTTCGCCATAGTTCGCAAAAAACTTTATCATCAAATTATCTATCAAGAACTTAGAAGTTCTACCACCTATAAGCTCTACAATTACAATTTGTCCACTACTACCAAGAAGATTATTGCCTTTAACAAACTTTTCAAAACCAAACATCATACTACCCAATATCCTTTTATCTTCGCAAGTGTTGTTTCACATCAATCCCGTTAAATTTCGCATTATTAACAAACGAGATTGTTACGATAATTCTGCTAATTACATCCTTTTCGGTACATTAAAAATCTTGCCCATGACATCACAGAATCCAAAGTGAATTGCATCTTCATCAATAATAACGTATCTATAATTCAATATCTAAACAACCATGCTTACATTAATGATTTCAGTACATATGACTTCGAGAACTTATTCCCATGCATACCATTTGAAAAGTTGGAAAACGTTCTAAACACCTACTTCGTTAAATGTCAACACCTTCTTAAAGGCATTGAGGGAGAATACTGTCAAAACTTGCCAAAACTTGCCATCTGCAATAATTTTATCTATAATGGCAAGCACGTATATAAACAAATTTGTGGCATTCTACAAGGAACGTGCTACTCATCACTCGCTGCGAATTTATTCTTACACCATTACGAAACAAATAGACCTGAGTACTTATGTAATGTATATAGATACACTGATGACATTATTGCCTTTAACAACCAAATGTTTGAAGAAAATTTCCAATATATCTACCCCAGTGAATTAAAATTAGCAGAAACGTCCGTTCAAAACAATTCTATTCACTTCCTGGACATCGACATAAAAATCACTGATAAGAATAAATTAACAAGCATCATTTACGACAAAAAGATGGACTTCACCTTCCAAGTTAACCACCTCTCTAAATGCAGCTCTAATATTTCTAACGTCGCTTCAGAAACATCATTATCACCATGGGAACTAGAATATCAAGAATCTGTGATACTATGAATAATATAATTAATATTCTTCAACAATTCACTATTCTCTTAATTAATAACAGATTTCCAAAATCGTTCTACAATAGATAAATTCAGAAAATTCTCATCTATATTGCTAAACAAAAAATGTTTAGCATATGCATAAAGTATTTTCATGTATAAATGTTTTTTCTTCACGCCACCATCATACATACTTCGCCAAAAGGCTACCAAGCTATAACCCTGTACAGAGACGCTTCAGCTGGAGCATTCAATACGAAACTAAACAAGTCGCCATCTTAGCCTGGATTGCTTATATCCTTTAATGTTATAATATGTAACCAAGAAGAGTCTAGAGAAAATTTTCCTTATTACGTAAGTACCATTCACTATACATGCCATTACTGCATTAACACTAAAAATTAATGGTGTAAAGGCAATGGGATGCAGACTTAGCTTTTCGAAAAGATTTCTTTAAAAAAAAATTTTTTTTTTTTTTTGAAAATATTCGGCTCTGTTTCCACTATTTGAGCATAAACCATTTTCGAAAAGCGTTTGTATATTTATATTATTTTTTACACCTCTACATATTTCTATTTTGCATGTATCAAATGTATCTACGTATGATTTTCTATTGATTTTACGTTTAATGTCCCTATATTGTACATATTAGTGTTTATACTGTAATATTATTTGGATTTGTACATTGTTTTTTGGCACCTTTGGGCCATGGGTACCAGGTTAAATACATATGGCTTATCTGATTTACTTGTATTTTGCGACATACCTCCAGAAAAGGCGCCAAGCATGTAGTCCTAGAAAAGGCCCCTGACGACGGTTCTGGGGCTGCATGCTTATATTACGTCGTATTTATATGTGTGTGTGTGTATATATTTGCATGTTTATATTTGTATGTATGTATATGTATGTATATATATGTCTATGTTTGAATATTGTATTTTCTATTAATCTTTTCTCTTACCTTAATTCTATTCAACTGTATCATCATCTAACAAGCCCTTTTTTTTACATGTACTATTCATCTTATATGTACATTTACTATTTTGCACTATAACTTATCTGTTATATAGCAGCGGTTCAATGCGCGCTACACTTAGATAATTACACATTTATTTCTTCTTTATATTTTTCTTTATTATTTTTTTCCCAATTGGAAATTTACTATATTTAAAACCTCTCTCTCTCAATATATATATAATTTAAAAATATTAATATATTTAAATAATTCAATTATTTACACATAATAGATCTTTCAATACAAAAACTGCGCATACACTTGTAATTGCATGAAATTTAAATATTATCAAAACATATAAAATAAAACATAACATATATAAACATATATTATATACATAAAATTGTTAAAATATGTCAACAATAAAGACGTTTTAATTTAAAATTTCAATAATCTGTCATGCATAACATTCCAAATATTTATAATATGTATTCGTTATAACCGGCGTCGTGATAAACAATTTCCACTGTAATTGCTTTCCAACTTTCCGTTGATGACCAGCTACAACACTTTTTGCATCTTATGGAGGTTTAAACAGAATTCGTATAAGCTTCTAACCTCCTGAGGGACTCCTAAGAAAGGAGGGCAGTGGATTTTAAAAGCAAACCCACTCCCCTTCCGCCGAAAAAGAAAATAGCCGTCCAGAGATACCTAAGGCGGGTGTGGACATGTGGTCATAGACATAGAGCTATACAGGCCCATGGGGCTCGAGCCATGGGGCACCACCAACACATTCCTGGGGAAGACATGGAAAAAGGAGATATGCTCCCTATGACCACTAAGTGAAAAATCACCTTTTGGATTTCGAAATGCCCATAAGCATAGAGTTATATGGGTCCACGGGGGCCCGGTGCCCCCCCACAAATTTTCAATTTCACATATATTGTAACGTATAAACATCCATAATATATGCTTGGGCTCCCCCAAAAATTTTGAAAATTCTACTGTTATGTGTATATATATGCATGTATAAACGCTTCCATAACGCACATCGAAAACAAAAACTTTGGTGACTCCTTATACACGAATAAAGAACATTGTTAATAACTTTTTTCTTCCTTCACCAATACACAGGCGAGTTTTCTTTGCACCTGTTATATAACGCGAACCATCTCTGAATCGAAGGTCACAGATAAAAAAACAGTTTTCTGAAAACTTTTTAAGTTATATGAGGAAGGATTTCTTCAAAGATTTGTTGCAAAAACAATTCCTCGTTTGGCAGCAGTTCAATCAGGCCGGGCGGTCAAGCGTAAGCCCGGCCTCTCATTGACAGCCTTTTTCGTTCAAACAAAGGAAAAGGAAGAAAAGCATTATAGCTAGTGTAAGCAGTCAAACACGATGTGAACATGATTTAAGCCCGATTCAAGAAATTCAAGATACACGTTACGGAACGGCAAATTCAACTGACCTTTTTGCTTGCTGTTGCCAAGTTTCTGGAAGAAATTCTGCTCAGACAACCTCGTGTGACATCGGTCAGGCAGTTTCAAGGCAAGGACGTCTGCTGAAGGTCATTTTAGCATCGTTCAATAAATCCTTAAAAAATAAAGCCAACCTCATAGCTATTCTTACCGGTGACGTCCATTAGGGTCGGCAACCTCATACTACGTCACTATTTTTTGTCCTGCCTACGATTGTTTAAACCAGCTTTTGTACCCTGAAGCTGTAGTTCTTGGAACATCTCTAGCTCACGCCCTCTTTTGGATAATATAACGCCCCCTCCCCTCATAAAAAAGGCATGCAACCTGACAAAACAAATCAATACGAAATTTAAAAATGTAATAAGCACAATCAAGGTCATGCAATAGAAAGGTTTTTTTCCCGAAGAGCTTAAGAATTTAAAATTAAAAAAAAAACCGAAGAGACAAAGTCACCTTTTACCCCAATTCACCAGGGCTTGTGTACAAGAATTAACCGAAGCTATCAGATCCAGGTGGCCCCTCCACTTGGTGACGTCATACTCCGAGCCTTTTCCGGTAAACCGAAACCGATTATTATTAAATAGATTTCACGATTATATATTTCGTTGCACTATTATATATACATGGGTGTCGAAAATTATTAAGTATAATAAATTCCCCCACGAAAACTCACAAAAATCTCGCCCCGGAGGCTTTTCTGTGTTGACCATTATTTGGCAATTGTGTTATCCCTGAGAAGGGTAATAATATCTTACATCTTTACATACGGAGAAAAAGAGCGTTATTCCTGTCCTCATTCGTCTAGCGATCCAAGACACTCCGGGCTAAACGGAGGGACCCTGGTTCGAATCCAGGATGGGGACGGCGTCTCTTTTTCTCCTAAACAAAAAATCTTGAGCTTCTACGTGGGTGTTGAAAATTATTAAGTATTATGTATTTCAATGAAAATCAAAGCAGATTCAAAAACTTTAAACAAGATGCCACAGAGAGTCTTCAATTTAATAATTACAATTGCTATTTAATTAACGAAATATGTTTCATTGATCAAAACTATTTGAAAGCTATGGACTTTTTTTTTAATAGTCCGGAGTAGTTACCACATATCATGGTTATTTCTATGGACCTGCTATGGTTTCAGTGCCTTGGTATGGTTTTATAAATATTGTTAACTAATATATTTGAAAATATTTCATTTTTATAATATTACCAGGGGCTTGGTAACTAAAATATTAGGGGGGCTCAAGCATCTAAAAAAAAGTGAGAAGTGACAGAATTAAATAAGCCATATAGCTAATGAAGTAACAGTAAAAGAATTAACAATATGGTTGCTTGTGCTATTCGTCGTATTAATATTAATAAATAATTATATGCGATATTGGAGTCAACCATCAAAAATGCACTTCGTTGTCCAATAGGGGAGTGGTTCCCAACCTTTTTCAATCAGCCACCCACTTTTACAGCAGCCAAGTTATCCGCGACCCCCACTTTCATAGTAACCAAAAGATCTGCGACCCCCTCCCCCACTCTGTCTGCCGCCGCCATATTTGTATAATAAAAGCATTTTTAACAGCGTAAAAAACATATTAAATATAAAATTATATTGTACTAATATACATTATAGATATGAAGTTTGCCATTAGTAGAATATTGTAATGTGTG
>QLNU02014802.1:29695774-29730265 GCA_006491805.2 Dysdera silvatica
TACATTCACTAAGATGTTTGAGAGCCTTGAGAAGAACGTAATATTTCTCTGCTCCCCTTCCCTCATCCAGAAGTGCTCGTGTGGGCGCCCATGACTGTCTTATGTTGCGATTAATCTGTAATGGTTGAAAAAAAAAATTTTTTTTTAGATGTTACAATTTTATGTATACATGTACGTATATATTATATTTGTATACTAAAAACACAAAAATTTCTTGAAATTGATTTCATTTCAATCTGAAAATTTCATTTTAGGCGGGAGCCGAAATTCAACTTTGCACGAAGGCACCTCTTTCCCATGCGGCGGCTCTGGTCCTCATACATAATTTTATCGGTTAAGTGTTCCGAGTCAAACTGGTGGGACAACTTCTAAGAATCGAACTATGGATAACACTTGACAAAGACTGCAGTTGATTCCCGAAACGTCGTGTTTTTAAACCTTATGCCAGTGTCGAAATAACTGTTTGTTATGGAATCTCCTGGTGAAACTTTATATTCTTTCGTTAACAGATATCTCGTAGCAAACGACTGATGTACAAAACTTCTGGTGTCGCCCGCACACAGCTACCTACGTTAGCTTCTGCGGAGGGTAGTGGCCCTTCACTACTTGAAGATTGTATCGGTTCTAAGGGTACGAAAGGACACTTGGACTCTGGACTCTTGGACTAGAAGAGTAAAGCGAGGGCTTTACAAGGTCCATAGTGGATGAAGATGGACAATGGGAACTCGCAACTATTCGTTGACAAAAGGAAATATCGTGGAAGTCTTTAATGTGGAACACTCTCTGTTCAGTAATCGCACCCTAAAGTAGTGGAGGACCACTTTTCCTACCGCAGAAGCCAATTAGGTAACTGTATGTAAATAGCTTCAATTTTTTCCCTCATCCGAATACGCTAGGATAGAGGTTCTCAAACTGTGGTAGGTTTACCCTCAGTAGTACGTAAAAGACTTAGCGTACCGTGGGTACGCGCATGAGTGCAAGCATCTTCCAAGGAACCTTTGAGGAGATAAGCGACTGCCTTTATGCTTTTATTGGATAAGATACCACGTAAGATAACATCATACGTAGAAGTGGGGACGTTTAAATGGTTTTGCCACATTTGAAATATTTTTAAATATATGTTCTTTTTCAATAGATTGAAAACTTCCCCAGTGTATTTATTCTAGTAATTCTCATTATAGTTGATGATGTTTCGTGGTGATGGTTGTTTTAGATGATCAAATACTAGCAAAATAAAGAAAGATTTTTCGGCGCCTGATGGGAAAGGAACTCGCAACTTCTTGACTGCCGATCAGGGGTTCTAATGTAATCAAAGTTTTTTTGATCGTTGTTCCTCAATGTAATCAAAACGTTTTCAAACCTATTTTCTGGAGAAATTTTATCTTGGGGTGCGTTAAATAATCTTAGTCACTGCCAAGTAGTACAATCTAACAAAAATGCGCGAGAACCCCCTCCCTTAAGATAATGACTCTACCACAAACAAAGGGTTTTCAGCAAAGCGTCTGATTGTTCCATGGACATACGGGAAGGAGAGTTGATGGAGTCATAATCAGGAACGGACAGAGACTTTCATTTTGTGGGAGTGGGGGATGGCCAAGGACAGAATTTGCAATGGTCTTGGAATAACACCCTTCATTTTTCATGAAAGTTGGAACTTTTTACAGTGAAAAAATATACGTTTGGGAGTCATGAACCCTGTGACAAAACCCCCTGTGTCCGCGCTTGGTCATAACCCATATCATGTAGTATAACTGTATTATATATATGACACAATTTTGTATGTACATGCATGGAGTTGTAATCTTATAACCCTACTCGTGATGTTATGAACTTCATAAACTTTCTGCGTAACCAATGGACCGTTGGAGCTCTAATCAGTGTGTTTCTCATAGTCCTTATTAAAAGTTAACTTTGATCATAGCGAAATTTTATAAACAAAGCGATTTAAAAGGAAAAAATTGCGCATTACAATTTTTATTTCTTTTAAATTTACTTTTCTTTTTCTTCGTTTTACAAAAGTTTGAAGAATGAATGTATTGACGAAATCCTCTTGTTCTTCCTGAAATAATTTTGATTTTCCCCGTATCTTTGTTTCTTATTTTTCATTATGTCCTTGTCAATTGATGACACTTGTATTGTTTGCATTGTATGCCGGCTTCCTTTAACATTGACTGTTTGAGGAACACGTTGGCAATTATCATGTTATTTCCATGTTACAATGCTTTACTTTCTAGTGGGGAAATAGACATGGAACTTTCAAAATACAGTAAACTCTGTCAATAGCATCGTTTCAACAGCATTTTTTATTTAACTGCGGCATATTGCTGTTCCTACAAATGTCATTTACAAGCATTCTAATCAACTTTTTTCTGTTAAATATGCCCCCCCCCCCGTTTCTTGAAAGTCTTAAATGATTAAATGAGAGGATTTAGTACATATTCAAATTTTTTGCCTTTGTGAAGTCAGGTATAAAAATCTTGTGTCTACATTTAGAAATACGAAGGAAATAAACTCGTATCCAAAGTTAAGATTACACTCAATGTTGTTTCAATGGGAGAGGTACATATTTTGCTCTTTAACTCTCGTTGTACTTTATTTATGAAAAATGATTTTACGAAAACTTGAAGATCTATAAACATTTAACAGTACTACAACAAATCAAAAATTTTCAGACATCCTATGGAGGAGAATCCGCTGTCAAATGTGGTATAAAAATTGAAAGTAGAAAACAAAAATTCGTAAAAAACAGATTTAGGGTAACAAATTTGCTTATCAAACCTAACGATTATTTTATAATAATTGTGCATGTTTATATGAGAAAATTTGTTATTCTTAATCAATTTATGTACTCCACTTTCAATATTTGCATCACTTTTAATCGTAGATTCTCCTTCATAGGATGCCTGAAACAATTTGATATTTTTGTGATTCTATGAAATGTTTATAACTCTTCAATTTTCAATAAAATGATTTGTTATAAACAAAGCACATCGGAAGTTAAAGAGCAAAATATATACGTCTCTCACTGAAATAACATTAAGTGTAACCTCAATTTTGGACATGAGTTTATTTTGTGAGTAACCACGATGTATATGTGGACCTGTTTTTCAGGATAGGACGAGCGCATGCCCAAAATAGAATGTTTCTAAAGGTTATCACGACTTTTCAAATACAGATTAAGCTTCTCTATCCCAAAATTTCTGAGCGCCGACATGACGTTATAAATGAAAATTTCTCCACATGACACCTCATGTGACAGGTCACAGTCAAAGTGACGCGTCAGTTTACTCAGTGTTTCCAGGTGAAAGGAGATCCGATAAGCCTTGAGCATACATTATTTTTTCACTATAGTAAGGGTATACCATATTTTCTATTGTTAAATACTATAATTAAAAATATATACAAGCTTTTCTTCATGCACGAAATTATTAATCACATTACATAAAATTTTATTCTGCCTATGTATATAAGCTATGTATGAAAAACACCCACAAATGCATTCGTATTTAGGATTAGCTCCTATTCCTAAAATACCTTGTTATGTACACTGAAGTGCCAGAAAAACTGGTACAGGCGTGCGTATGCAAATAACGGAGCTTTGCAACCAATCAGCGTAACGCGATGCGGTCGGCAGCGCCTATATAAGACAAGAGATGTCTGGCAAAGCTGTTAGATCGGTTCTTGCCGCTACAATGGCAGGTTATCAAGATTTAAGTGATTTTGAACGTGGCGTTATAGTCGGCACAAGAGAGATGGGACATAGCATCTCCGAGATAGCGACAAAATTTGGATTTTCGCGTACGACCATTTCACGGGTATACCGTGAATATCAGGAATCCGGTAAAACATCAAATCTCCGACAGCGGTGCGGCCGGAAAAAGACCTTGAAAGAACGGGACCTTCGACGACTGACGAGAATCGTTAAACGAGATAGACGTGCAACACTTCCTCAAATTGCCGCGGATTTCAATGCTGGGGCATCAACAAGTGTCAGCGTGCGAACTGTTCAACGAACCATCATTGATATGGGCTTTCGGAGCCGAAGGCCCACTCGTGTACCATTGTTGACTGCACGGCACAAAGCTTTACGCCTCGTCTGGGCCCGCCAACACCGCCATTGGACTGTTGATGACTGGAAACACGTTGCCTGGTCTGACGAGTCTCGTTTCCAATTGCATCAGGCGGATGGACGTGTACGGGTATGGAGACAACCTCATGAATCCATGGACCCTACATGTCAACAGGGGACTGTTCAAGCTGGTGGAGCTTCTGTGATGGTATGGGGCGTGTGCAGTTGGCGTGATATGGGACCCCTGATACGTCTAGAGACAACTCTGACAGGTGACAGGTACGTAAGCATCATGTCTGATCACCTACACCCATTCATGTCCATTGTGCATTCCGACGGACTTGGACAATTTCAGCATGATAATGCGACACCCCACACATCAAGAGTTGCTACCGAGTGGCTCCAGGAACACTCTTCTGACTTTAGACACTTCCATTGGCCACCTAAATCGCCAGACATGAACATTATCGAGCATATCTGGGATGCCTTGCAACGTGCTGTTCAGAAGAGATCTCCACCACCTCGCACTCCTATGGATTTGTGGACTGCCCTGCAGGATTCCTGGTGTGAATTGTCTCCAGGATACCTTCAGACATTAGTCGAGTCCATGCCACGTCGTGTTGCGGCACTTTGGCATGCGCACGGAGGGGGGCTGCACGATATTAGGTAGGTGTACCAATTTTTCTGGCACTTCAGTGTATAAGCACATGTAGTAAGCTATTTCAATAATGCCCTAATCAACGAATATTTTTGTTCAACAACAATATTTTGCAATTCCTTCAAATGCCTTGTAGAAATTCACACATTGCGATTAGTGGTAAACAGTGGCGTTCATATGAGTAGTTCTAGTGGAGGAGGGTTGAGAAAAACAATTGCCTCCTTCAAGGCTATAAAACATTTTAGCAAATGTACAAGATACTAAAATACTGCAAAAATAAGTACTACTGCTTGACAATTAGTAATGAGGCAAAAGTACCTTATTTTAAAATGTGACTGTAAAACTTTGGAAAGTAAATACATAGCAAAATTACGCAAATCAAATTTTTAAACAACGGCTAGGGGCGGGGGATCAAGCCCCACTGCCCCACCCATATGGACGCCCATGCCGGTGTGTCTGCTCTTTCACGATTGATGGGCAAAACCGTTCATCAATCGTTAACGGTTTTGCCCATCAATCGTGAAAGAGCAGATGGGCAAAACCGTTCACCGAGTCATTCCGTGACCGAACTGACCAACGTTGGAAAGAAGCGGTATCGCATCGCAGTTTGCGGTTCAAAACGTATGCAAGACGATACATTTTCATAAATAGCTTCGAAAATTTTCAGATGCAAAAAAATAACTCGAAACATTTTTTAAAATGACCAAAGAAAAAAAAACTTATTTTATAATGCAAACATTGTAACTTCGGTATTAAATTCCTTCCCATCAATTGTCATCCGTACTGCGTACGCCACTTGCTTTGTGTCTGCCTTCCGAGCTTCCGTTCATTCTTCCCCCACCCTTCTGCTTTCATACCACGTGACCTTCCTTGACGCCTTTTCGTTCGAGAGAATCGGAAACCCGTCTTTCTGTAGTCGCGTGTCTAGGGCTCGAACAGTGATGCCAGATTGGGCTACAAGTATGGTATTGGGCGATGTTTTAAGTGCCCTCGCTACAAAAATTTCGAATTGGGCGACACGCTACTTTTTGGGCTACTTTTAATTACCTTCAGGCTATAAATCTGAAAAATATGCTACTTTTTTATTTTCATATATAAAATCACAAAATATTATTAGTATTACATAATACAATAAAAATTTTGTTTGTTGAACATTTCTATTCGCAGTGAACGATAGTTTCACTAAAACATAACAAGTTCGATACTCGTTCAATTCATAAAAGATCTCTGTGGTTCAATTCTTGTTTTGGTACTTTTAATCACAGAGATCTTATATGTACTAGAGTGGACGTCATATGACTTCGAAACTCGTTTAACATTGCAGTTCTGTGCAAACCTTCGAGCATATATACGCTATTTAATTATAATTATTTTTACTCAAATATTTACAGATATATATAGTGATTATACCATTATAATCATTCGCGGATACAGGGGAGGTCACAGTGGCTCACATCCCCCACCCCCTAAACATATATTTTTTCACTGTAAAAATTCCAACTTCACAATGAAGGTTGTTATTTCAAGACCAAGGTAAAATTCTTGCCCTTTGACCTCCCTCCCCAATGAAAGTCTCTATCCGCGCCTGATTATAATTATGCGTGCTTGTTCAAGTTTAGATTGTACACTTCATGACACTGTGGAAAATCGTTAACTTGGCAGTTCTTTCCACAGTTAATCTAATGTTTTTAGTTTAACTTGCGTTCCATTCAATTTTCGTTTTATTTTTCGTTCAGCAATGCAAGTAGTATCCAAACGATTATGTTAACCTGCTTATATAATTGTATATGTTAAGCTCAAACATCGAAAACGCTCAATAAGCGAAAAAAGACCACAACGCATTGTGGCCGTTTCAAAAATGCCAAATCCAAGGGTTAAAAAAATCTTCAGACATATCAGAGACGTATCGGAGATGGCCTGAAACCCCATCCTTTTTCTAGGTTGTTGCTATTGGAGATACGATTACGATATTCCGTATTCAGAGAGCGTACGTGAGGGCACTTGAAATGTTGCATATCAGGGACGTATCGGAGGGAACCGGAGCCCCCATCCTTTTTCTAGGCTTATATTGGAGCTGCTGCTACTACTACCTGTATTAGTAGTTGCAAAATAATTCATTTTTATGTTTGGGCTACAAATAGTTCAAATCCGCTACTTTTGGAGCACAGTTTGCTACTTTTTAATCTTCAGATCTGGCAACACTGGGCTCGAAATTAGCGATCGTTAGTCGCAGGAGCGACTTAAGGGCCAGGTGCCCTGAATCCCGTTTGGATGAAGGCGCCATACTGAAGTAAAGTTTGAATTTTTTTTTTATTTAACCCAACAGTAGAAAATCTCCCTAAAAGGGGGAAAAGTTTAGAGAAATTTTTAGAGACATCTTTAGAGAAATTCTTTCAGAGACTTTTGGCCACTTTTATAGGCTATATGGCTCACTGTGCATCTGTGAAAATCTCCTGTTTTCGCCGGAGGGGGAGGGGCATCAAAAAGCAATCCGTGCTCGGCCGCCGGGGTAAAAATTTACCTCAAACCGCCCCTGGTTAGTCGCATTTTGCACCTATAAATTTTGTTTTGACGACCAAGATTTTAGACCTTGTCGTTATTTTTGGCACCTAACTTTATTTTTATTGTTTATATAATGCAAATTTCGATTGCTCAATCCTTTATTTTTCCTTCTACCAATCTTGCAAATGCACTTTGCAAGATCAAAATCATTGTTACTTTCGTTAAGGGGGAACCCATGGTCTGCAATCTAGTAGGCTCTGGCCAACTACGATACCTCGCTTCCCTCCCTCTAGCGTTACACTAGCGTCTCAAAGTAGCATTTTCTACCTCTAAGGAAGTTTTTAGGGATAGTCTACGTTTGGCGATGTTCTTTGATTGATTGATTGATTGTTTGGCTTTTTTATGGCGCAAGAGCATCTGGGCTATACTGCGCCAAACACGGTAGATGTTCTTTGGCTTCACGTTCATTTCTGATTTTTAAGTTTGCTATCAATTCTGAATCACGAAGGCTACGCAAAACAAAATCGGTAGTAGAATTTCTAGAATTACGTCGATTCACCCTCCCCTCGAAAGCGCATCTCCCGTTTTTGTCTCAACTTGAAATTCTCCAAAATTTTGAAAAGCACCATTCCCCAATCTCCCCCCACAAAATAAAACATTGGGAATAAAAATTTCGTTGTCAAATAAAATAAATTCGCAAAAACATCTCGCTATTTCTATCTTAACATAATGTACATACGGTAATCATAACACCCCACCCCCTCACGATACTCAGCGATTTTCTGTCGCATTTGAGGAGCTGGATCGACGAAATTGCATTTGTTCCCTTTAGCATAAAATTGCTTGTAAATACCCCTACTTTTTCGGCGAATTTTAATTTAACTTTGTGGGTGATTGGGGGTCGACGCTTCTGACTACGGCCCTGCTGCTCAGGGGCGGAATATGAAATACCGTTAGCTTCATTAAAAGGCGCCTTTATAAAAACTTTCAATTAGAGTTTATCTCGACAGATTGGTTTTTTTTTTTTAAATTGCACCCAAGTAAAACGTTTTGGTAAAATTGTTAAGTGCTCTTAATGCCCAACGTTCTGCTCCTAACTTTTTACCCAGGGCATAGTGTGACTTCAAAAATGGACCATCTCTAATTTTTCGCATTGGCTTCCTCAAATAAAAAATTATATTTCTTATTTATACCATCATGATGATATATTCATGAATTGTCATGAGAATCTGCTTGGCAGCGTTTAATGGCAGAATCTGATGCACCAGTTCTTCTGTTTTGTAAATTACTTTGTCTGTAAAAGTTAAGTCATAAGAGTTTGCAACTGAATTCATTGTTCAACACTTTTTGAACACACATATTAAATATTAATTTTCTCTTTAAACTTGTTGATTTTGTTGAAGAAAATGTAATTTTGAAAATGTCGTAAAACTGCTCCCCAATTTTGTAGAACTGCTCCTCAATATCAGAATTTGAGGAGCATTACTGCTCCTCAAAATGAAATACTTGTTTCCAACGCCGGAACTGACACACACACATCATTCCGATTAATTTACATACAAAAGGTTAAACACTGGTAAAATAGCAATGAAAAAGATCACTCAAGCTTTCGGACGCATCAGCAGCAGTCCTTCATCAGGAGTAATGACGATGTTATGTTTCTGTCTCTTTTTTATACTTGAAATTTCTGGAAAACCCTTCATCAGAGTAGTCCCGCAGAATGGAAAAACCCAATGAGAACCAATGGGAGGCCTCCAATAGAATCATGGAAGAACCCCAATGGGAACCAATGAGAAACCTGTACTGCGGGGCACCTAATTTGGGGATGTCTCATACATTTCAGAGTAAGAGTTGTTTATAAGTTTCTGGAAGTGGTTGTGATGTATTAATGGCTTTCCCGTGTAGTTTGTAAGTTTCCCAAGATTCTAAGAAGAGTCTACTATTCTTGTTTGTGATGTGACGGTGTAGTATTTTTGTTGAGTCCCAGTCGGGTTCGTGTCCGTGTTGTAAAGCGTGTTCTGCCAGACGTGAGGCTATGTCTCCTTTCGCGAGTGCTTGTTTGTGTTCTTTTTTTCTTGTTTTGATCATTCTTTTTGTTTGTCCTATGTAATGTTTGTTGCAGTCTTTGCATGGTATTTGGTATATGGCGCCTGTGAGATCTTCTGGTGGAACTGGGTCTTTAACTTTTGTAAGTTGTTTGCGAAGTGTTGTGACAGGGGAATAGAATGTTTGGATATTTGCCTCTTTAAGGATGCGAGAGATTGTTTCGGAAATGCCGTGAATATATGGAATAGATATGCGGGTGTGAGATGTATTGTTTAAAGATGTACTATTGGGTCTACAGTTTCTGAGAATGAATCGTTTAGGGTATCCATTATTTTTAAGTGCCGTGTGTATGTGTTTTGTTTCTGTGTTTGAAAGTGTTTCATTACTGCAGTGAGAATTCGCTCTAAGACTTAATGTTTTAACAACGGAAGCTTTGTGGCATGTTGGATGATGCGATTTAAAATCGAGATATCTGTCTGTATGTGTGGGTTTACGGTAAACTGAGGTGAAGATTGAGTTATCGTGAGATCTGTGTACAAGAACGTCTAGGAAAGGGAGTTTATTGTTCTGTTCTGTTTCGTATGTGAATTTTATATGTGAGTTTAAGTTATTAAGGTAATGGAAGAAGCTTTGGAGTGTATTAGTTTTAAGTACAACAAACGTGTCGTCGACGTATCTTTTCCAGAATTTAATGTTAAAATTCAGTGAAGATAAAGCAGTTTCCTCAAATGACTCCATAACCAAGTTAGCTACAACACTTGAGACCGGAGATCCCATGGCAGTGCCAAAAACTTGTCTATAGATAGAACCATTTGAGGAGAACACAGCAGAGTCCAGACAAAATTTCAACAATGTGCAGATGTCGTGAGGTGTTAGTGAAGTGCGTTCATGTAGTGTTGTGTCATTTTGGAGGCGTGTAAGTGCGGTGTCGATTGCAAGTGATGTGGGAATGCAAGTGAAGAGAGAAATTACATCGAATGAGACCATGAGGTCGTCGTCGTCAAGTTGTAGGTTATTTAAAGAGGTGCAGAAGGATTGGCTAGTAGAAACAGTGTAGTCGTTATTACCGATTGTAGGAGAGAGTAGACGTGCAAGATATTTTGATAGGTTATATGTAGGAGAGCTGCAAAAACTAACTATAGTTCTGAGAGGAATATTTTGTTTATGAATTTTAGGTAATCCGTAGAAGGATGGTAAGCGGCCGGAAGTGCATTTTAAAGAGTCGTAGAGATTAAATGTAAGTTTGTTTTTGTTTTTTTCAATTTTGCCAGTGTTTAACCTTTTGTATGTAAATTTCCTCCCTGGTACCCTGTATTTTATTTCTATTCCGATTAACGCCGTTTATTCTGTTCAGTGATGTTTTTGTCTTTAAACGCTGTTAATGAGAAAGTGTATTGTATTCCGAACTCCAAAACATTTTTGAGTCCGAGCATTTTGGAGAAGGAGGAACTCAATCAGTGGCGTTGAGGGGAGAGAGAGAGACGGCTTAAACCCTCTACTGTATATTAATTCACAATTTTCTCCTTAACGCCGTACCGGTTTTTAAATCTTTATTCTACATTTATTTATTTTTTAAATCACCAGTGCTCCCCCCCACCTTAATTTTTGAATTGCTACGTCCTGTAATCAACTAATACCTGATGTATATCAAAATATCAAATTCTCTCTCTCTCTCTCTCCCTGTCTAAATAACAAAAATATATTTAGACTAAGATAGTAAAATAAATTACCGATAATATTAACTGATAAAAGCATAAACATTCTTTTTCAAAACAACGGTTGTTGTCAGTACTTGATGGTGGTCAGTGACGTACGAAAGGGGGGGCAATGGCTATCGCAAAAAAAAAAATTCACATTTCTCCACATAATCTTCTTTAAGCCACTCAAATCCTCATAATTCCAATTGAGACCCTCGTAGTTTTTTAACTGCTACGCTACTGGTGGTGGTATATTTTTCCAACGTGATTGACAAGACAGCGAAAGTGGCTTTAAAAATCATTTGTCAAATAATGACTTAACAATGTTGTTGGAGATTTTAAGGAAAAACAATAGTTTTGGTCAGTCCAACCGGTTTCATCTGGCCTTGATTTGTTTTCCACTGTGAGCACCAATCAGATTTTAAAAAAGAAAATTGTTTCGATTGCGAATAATTTCATTCATTCCTAATATCATTATTTTCCATTTATTCTAGAAGAAAGGTTTTAAGTGGAGAATGCATATTATGGTATTGCGTCATCCAGCTCGGTCTGACTAACTGAACTGGTCTCGAGGTCATGAATGGGCACAGCACTCCCCCATACACACATATACACATACACACACACATACATATCTTTATTAATTTAGTCCATATAATTTTTTTAATAATTATAGAGAAAACAATTTAAAAAATAACAAATCAAACAACAACAAAGTTGAACAAATCACCCTGAGAATGCATTCACTAGTGCTGAATCCATTTAAGGGATAGTTTACTAAGACACAAGTTATCATTGATGTCTCAACATATTAGCTTATGTCAGATAAATGTGAAAGTTGTGAATAGGGGCGGACATAGACTTACATTTTGTGGAGGTGTTAAAGTCAGAATTTGCCATGGTCTTGGAATAACACCCTTCATTTATCATGAAAGTTGGAATTTTTTACAGTGAAAAAATATATTTGGGGGTCATGACCCCTGTGACCCCCCCATCCGTGTCCGCGCTTGGTTGTGAAACTAACCATTGTCATGTAAATTGCAAAATTCAGTATTATCTCCCAGCGGCATAGCGTGGGTTGCTACCGCCCCGGACAAGTTAAGTGTTGTGCTCACTGAAACCCGTTATCTTTCCTTTTCATCAATCCAATACTGAAATGTTACTCCCGGAACTTCCGTCCCTGTGCCCCCCCACCAAGCTACGCCACTGATATATCCCTTCACTTCTCACTTGTCGATATGCAAGAAAAAAAATGGAAAAAACGAGAGTTGAGAATAGTAGAAATTGGTGAGAAAAGAAAAGAAAATGAAGTCGTAAAAGAAGTTGAGAAGAGAATGGATATTTGAAAAGAAGTTAAAGAATAAAATTAAAGAGACATTAGAAAAAGGGAAAAATTAAAATGAATTTACGTTTTACGGGCGCCAGAATCTACATGTTTTTTAGGGATTCGATCCAAATATCTGTCATCTGGGAATTCAAATTTCGGTTTTCTTTACAGTAAATAAACGCCTGAATACTACGCCATCGTACGGCTGAATTGGAAGGGAAATAAAAAAAAGTAAGAAAGAATAAGTAGAGATAAAAAAAAATTGTAAAACCGACAAACAGCTTATAAAGTTTTACAACGTTTCGAGAACTACTATTGTCTTTATCAAGTGCGTTAATCCATTTTTCACATAGAAAACATAAAATAATTTTCAATGTATCTCAAATTATACATATTATATTTGAGTGTAATAAAAACGTTGAACTTTTATTAAACCCCTTTTCGATTGACGTCGTGGACCTAATTCACTTTCTTCCAGACATGTAGATAGAAATGTTTTAACTTCAGCATAATACTGCACTTAACAGTAAGTATAATGTGATTATTACCATTTCAGCCAGCCCAAAATATGTTGAGTTCAGGAAATGTCTTCCAGTTCCTGATTTTCCGACTTTATACGAATTTACGTGGGTCAAGCATAGAAACGTAGAGTTTTAAAATTTGTTAAACGAGAAACCACATTTCATAAACATTTATACACTACCTGTAAAATGTCTTCTTCTTATTATTATTATTATTACTATTATTAGGGGCTCGAACGTCACGTGCCATATGATTCTACGTCTATGTTAAGCAATCGTTTGCAGAAATGAATGCGATTAAAATTATCTTGAAAATGCAAAAATGGAAAATAACTTGACGTAGTACTACTCAGATAAGATTTACAGTAAGAAACAACTTTATACAAGCGTAGGTAAAGTAGAAAAAGTTCAATTCGACGTTCGTTTCAGGCGGTCTTGGCCGTCTTTCTTCAGGATGGATATCCATAACATTCAAAATTCATCCACCATATAGTCAATGAACAAAAATCTATTCCCTGTTTCAGTCAAGCTTTTAAGCGTTTAATAAAATTTTCACATTACTCATTTTTCAGCAACTGGCAACACAATAGTCACATAATAACATTATTTTTAATCTTCTAATATTTCTTCCTTTTTTTTTCCTCCTTCTTTTCTTGTAACCCTGACGAAAGGCGGACAGGACCGTCTGAAATGTACGTCGAATTAAACTTTTTCTATTCTACCTAGGCTTGTATGACGTTTTTCTTACTATATACCTTAAAAATAACTGAAACTGGTCTAAAACATCCAATCTCACCTGCTTATTCGAACACAGACATGTAGGCACTGAAAAACTGGAGGCGGAGGGGGGGAGTTTAATGGGTGTTGTCACCTCATTGGGGTGAAATTTTGTATATATACATATAAGTACATGGAGTTGTAGCTCTGTAACCCCTTATGAACTTTCTGCATATGTACGATGCATACAGGGAATTATAAGAAACTGACAAATTCAAAAGACCCATTGGAATTTTATGAATTACATTTTCATTGTAAATTACAAACACGTGCTATTCCTTACATTGTGCGTACTCTAGAAACGATATAATGACAATACACCTCATGTAACTGAAAATAATTGTGTGTGCGCGCGCGTGTGTTTAAGCTTGGTATAATCAGGTCAAAGATGGCTTGAGTGACACACCGAAGATACAGAAGCTTCATGGTAGCACACGCCAAAAACGGTTGACTACTATTACTAAACGTTGGCAATGGTGTAGAAAATGAGGGGTTGAGAGGCTTAAACCTCCTCATTAGCAATCAAAGCAAATTATTTCCTCTAAGGCCGAATCACAAAACCTTCTTAAAAGCGCTTAATCCCCCCCCCCACCCCCATGAGTTTTAAATTGATATACTACTGTTTTATCTTACATGTCAGTGGTTCCCATCCTTGAGGTTGCGAACTGATTATTTGTGGGGGTTACCGCAACTGTTTTTAGTAACAATTATTTTATAAGAAATTTCATACTAAATATTTCCAAAGCTTTTAAATTTCAACGTTGCTATATTGCAGTATCAACAAATAGTTTTAACTTGCTATTTATAATATGCATTAATATATTCTTAATAATATACATAATTAATATATTGTAATTTTATATTTATAATGTGTGCGTTAATGTTTTAATCTGGTAAAGATGTTTTATTATACAAATGTGGCGGTGGCAAACTATTTAGGTCGCAGACTATTTGGTTATTATAAAACAGGTCGCGGATTAATTGGTTATATAACTATAAAAGAGGGTCACGCTTGAAGAAGATTGGGTGACACTGCTATGTGTATTACTCACTGTTTTTATTTTCTTACGCAACTTTCAAAACCTCGTTACAGATATAGTAAAAGCAACTGCAGCCCCTTATAACCCCTTGATCCCCCCCCAATAAGTTTTGAATTGCACCGCTGCTGCGTCACGATGAAGCAACTCAATCAGACAGAACATTCATCCAACAATTTGAAAATTACTAATTTTATTCTGGATTATATAAATTCGTAATTAAAACACACATTTTTTGTTATGTTCATTATGTATCATACAGAATTGCCCATTATCGTTCCAGGTACGGAGCTAATTACACTTGTGCATTTTCTTCCAACTTGCTACATTTCGTTAACGATCAGGTATATATTAATATATTAGCAACATTGAATTAACATCCGAATCATTGAAGCTTTTTTCTCTATTTATTTATATGCAATGATTTATTACCCATTACTATAGATTGTGCATAATCAATGTTGATGTGCATGGTATTAATTCGGTTATGTAAAGAATAGATAAAGATTATTATTAATTACCAGATTGACCGAGACTTTGGGAAAAGACCTTGAAACCGGAATACATAGTAAGCCTATGCATACGCAAAATTAGTAAAGATATGCCATACGCTTGCACGGAATGTCCGTAAGGGGGTTACAGAGCTACAACTCACATATTCCTATGTTAAATATACAAAATTTCATTGCAATGGGGGGTTACAACCCCCATCAACACCCCCTGCGTACGCCAGTGAGGAGGCATACCTTTGCAATATATCAAATTCGGTACCAGACCACCACAATAAAGCGAGTCACGCAATTTTTTGTTTTTTTAATGCACCCAAAATTTGTTTACACTGTATTGTTGACTATGAAGTGTACAACAGCGTTTTGTTTTTTTAAAAAAAAGTACCATACTTATCTCAATTAAAAACAACCTATTGCTAAAGAATGCTAATCATCATTCTAGCACAATTTTTCAGCGAGTATAACCTCCGTTTATGGTAATCCTTCACTGATAGAACTTTTCCGATACAGGTTGTCACAAACCATCAATTTGTACTACAAAGCACAATTTGGAAGTGTAATTGCACGAGGTGCATGTGCACTTTTTATCATATCGTGTAACGACTTCACTTACATCCATGATATCGTGGATCGCATGTGTATGCATAATTCACCTAAAAATTAAAATTTTCATTACTGCTTTGGTGGATAAAAATAAACTCGTTAATAAGTTGTGAAAAGATGCATCCCACGCCTGAAATTAAATTATTATGGTAAATACGCACAATCCATTTTAATTTTGACGATTGGTGTTATTCTCTAATACTGGGTCCTTTCCAAGGACTGAGGTATTAGAAGTAGTTTACAGGAATTCCACATTTCCATGTCGGGCAGCCTTCTGAAGTAAGTATCTTGTACTTTTACCTATTGTATTCAAATGAAAAATTGATGTCAAAATTTTATGGGATTGAACCCTTATGCTCCTATTACTATGGGGATGGCATTTGCTTTTTTCCCTAATAACCAGGGTTGTATTTTGGAGTGGGAGCTGTGCTAAATATCAACTTTTAGCGGTTCTTATACATTTTCGACGGAGTATTTGGTAAATTGACCTTTTGCGTAATGACGTCATATTTCTCATAAAGCTCATGCAGCTTTTAAACGGTGGTCAAAATGAATACACGTGTTATTAATCAAATGCGTTAGCATTAGTAGCCTATGTACGTTACCATGTTTATTGTGGTGGCAATATGGCCACTGCTAAGATTCCCAGTTTCTGCTGAGAAAGAATATCGCAAAATTTTGAGAAGTAGAAATTGATAATTACATTGTACTGGTTTTTCTTTGTGTTTATAGTGAGGCAATGGATCTAAGTGAAACCCTTTCATTTATAAACTAAATTGATATGAAGCAAGAAATGACAAGTGCTATATCCCTAGCTAACTTTGTTTTGAAATACCTATTTTCAATTTAACTTCATTATCTTTCCCTTTCGCGTTTGGACAAGTGAAAATTTTTTACTTCGTAATGCTAAATCTTCGTAAGTCTTTTCATCGTTCTGTTATGTTAAAACATTTTTGAGGACCGCTAAAATCTGTTTTTCATCCAGGGCCGGCAACACTTTAAGCAAAGCCCTGGCAATGGCCTTTCAATTTCAATTTTTGTATTTGATGGCTTTATAAAATCTCTATCTTTAGTTATTGGGTCTCCAGAAGCAGTCACATTTATTATTCACATTTGTTGCTGACGCCCTCTATTCTTAAGCAGATCCTTTATATGTCTTCTTAAACAATCCACCGTGGCTCTTATCTGTAATTTTTTACGATGTTTGATCAAGTTTATTCTTAAAACGAGCTGATTTTACTTTACAGTTTATATCCATAGTTCGAGACATCATGAGAATGACATCAATGTAGTGTTTGCAAAATTATTGGGGGAGGGGGGGTCTCCAAGCACATATTTCAAATTATTGGTGAGGGGGGGGGGAACGGGCGGGCCCCACGGGCCCATATAACTCTACGCCTATGGAGAAGGACCTACATTTTTCTGAGGAATCTAAATATGCCTGAATTGAAATCAATCCCAAAATGCGGATCTGTAGGGAAAAAATCAGAAACGCTAGGTGCTACTTGAAATCAAATCCGGGTTATTCACATGGAAGCTAAGCGTTATAGTTAATTTGTGCATAGTTATCACTATGCCATCGCTGGGCAATGACGATTTTTAGACTTTGCGTTTGAATGCCAAATTTCAATAAAATCTTTTTATTTCCTCCGACCAGAATGGAATAAATTTTTATGTTGGTTGCCTTACAAATGCTTCACTAAAAATTGATATCCTCCTAAATACAATCAAATCAATCAATCTCTAGATTTCTTGTACCGTTTAGTTGTTATATTGACTTATTAACAGGGCCTGATCACCGCAAAGATGTTTAAAGCTCGGGCTTTGGACGCCCGTGCGGTGATCAGGCCCTGCTTATTAATGCGAAAAATTGGTATATATTGCTTTTGTGGATTTATGCTTGGAATCAACGACAGTCAGGTGTCCATTTCCGCTGCAGATTTAATTTTTATGTTTTTATAATAATTTTTGTTTAGTTTTGGGGAAAACAAATTACACATTGAAGAACGGGTTTACAAATTATCCTTAATTCCAAATTATGAAATAGTTTAACAAATTTATTACATGAAATAACGGTCTCTAGTAGGCTGTTTTGGCCCCTTGTCTATCTTATCTATTAATAGGTAGGTAGGTAGGTAGGTAGGTAGGTGACAAAATTAGCAAGTTTCACTGTATGTGGTGGTTTTCAAATTATTACCCCCCAGTTCAATACGTGTCTACAAAGCCGTTGATATCTTTCTCAACCATCATTTCTTCAAGACGTTGGAATCAGTAACTTTAAATATAGAACGATTTGGAAACACTGTATTGTTTACAAAATGCCCTCATTTGAAAGATGCTGTCCGTTGTTGATTAAATGCTTTCTATTTGTTGCTTTTAACTTATAACTTTTTCTTGTCTGCGGGGGAAAGATTTTCGTGTAATTAAATTTGGTTTTTCTTTCTATTCTTATTATACAGTAAAACCTCCGTAACTATTTCAATTCCCAATGTTTTTTATGCTCCTGAACATCTCTGAATTCCGGACAGATTTTCGAGTCCCGAAGTGTCCGCTGTTAGGAGGTTTTACTGTATTCAGCTAGTAATTCGTTGCAGAATGGTGACAATTATAGTTTTACAGTGAAATAGACTACGAAGTTTAATTTTATATAATTTTACATTTTACAACAAAGCTATTTTGGTTACAGTAAAATTTCCCTGAGGCGATCACCCTAGGTGCCGTGAGAAATTATAATACTCGGTGACAATACTGAGTTCGTTACCCAAAACTCACTCTATTCCCTTGAAAACTCCCCTAGATTGCCATATCACGTGGGAATGTGACGTCAGCTAGGCGTGTATGAAGCCCAAATAAGCTGTGAGCAAGTGCGACATGGTTTTCTCGGACGCAAGATTTTTTTTTGCGAATCAGTATTTTTCCTATCTCAGTTAAAGCCTAGTGGGGGGGGGGTGCCCCCACATTCCCCGCCACCAAAAATAACCATCAGTAAAGCACGGAGTAGTACTCTCCTGCCGTAGAAAGCAATGGCAGCTAGTCACTGTTTGCCAATTGCCAGGTTTTGAGTTCTTGGAAACACTATGCTAGATTCTGCTAAAATTGCGCTAGTTTTAGGGGGCTAGCAAGCCAAGTATTTGCATCTAATACTTTATAGTTTGCAACCCAAAGCCGGGCTTTTTGGTAAAACTACAGATATATCCCCTGTTTTGTCGCCAAAAGTGATGTTATACTCTTAAAATGGAGGGAAAGTTTTGTGAAGCGTTAAAAATGTACGCATGGTAGCTATAGTGTCGTATCGTCGGTTTGTGACGGTGGTGGTTTGTGAGTTGTAGGGATAGGATGTACGAATGTTTTTATTTTTGTAATGGATTGGAGTTGATAGTATGCTTGGGACAGAGAGGGGGTATAGGAGGAAGAGGTTTGAGGAAGTATGGTAGGAAGTGGTTTGAGGTGGAAAAGGTTAGAGGAGGTATGGGGGAGATGAGGAGTATCGCAATGTCGGCGATGAAAAGTTGTTGGTTGGACTCGTACTTCGCAGAAGGTATTGGGGAGGGGAAGGCGGAGCATCGCAATGTCAGTGCTGTCAAAGCTGTTTGACGTACTCCGCAGAGTAGGCTATATGTAGAGGCGGCATCACAAAGAGGAAATGATTCCTCAAAAAAATTAGAAGCTTAAAGACAGAAGTTTTTTTTTTTTGTTAAAAAAATCTAAAAAGAGTATAATAGGTAGTAAACTCATTATAACAGGTAATTACTCCTTAAAAAACACGGCGGCTGGGAAGCAAGCACATAATGATGTAATCCGAGAAGGAGGAGGTTGCCACCACTTGGCAACAAATTGCACAAGGGATACACATGTGGTTCGGCCGGCTTTTTTCTAGACTCGCCAATATGGCAGACGCCATTGTTTTGGAGGCATCCACCATGGTGGAAAGTCGTCTTACCCTATTCTGGGTCCATTTTTTGGAGATTAGGTGACATTGCTCTTTTTTTTTTTTTTGTAATGTGTGAATTCCTATTCTCCCACCTTTGCCCTCCAGATGTTTCGATGATGATAATAAATTGTGCAAAGAATCTGATTTGGGAAGATTGGCCAAACGAGAAGTGCTCTATTCCCAGAAATGGATTGTGATTGTAATAAGGCGGTCCTGAGCTAAGCACCCCAGTGGGGAAAGGCTGACGGATAGGAGTTCTTATACTCCTACTGAGAACTCATGATGAAATCCACCCAACTGAAGGTAACGAGCCATGGCCAGCCCATCTCTACTCATGCAACCTGTGTGATTTTACTTCAACAGGATAAAAAACTAAACACGGCAGGAGTGGTTCTGTCCAAGGGTGGGCCGGGTCCTCTCAAAGGGCACGTACCTTGGATTATCAGAAGGTGCGAGTCCTATAGTGCATGAGGGCACAAGTCCTATCGTCCATAAGGACGCACCAGTGGCCCAGTCTGTCCCTGGTTTTATCAAAATCCCAGTGTCAGCATCTTACGAAACACAGTCTTAACTTTATCGAAGACCAATTTCTTCAATAAAAGCGTATCAAAATGTGGACTATGATTATAAGATCAGCTGAAGACAGTTTTTCAAGAGATGTAGCATAAGAATCCTCAAGACCTTTGTCGTACTCACATTAAATTTATGCTTAGGTGAATTTCCAATGTGTATGCTTCAGAAAGAGGACCCACAAATCGGTGATTATACATAAGAGCTGGGTACACTTAAACTTATTGCCTTTAACAAGGTTCTCACATACCTTGACAGCATGGAATTGTCAGGGAATTTAAAATCGTCTCTAAAAGTGGGGGAAAACGAGAATTTATGTCAAACCTGGAAAAGTTGGTAGGAAACCCTTCTTTGGTTCTGAACACAAACATGAAACTTGAGTGTTCTTACACAAATTACCCCGAAACTGGAGTTTAATTATTTTTTTTTCAGTTTGTCAGGGAATTTTGTTACGAAGGTTGGAGAGAAATCTCGAATAGTCGGGGAATTTTTTCTCGAGTATGAGTAAGAGCCCTGTTCAAGTTTCAGAATGAGTAGTGCTTATATACACACAAGGAGATGCTCATTACAGTCAGTGGCATAACGGAAAATCTTGGGGGGGGGGCCTTCACAATAATTTTTTGTGGGCCTCCTGTTTATGAAAATTAATTTATATATGCATATATGAAAAAAATATGTATATAGATATATAATAGTGTTATGTGTTCTGTAAAAAATTAACCGGCGACACATTCCAATATTTCAAACAGAACGCATGTCTGTTAGTCACCGTTTTATTAGGTAGGGTTCTGATGCAAAGCATATACTATAGCTTCAACACTCATCTAGATTTTATAATTTTCGGATGTTGAGTTCAATTTTAAAGGCAATAAAAACAGCTAAAGTAAATACGCGTAATGAGTTTGCCACAGTTGGAAACCGTTCATTTTATTTTATATTTTACCTAAAGATTAAAAAAAATCCTTATTAACTAAAAAATATAATATTTTTTACATATAAATTTATGGAAAATAAACCACTAAGCCCCCCCACCTTGTGGGAGTTACCAGTACGCCACTGATTATAGTATTTATACAAAAATTTTTCAAACCACAGCTTAAGTAGGGTATTTTGTTTATTAAACAGGCTTCCTTTAAAAGGCAGACAATTCTTACATTTCTGTTCATAACGATCATGCATGGGGATGTGTTTAAATTTATTGTCTTGTTTGTTCATTTGGATTTTTTATGGCGCAAGAGCATTTGGGCAGTACTGAGCCAATAAATTTATTACTATGAGTAAGGTAGTTCATTTTGAATTTTCGGTACTTTTCCGTTAGCGCCACACCACGTACAATTTTTACGATCATTTCTGTTAGCACGACGCAACTTGCGATTTTTTTTGCAGATGCATTTTTATGATGGTTTTGCTGATGAAAAAACCATTAGTTAATGTTAGTGAGGGATGTTTTCTGAGTTATCGTTAAAAAATTTATTTATAATTTTTTTTTTATTATGTATCTTCAAAATTTTCCATAAGAAAAACGACAAGAGGAGACCCCCTCTCATTGCTTCGTAACTCGTGACCATTCTGGTTACACATTCAATGTATACTGCCTGAATCAGTAAAATGCTGAATCATTATTATATTGCAATTAGTACATTTACCTGAATCACAGGGTCCTAACTGGGGGGAGACCCCCCCCACTTGTCGCTT
This sequence comes from Dysdera silvatica, assembly GCA_006491805.2. Classification (NCBI taxonomy): domain Eukaryota; kingdom Metazoa; phylum Arthropoda; class Arachnida; order Araneae; family Dysderidae; genus Dysdera; species Dysdera silvatica. Next base: position 29,717,717 of record QLNU02014802.1, read on the forward strand.
TGCGACTTGTGACCATTTCCATTACATTCGATGTGCGCTGCCTGAATTAGTAAACGATGAAAGGAGAATTCATTTTTCCTGTAAAAACAAAATCGCAGAATGCTCATCATTTGGTAATTACCGAAGAGTATAATCCATCTAAAATTATTAAAAACAAAAAAAAACAGGGTTCAGGCATGAAACAGCACTCATTCTGCAAAATGTCAACAAACAAACAAAATGGCGTCTCGCAAATAATCAAGGATCGTAAACTTGCGATTTTTTAGACAACAAAAATATCGTAAAGTTACGATTAAATACGAATAATTATGATCAATTACAGCGACCAAGAAAAAAAACCGTAAATGGAATGGCACTAACAAAAAAGTACCGAATTTCCACTGTTTTTCTGTTACATTTTTTTTTTCGTGAACGATTTTGAAAATAAATGAAGCATTTTATTATTTTCAACAGATTCTGAAGTTCGCATCAATCTATTAAATTTCTGAGTACTTCTTGAGGTTAGAGGGCAGGGAGTTTATCCTCTAAGGTCAGGAGGTCAACGGAAAGTGAAATTCCCCCCCCCCCCCTCCTCGGTTTTTAAAATGCAGTCACTTCTAGAGGGAGAATGGGGTTTACTATGAAGTTTTATTATAAAGATACTTGTTGCATTTTAAAAATACAATCAGAAACTTCCTAAGCAGATTTAATTTTTATTTGAACCTGCAAGTATCCCCTTCCCCCCCATCATAAACATTTTGATGAAAGTTGTGTAGGTGGTTAACTCTTGGTTTGCAGTAATTGATCTGAGAGATATCGCATTGTTATTTTTGTCAGCCTGTTTTCAGGAAATGGAGCTAGAAATGCACACCTCAGTAGCTTTGTGTCTTTGCTTCTATTTCCCTTGCACGAAAACTGAATGATTCTTTGTTTGACTCGTAAGGTTGTCTTCATCTTTTGTTATCTGTCAGATGCATTGCACCTTATTCCACCCAGTGCATACCAGTATCAGATACATTTATATACTCTGCATTATATTTGTTAAGATATACTACACACTCACATGCACCCAATATATTTGTCAAATATGCTTACATCTGTTCCACAATGTATCTGTCGAATATGTTGTCCTTGACATTTATCCCTATCGAAACAATTATAATCGTCATTTCAGTTCATAATAAACTATGTGTGAATGTCGATTTAAATATATATATCATTGTGCAATGTGTTGCTCATCTATTCATGTAATAATAATATATTTTGTTTCAGACCGCATGATACTTATACATATCAAAATTATACCTTGCATATTTCCATCTTTCGAAATGTGCTTAACATTGCATATTTAATATTAATCCAATGAATGCAATTAGCTTTAATTTATTCAACATTATATGTAACATGCAAGAACTAATTCTATATGTTACGTTTTTTGTTTAAAAATAACGTTTAGTTAACAATAATGTAACTTCATCTAGAGCTTAAATGGCTCTAGAATAAATACAGTCAAGATGTATAAACAATCTCTAGACCCCAAATACATGCATTGTATGTTTCGACTTTTAATATTTTTCCACTTCACCTATGCCCGTATCCAGAGGTGGGGGTGGGGGGTGATCTTAGGGACTGGTCCTGTCCCAAAACGAAATTTTTAATGGGACTTGGCTACGGCCTTGCATGCTTTGATTGTATCGATACATAATAAACTATTTAAACACGACTACCACAGTTAAAATTATTTAATTAGGTGGATGACGATCGTTTCGGCAGTAAATGACTGCCTTTGTCGAATCCAGTTACAAAAGTGAAGGTAAACTATGAACTTCACCACCCTTGGCGTATAAAGATGGCAGCACATGTTTATATGCCAAGCGGGGTGAAGTTGATAGTTTGCCTTCACTTTTGTAACCAGATTCGACAAAGGCGGTAATTCACTGCTGAAATGATCATCATCCACCTAATTAAATAATTTTTACTGCGGTAGGTGTGTTTAAACGGTTTATTATAGTTTTAGCACAGTGTTTCACGTTACTAATTAATGTATTAATACATGCTGAAAATTTGTTTAACCCCTCCCCGAAATTAAATCCTGGCTACGGTCTTGGCTTCATTGCATTTCCAAAGCTTCCATAAATTTGGTCTCAAGTAGGATTTGGATTCGTTAAGCTATCAGAGGCATAGTATAGCTTCTAAGCCACAATACATTTACTCATAAGCTTACGTTAAATTATTGGTAGGCATCATAATTTATTCTAAAGTTTTTGAATGAAACAATGGCAGTTGTATCCTTTTTTTTAATCTACTCTTATTTTGTTATTAGATAACTTCAACTGCTATGACTTGATTTTGGAGTTGGGCTTTTCGTAACCATGTCTGAAACCCCATCGATAGATCCGGTAATTTGGTCCTTTCTATTTTTTTTGATAAAAAGAGAGAGAGAGATGATCATTTATTTCCATAATAAACATTACCATAGTACTGTTAATAGCTCATAATCAATGAAGAATTGGCAACGTTAATGAGCAAAGAAAGCGATAATTCTAATTTTCATAGATCGAATTGCTATATTATTTTGGTAATTTTGAATTGCTGTTGTTTTTGGTATTGATTTGCATGCTAATTAACATTCGTAATTTTCGAGCATGTTATGTCGTTTTTTAGTGGATGTCCCTTTTTTCCCCTGATTGCATTCAGTTAATATTATGAATGGGAATTTTTATCATAGTCATGCGGTGGTAATGCATTCACTTCATAGTGATTATCCCAGATTCAGTTTCCAATTGTGCCAAAAAAAAAAATCTTACTAATTGTCTATACTGTAGTCTGATGGTTGATCCCCCAATGCTTTACGAGATTCAAATTTCTCAGAAAACTGTAGCTCCCGGTGCAGCATAGCCCTTGCTGTTGCTTTGCATTGTAGAACTTGCACAAACAAGGGAATCCACTATTCGAAAAATCCAAGTTTGCATCCTGGTGCTATAAAGTGCTTGTCGAATTTCCTTCTACATCTATTGTCTGGAGTTTTATTATTTAGGTGTTAGAGATTTGAGTTCCGCAGGAAGTTGTAGCTCTGCACAGGATGATTTCTGACCTCATCTGTCCTTACGTTGTAAAACACAGACTTTAAAATAATAATATTAACTTTGTAGCAATGATTGATCTCTTTCTCTCTGTGTCAAGAAAACTTCTAATAATTCCTGTTTTATTGTATGTCATTCAAAATCCAAATTATGTAATTAAAACTTACGAAAATTAAAATAATTTTATCTTGTTGAACTTTATAAATTACGGCTGTTTTTAAAATTTTCCCAGATTTTTATTTATTTCCCTAGTGTGGATTTTTCAAATTAATTTTTTCCTCCCATTGAAGGAGGAGCAAAACTACTCTTTACAAGAAGATATTGTGCATTTGGAGCAACTGCTGTCAGGAAGTCGTCTAGAATGTGTCGAAATTTCTGAAAACTGTGGAGCATTAAGTCAGCAGGTAGCTAATATTTTGTCTTGTTATTGTATAATCTGTAGTTAATTGCAATAACCTAACCCATGGTCATAATGTAGCTTTATCATTGCCATAAATTTTGTAATTTAATCAATGATCACACTGCATTCAAAGCTGAATCATGAATCAGACTATTTTAAATGAAACATATATTTTTACTATGTAATATACAAACTTAAATTGGCTCTGCCTGGCCAACAGAAGGTAGATTTAAGTCTATATGTGCCTCCCTAGTGGCGATTATGGCCATTACCAAGTTATACAAAAACGGAATTTAAAAACTGCACATGAACTTTTTTTATGAACATTTCCATCAACTTACACAGGGTTCTCACGATTCCTTGGAAGTCCTTAATAACTCTTTATTTTCGGTTTTTATTTTTAAGGGCCCCCTTAAAAGTACTTAGTTTTCGTTGACAGTCCTTAAAACTCCCTATTTTTTGTGAAATTAGAATGCGGTTGACGGGACCATTCAATCATGATTTTTTATCTTATTTGCTGACAGGGCCTGATCACCGCAAAGGCGTCCGAAGCCCAGGCTCTGGGACTAGATTCTATTCTGCACATGTGCGTGAACCACACACATGTGCAAAAGGATTGTTCACCATGCAGTTCCCATTTCCGCTAAAGTTTAGTCCTAAAGGCTTTGGACGCTTTTGCGGTGATCAGGCCTTGTATGCTGATATGTAGGTGATTACATGTTGGTGATATACATACATACACAGAGAAACATATCACACCGTCACCATGCACCACACTGCCACTGCAGGACTGTCCTTTATAAAACCAAACAATAGTGGATCCAAAATGGAGTTTTGCGTCGTCATAAAGTATCTTTTGGAGCGATGGAGTTGTAGTTGTCTGTGTGAACAAATTACTGTCTGTTCGTTATGTAAATTCTCAGAAGGTTGAAAGACCTTACACATCAGCAAATTCTAATCTGACATTGAGTGCTAGTCGGGTGGGATAATTCTTTAATTCAATGACAGGTGATTTTTTAATATTTTAAAAAGTAAAAATTGTATTTTATGACATATTGACACATTCAGGGTAATTTTTTATAAGAATAGCAAATGAACTGCATCATAACTTTGTTCTGCAATTTCACTTTCTAGCTGATGGATTGCCTCAAGTCTAATTCTGAGCATTTAGATGTGGAGCTGAGGCAACATCAGAATCAGTCGGAAGAAGAAAAACGGCTGAGAAGTGACCAGAACCGCGTTTTTATCCAAGAGCAACTGAAAACCAGGCAATTCGATGTTGTTGACAGACTATTGAATCGGGTGAGTGCTATCTAATTTTTTCTTTGAACCTTTGACAATTTTTCATGAGTTCACAAGATTTGTCGTCGTGTGATACGAAATTCACATGTATTGAGCACTCCACATACGGTTATGCCTTTAGATAGTTGAATGCTTTAAAATGTTTAAAAATGGCCATTGTTGAGAAGTGGGATTTAAATAAAAATGTATGCTTTATTGTTTACACTTGCATTGTTATGTCATTATGATGTGTAGCCTAGCATAAAGATAATGCTGGCTATTAGAATCTAGCATTCTCTGACGATAATGGTCGCTTACACATTATCAGCCCCAAAGCAGAACGTTTTGCAATTTTCTGCAACAAGCCTTCAGCTGATCAAAATTGTTCTGCAGGAGATGTGTATATATATTCATGTTTTATATACATTTTTAAATTCTATAAAATGTAAATTCCTTTTTTAATAGAAATGTAGAAAACATTTGCCGGACTGAATTGTTTTCTTTACTTATTTCAGGGGTGATTTTGTTCCAGGATTTACGTAAATTCCGGGAATTTCAACTTGCCTCTTCCGGGATTTCATTTTAAAAAAATTACAACAACGTCGTTTTGTTTCCTATAATTTTTTTATACTCCTCTGGAAATCAGTGTATTTACCAGAAATATTACGTAACTTTTCAGGGAATTTTCTGGTATGTTCAGGGAATCTGGTTTGGACTTACAATCACCCATTACTTTAAGGCAAAAAAATTATTCAACCTTTCTGCAGTGAAACTGTTTGTTCTGTGACAAGTCTAGCACTTTTGATCACATTCTGCTTTGGGGGTTATCAGGGACGTTTTTATAAATTAACTACACCAATAAAGATGGTGTAATTTTTGCTTCTATTTGATTAGTGCAGCATGTCGCCATTAGAAATGTGGGTAGGAAAATTTTTCACCCACAAAATTTTCCAGTGCTCAAATTTTAAAGATGCGTTTTTCTTTTTAAAAAAAATATCAATACTTCTCCCTCTTTGTGTACATATATAATTTTTAAAAAGTTTAAACATAAAAAAACCATAATGCATATTAAAAGTATTATCATTAGTCATTCATAATGTAATCATGAAGCATGGAGTGTCATGATCGCTAGTTATATATATTTAGGGTAATAATAATATCCTACATCCTTATACACACAGAAAGAGTTTGTTCCTGTCTTCGTTTGTGTAGTGGTCAAAGCACACTGGGCTCAATGGAGGGACTCTTTCTCTTTTTCCTACACCAAAAAAACTCTAGTATGAGTTAGAAAACGTGGATGTCAACTTCATTAATTGTAATAAAACTCCCCCATGTAAAAACTCCCCAAAAAAAACCTTGCCCTGGTGGCTTTGTGTGTTGATTATTACTTGGCAATTGTGTTATCCCTAAGAAGGGTAATAATAATATCTTGCATCCTTATATACGGAGGAAGAGAGAGCATTGCCCTTGCTTTTCTTGCTCTAGTGGTCAAGGCATTCCAGGCTTAACAAAGGGACCCTGGTTCGATTCAGAGATGGGGACGATGTCTATTTTTTTCTCCTATACCATAAAAGCTCTAGTATAAGCTAAAAAACGTGGGTGTTAATGTTATTAATTGTAGTAAAAATCTCCCGCGAAAAACTTTCCTTGGTGGCTTTGTGTGTTGACCATATTTGGCAATTGTGTTATCCCTGCGAAGGGTAATAATACCTTACATCTTTACATACGGAGAAAGAGAGCGTTGTTTCCTGTCCTCATTCGTCTAGCGGTCCAAGACACTCCGGGCTAAACGGAGGGACCCTGGTTCGAATCCAGGATGGGGAAAGCGTCTCTTTTTCTCCAAAAACGAATAAAGCTCTAGTTTGAGCTAAAAAACGTGGATGTCAACTATTGTAATAAAGAATAATTCAAAATCCTTGCAGATCATGAAAATTATATGGATGATAAAGGTGCTGTTCAAGTCATAAATAATCAGATGATTAATAAAGACGTAAAAAGACTTGTTGCAGCTCTTAAAATCTATTGCTATTGCCCTGTATGAGATTCGAAAAGATAATTTTTCTATTACAGATGCATGTGAAAGTAACCCTAATGGATGGTAACCTTATAGAAATTAATCAAAAAAGGATAAAAAGTAAACTTACTCGGGGAAATAATTCAACATCGTATATACTTCATCCAAAGTACATGTGATCCAAATTGTCACAGGAGCAGGAAGAAAACACTATGAAATTCTTTAATGTCACTAACCCAAATTTTGTACTTCACATTAAAGCTTTTTGAGCAAATTCAGCTCCTTTTCCTGAAACATACTATTCCAATAAAATCTTAGAAAATATCCAGACTTCTATGTGGTGGTATAGTTTAAAGAAAACAACTATAAATGAAGATTTTGTAACTCTTATTTATGCAGTGAATGATATTGTTTGCAGTACTGGTGGTGGGCTTGGAAGAATATTTTTCTTAAGCTATTGGTCTATTCCTAATAAATTAAGAAATTGTTTGAATTAGGAAATGGAAGCAAAACTAATCTTTTGCTATAGACTGCTTTATCGAAAAGATCAGCCTGAACTTAAATGCTAGTGAATTTGCTATGATGTAACCTTTGAATAAATACTATACACATTGTAACTAAACCTGTTTTACTTCAAAATGCATCCCTTTTTACAATTTAGGTTATCTTGGTAAGTTTTTAATGCACAAAATAATTATTTTCTGGGTTTCTGCCGGTTATTGCTACTTTTTGTGTGTGCAGAAACTAGTTTCTGCCATACCAGTTTTAGCCGGTTGTAACTGTCTTGGCAAAAACTTGCCAACCCTGTTTTGTAGTGAATCCTCATATGAAATGACAGTAATAGATACGCATGGTACATGCTGATTAATATATTCATGGGAAGATAGGAACTAATATTGCAAATAATACCAATGTTTCTGCTAATTTTAGAACAAATTTGATTTATATAATTGTCCCAATTAAGGCTGGCTTGTAGCATTACTCCAAGGAATTTAGTCTGTGACGATAACGGTATCAGATCATTGTCAGTGTTATTCACCTCATGTGTATTAAGATTATTTTTTGAATTTGTAAGTAAAGGATTTTTTTTTTGAGTAAAGTGGTTATCACTGAAATATTTGGGAACTTTTTTGATGTTCAATTTAGACATTGATATAAGATACTCCAATTTCTGGATTTTATAAAAATTGCTAGTGTCATCTGCAAAACGAATAATATGTGCTTGTGTGGGTGAGCAGAATAAGTCGTTTACGTAATAGATGAAAATTAACGGGTCTAGCATAGAACCCTGGGGAACACCACATAATGGGGTTCCATAACTAGAACAATTTTCAGCTATCTGCACATACTGAGATCTATCAAATAAATCATTTTTAAATATCCGATGTCGTTCACCAAGAATGTCTGCAAGTTGAAGTTTTTAAGGCAAAGTCTGTCATGATTAATTGTATCAAAAGCTCTTGATAAATCTAAACATACTCCAAGTACGGATTCTGTTTGGTCGAAAGAAGCATGTATGAAATCATTTGCTGTAATTAATGCATCTTCTGTTGATTTATTCTTTTTGAAACCAAACTGATTGTTATCTAATACAGGGTGCACACGCGTCCTTAAAAGCCTTTCAAATTCCTTATATTTGGTTTTCATTTTTAAACACCCTTAAAAGTACTTAGTTTTCATCAATAGTTTTTAAAACTGTATTTTTCATGAAATTGTAATGCTATTGATGCGGCGATTCGATTGCGATTTTCTGCCTTACATTCTGATATGCAGATGATTGCATATTCATGCACACACAGAGACATATCACACACTGGCAAGTTAAACTATAACACACAAAGGCAAAAGACTATTATCATATGATAGTCTGAGGTACTGCTCTCTACAGTTAGAATATAAATGCTAATGACAGTGACATTTTGTGTGGAACACCAAGAGATCAAGTTATGCTTTATAATAAAAAAGAAAATGGTGGTGTATTTAAAAGCTAAAATATTGTGTCGAATTAGATATTTAAATAAAACTGCAATAATTTTTGAATCATATATTCATTTTTTTTATGATTAAAATCATCATATTCAACCATTATCTATCCACTGCTGGATAAAGATCTCTCCAAATGCTTTCCACATAAATCTAACCTGAGCAATGCACTTTTATGACACCCCAGCCTGTTTTTTTTATTTCATCTACCCACCTAGTTTGAGTAGGTTTTCTAGGTCTTCGGTGGTCTCTTAGAATCCAGTTGAGAATTTCAGTTATCCATCATTGATCAGTTCTCGCAATATGCCCAGCCCATTATCATTTCAGCACTGGTACTTTAACAATGATGTCATCTACTCCTGTTTGCTCTCTTATCCAAGTGTTTCTTTTTCGATCTGTCCTAGTTATTCCAAGCATGCTTCTTTGGGTTGTCTGTAATTTCCGCATTGCTGCATTTGTTAGACTCCATGCCATGCCTCTTAGCCATAAGAGAGGACTGGCAGTACACGCTAGTTGTAGACCTTTCTTTTTTAGACACAAAGGCAATTTTCCCTTCAGGATAAAATTGTTTCTTCCGAATGCACTCCAGCCAAGTTTAATACGTCTGTTGAGTTCTTTCATAATGTTGCCTTCCATTGAAATCAGCTGGCCAAGGTAAATATATCGATCAGCAATTTCTAGTTCAATGTTGTCAACTTGTATTTTTGTTTCCTCTACAAAATTATTGAACATGACCTTAGTTTTTTGTAGGTTCATCTTGAGTCCAACTTCTTCACTTCTGGTTGAGAGCTCTTGTACCATGTCTTGGAGTTCCAATGGTCCATTGAAAAAATAACGTTAACGTCAGCAAACCGCAGATGATTTAGATATTCACCATTTATTTTCATTTCTTTGTTATTCCACTTTATCAGCTGAAAAATCATCTGTAAAGCTGAAGTAAAAGGTTTTGGAGAAATGGTATCCTACTGCCTCACACCTTTACCAATTTTGATAGTTTCGGTATCTTTATGTGACCGAAATTTTGCACTTTAATTTTTATACACATGTTTAACCATGTCCATATACACATTGACCTCTGTTGATTTTAAAGAGTTGATGTCTGCTGATGTTTTAATAGAGCTGAAAATCTTCTCATAGTCAATAAATGCCATACACAATAAATGCCATACACAATGGAAGTTCCTATTCATGAATTCTTTCAATTATTTCTCTTAATACTTCAATGTGGTTCACTGTACTGAATCCATTTCAAGATTCAGCTTGTTCACTTGGTTGAGCTACATTTAATTTTTTTTGCAGGCGATGTGTTAGCACTTTTGTGAAGATTTTATAAATAGCAGGTAACAAGCTAATTGGTTGGTAATTTTTCAAATCTGTTTTTTAACCTTTTTTATGCAAAAGAATTACTATTCCAGAATTCTATTGGTTTGGAATGTTACAGCTGTTAAACATTTGGTTAAGAGTTTTGCAGGTGTGTCTTCGAAAAGTAAAAAATAAATAAACTAAAATTTGATAAAATTACTTTTTTTTAACTATACCTGGTAAGATAAAGCTTGTACAAATAGGACCAAGAAGGAGCTAACTGTCTCATATGGAGTTCCTGAAACAGTAATACTATAACGAGTAAAATTTGCCGCTGGTCTGAATCCGAAAGAAAGGAAAAGAAAATAGAAATTAAAATAAGTAAAATAGAAAAGTAATGAAAGGAGATAAATAGATTAGAAAAATAAGTAAAATAGAAGAGTAATGAAAGGAAATAGATTAGAAAAACTTACAAAGTGAAAGCTAAATGAAAGGAAAATCTTAAGTAAAGAGAAATAAAAACGGAAAAATAAGCAAAATTTACCAAACGCATGAGTTTTTTCTTATGCCATTGGTAAGTGTTGTTTATTTTTATTCTGTTTCTATTTTTTTTAGTTCATTTTTCCTTTATTTTCATAAGCTTTTCTTATCTATTTTCCTCCTTTCTTTACTTTTCTACTTATTTTTTTTATTTTCCTTTCTTTCCCCTTCCTTTGTATTCAGACCAGTGGCAAACTTTACTCGTTGTGGTAAGTGCTAGTTAATTGTTGTATTCTTTTGTAACATTAATACTTCGTAAGATACGATCTAGCTATACAACTCCAATAGCAATTCTTCGTTCCTTTTACAAGACTTTACCATTTCTTTGAACAATATTAGCTTATAGCTATTATATTATAATAATATATTAATTAGTGACATATGTTATATCATTACTGAACGCTGTTGAGTTCTATCCTTTAGTGTTTCCCAACATGGTCCATGCTCCGTAATTGGAGACGTAATTGTTAAGGGTGACAATTCAAGTTGTATATATTAAGACCATATACTACTCATCACCATTAGGTAAAATTGTATTCCGCTTTTTTCAGTTTAGAAGCATTATTTTCCAGAAAAATTTGGATAAATAATATGTTATGAGTGATATATATATAATTAATATAATTTTATATTTAATGTGTTTTCTTACTCTGCTAAAATACTTTTATTATGCAAATGTAGTGGCACCTAACAGAGGGGGGTCGCCGATCTTTTGGTTACTATAAAAGGGAGTCGCGGATTACTTGGCTGCTATAAAAGTGGGTCGCGGCTTGAAAAGGGTTGGGAACCACTACTCTAGCTTCAGGCCATAACTTGGGCAGTCATTTTTTCGCGGAAAAGAACTGAAAAATTTGTGGGATGGTCACGGGGAAAAATCTCTAATGTCTCGGAAATTTAAAAAACAGTCGCGAAAGAAGTGTAACACTAACATTAAAAAAAATTAAATAAATTTCGAAACAGTGTTACAAACAAATATTACCTTACTAAATAAGCATTTAGGATTGCCATTTGCAGGTCATACCCATGCATAGGCAGAAAGTTCATAAGGGGGTGTGGTTACAGAACTACTACATATATTCATATGTAAGTATATGCAATTTCATAGCAAAAGGGGGTTATAATCCCATTAGCACCCCCTGCATACGCCAGTATATAGCCTTGTGAAGCACATACATCGTATTGACATTTTTTCCAACCCTTTTTTATGTGTTCTGCGATCTCCGTGAAGAAATGGACTTAGCTCCACCTGGATTCAGGTGGTATTGACCACCTACCTACTCTATTGTCCTACGCTTACCAACTTAGGTTCCAACATGGGAATGGTACTAGGAAGCAAGGAACCTAATGGGTACGCAGGCTTCTGTCGCCTCCTGGTTGGCTTCAGACATCTACTAACCATTGAAGAAAAAAAAATCATATGGCCATTGGCGCATCTAACAAGGAGAGTACACAAAGTGAGAATCGAAAATGTGCTTCATTTTAGTTTTATAATAAAGTACTATAAACGTTTCAATAAGAAACTGAAAAAAATAATTTACCACCAAAATCCCTTATTGTGGGGGAGGGAGTTAAAGTTCCATCAAATTTGGCGAGAAAAGGTTATTTTCAGCAAATTTTACTTGATAAGCTTTTTATTAACCGCAGGAATGGTAAGATGGTTTTGAAGTGATGTCACCAAACTAGAATTAATAAACAATCCTTCATTCATGATAAAAATATTATCGATTTTGATTCGTAAGAATTTATGCATGTATTTGCATAAATATTTATAACTTTATTATTAATGGATAGATGTCTCGTTTTAGTTATAAAAAGCTTTTATTTTGCTTTAAAAAATAATATACATACTTGGCTTTATTAAAAATTAAAAATGTGTATGAAAATGAACAAGAAAATGCAAAAAACAAATTGGGTTTGAACAATGACTGCAACTAATAAACGAGGGATTTTCACAATTTAATGTGTAA
>QLNU02014802.1:29730365-29742015 GCA_006491805.2 Dysdera silvatica
AAGGAGGAGATACAACTTCCGTAGGAAATGGTCCACTAAAAAAATTTCTCTGATATTTTGGTATATGCGGGGGCGGGGAACGATTTGAAGTATATCGACGTCAAATTCAGGCCCCTGACCACTTTAGTTTTGAAGGTGGGGCCTAAAATGTTTGTTGGCTGTGAACTTGGATAATTCAAAAATTACAATAGATAATCGCGTCAACTTGACGAGCGGTTGGTTACTCTTCATCCGGGGTATAAATGCTGCTAAACGATTTGGACTGAAGCTTTTACGAGTACACAAGCTAGGCAAAAAATCTGGAGCGGTCATTTTATTTTTGGGCATACGTGTATCAAAGAAGGGGTGTACCGCAACGAAAGTGCCTTAACTTTATTAGTAATACTAAGGGTTATGTAAATATTAAATTTTGAAAAAATCGGCCCATACATTTTTTTGATATGAGAGTTCCCCTATTTTAGGGAATTTTCTATATAACTATTAAAGGAGTGAAATTAGAAGAACTCTTAGGACTGCACCTGATCGCTATAGAAATAGGAAAATGTTTTTTGTGTACAAATACCCCTGACCGATATTTTTCCCTATACACCAACTGTACAATCGTCCATTAACTTTTGGCCATACGTGTATCAAGCAACAGGTGTACCACAACAAAAGTGCCCTTATTTGTTCGTAGTACCAAGGGTCATCTAAATATCAAATTTAAAAAAAAAATCGGCTTGTACATTTTGTTGATATGGAAGTTTCCCTATTTTAGGGATTTTTCAACACATTAAGCCTCACCAGCAATGAAAATGAAGAGAAATTGGTTTTAAATGGATACATTTAGAATGTCATTTATGGACTGTCAACAAGGGGATAACACCTTTTACCCTTTCATTTCGACATCTGTTTAGTTGTATTTTACAATACACAATATAGCTAACACATTGTAATACATAATATGCCATATATACATAATAAATACATACATAACAGATTATATATATATATATATCATCATCATCATCATATTCAACCATTATCTATCCACTGCTGGATGAAGGTCTCTCCAAATGCTTTCCACACAAGTCTATCCTGAGCAATTCGCTTCCACGTCACCCCAACCTGTTTTCTTATTTCATCCACCCATCTAGTTTGAGGACGTTTTCTAGGTCTTCGGTGGTCTCTTGGAATCCAGTTCAGAATTTCTGTTGTCCATCGTTGATCAGTTCTTCTTGCAATATGCCCAGCCCATCGCCATTTCAGCCCTTTTACTTTAACAATGATGTCCTCTACTCTAGTTTGCTCTCTCACCCAAGTGTTCCTTTTTCGATCTCTCCTAGTTATTCCAAGCATGCACCTCTCCATGCTCCTTTGCGTTGTCTGTAACTTTCGTATTGCTCCAACTGTTAGACTCCATGTCTCTGATCCATAAGAGAGGACTGGCAATACACACTGGTTGAAGACCTTTCTTTTTAGACACAAAGGCAATTTCCCCTTCAGGATAAAACTGTTTCTTCCAAATGCACTCCAGCCAAGTTTAATACGTCTGTTGAGTTCTTTCATAATGTTGCCATCCATTGAAATCAGCTGGCCAAGGTAAATATATGAATCAGCAATTTCTAGCTCAATGTTGTCAACTTGTATTTTTGTTTCCTCTACGAAATTATTGAACATGATCTTAGTTTTTTGTAGGTTCATCTTGAGTCCAACTTCTTTACTTCTAGTTGAGAGCTCCTGTACCATGTCTTGGAGTTCTGATGGGTTCGTTGAAAAAATAACAATGTCATCAGCAAACCGCAAATGATTTAAATATTCACCATTTATTTTTATTCCCTTGTTATTCCAATTTATCTGCTGAAAAATCATCTGTAAAGCTGAAGTAAAAAGTTTTGGAGAAATGGTATCTCCCTGCCTCACACCTTTGCCAAGTTTGATAGTTTTGGTATCTTTATGTAACCGAAATTTTGCACTTGCATTTTTATACACACGTTTCAATATGTCAATGTACACATCCTCAATGTCTGTTGATCTTAAAGAGTTGATGACTGCTGATGTTTTTATAGAGTCAAAGGCCTTCTCATAGTCAATAAATGCAACACACAATGGAAGTTCATATTCATGTGTTCTTTCAATTAATTCTCTTAATACTTGAATATGGTCCACTGTACTGAATCCACTTCGAAATCCAGCTTGTTCTCTTGGTTGAGCTGCATCTAATTTTTTCTGCAGGCGATGTGTTAGCACTTTTGTGAAGATTTTATAAATAGCAGGTAACAAGCTAATTGGTCGGTAATTTTTTAAATCCTCTTTATCACCTTTTTTATGCAAAAGAATTACTGTTGCAGAATCCCATTGGTTTGGTATGTTACCGCTGTTAAGACATTTGGTAAAGAATTTTGCAAGTATGTCTTCTACATATTCTCCAGCTTCTTTTAGGATATCTAATGTAATACCATCATCACCAGGGGCTCTTCCTTTCTTCATACTTTTTATTGCAAATGAAACTTCTTCTTTTAAGATTTTAGGAGCTGTTCCTTCGACTATCTCAGAGTCTTCGTTTAATCCACTGTTACTTTCATATAGTTTTTTGTAGAATTCTTCAACTCTTCTAAGTATTTCTTCCCTATTTCTTGTTACGGTGCCATCCTCTCCTTTTAATGCAATGATGTGTTTCTTCCCAACAGATAAACTTCCTTTAACAACCCTAAGGCTCTTGTTATTTTCAATGGCTTTCCTTACTAGCTCACAGTTGAATTTTCTTATGTCTTCTTTCATGCTTTTGCGCAGAGTTTTACAAAGTTCTATGTACTCAATCCTGGAACTGGTATTTCGATTGTCCACCTTCATATCTCTTCGCCTTTTCATGAGCTGTTTCGTCTTCTCAGATAATTTGCTATTGTGCTTTTTACAGGTTACACCACCAATTTCCCCAGCAGTTTCAACTATTGTCTTAACAATGTTTTCATTTGCTTCTGAGATATCACTTTCATCAATAAGTCCTTCCAGTGCAGAAAAGCGATTTTTTAATTCCAACTTGAATGTGAGCAACCCTTTTGCAGGCCCTTATATAGTATATATATATATATAGCAAATCTTACATAGCATATATATATAAGACAGATTATACATAATATACATTTAAATACATTATACATATTGAATGTTGTTAATTACTGCTGTATCAATCATCTTTACTTGCGTTATGGAGAAGGTGGGGATAATCAGATTTGATGATGTTCTTTCCCAAATATACTAGAACGGCAGCCACGTGCGAACAACACCCAACAGTTCTTAGGCCAATCTTGCATTGGCAACGCGAACCAGAGATAGAGCGTAACCCGCATCCGTTTGGGTCGTACGCCACATACACCCTATACTTTTTGCTTTTTTGTGTCTCGATTGTATTCGCGCTGTTATAAAATGAAGAGGAAAAGGGTTTCGCACCACTTCTATTGGGAAGCCATTACTTGCGCCCCGGTGCTCGCGGATGTAGCTATTAGCCATTCGTATTTGCTAAACGCCACATGTAAGGAGCCTCGTCATTATCTGTAAGAAGGGGAAAATCGTTGATCATGTGTACGTCCTTTTCTTCGAACAACCCAGTAGTTTTCTTATCAAGTGGCTCAGTAATAGCCTTCAGAGGGTTTTCAGCTACGGCGTAACGTGACTTCATCATGTGAGCGATGACATCACCATTAGCGGCATCAGTCATTAATGGCTTGAATGTCACGTTGTATATGGCGCAGAGGCTCATCAAGTCATCTTCTAAGTTGTCAATCCTCAAGTTTGGTATGGCATCACGAAAGTAACGCCATTTCATTTTCAAAACTCCGTTAACTCGCTCAATCACCTGGCATACTTTGGTGACAAGACGAGAAAGATTCGCCCTCTGGACTGGTAGCTGAGAGCCAGATGTGTATAGGTCAGGTGTGAAGACATGATACCTTTTACTCCAGATAAGGAACGGCATCACGGAACCCACAATCTAAGATGAAGACTGCCTTGCATTCATCATCGGACTAAATCAAATTCCATAGACTTGCGTCAGTTTCAAGAATTTCTTTTATCAAAATGGCGTCATATTTTGATGCGTCGAACACGTTTTCACACCGAACAAGGCACCCATCTATGATGCTGATGAAAAATGTGTTTTTCAAATGAAGTCTTTTGTGGGAGCTGAAATCAGCACGTTGTTGGGCATTGTTTGCGTTCTACTGACAATATGCATAAGTCCCATCAGCGATAAGGTATATGATTTTCTTTGTATTTGTTGCATTGACAATATCATCGAACAGACTTTTTACCATAAATGAGGTGTGGTTGAGGATATCTTCACGAACTAAAGAAGAAGGACGGGCGACGTCATGAATTTCTTTGAGAGCATTCCTTACTTGATGGATTCGATTTTCAATAGTACATTTCGAGTCCAGCTTAAAGTATCGGCCTGTTTGATCAATGTTACTGCAACTTTTCATCTTGTGCAAGTATATGGTTAGTGCTGTTGATTTCATATGATTTGGACTTGGTTTGAGTCTCTTGGTGTATCGTAAAACCTAAATGAATTCGTCCTTTGAAAGTCCGGCTACAGCAAGACTGACCTCTAATGACAGTGTTCTCATGTCACTAAAATCGCTAGTGCCAGGAATGGTATTCTCTGACGTCATAATTCTTAAAAAATCGATCCAATCTTCACCACTCATTAACGTGTAATTCTCCTGTTGGGTTACCAAATTTAGGACAGTCTTTGTTAAACGGCCATCAACACCGAGATGTTCTTCACAGACCTTCATTTACTTCTTGACGACAAGACGTTTTGTCATTCAAACGTGAGCCCGCCCGATTGCACTAAATTCCGACAGGCCGTCTTCTGATGAGCACACAACACACCTGCGATTTTTTTTTTTTTGCACAGGGAATGTCAAGACACACCATACTCTTAGATGATCCATTATCCACTGACTCGTCAATAGAAGACTCGTCTAAATCCATGGACTACGGATCATTATTCGTATTACAGATTAAGGTATGAGCATAAGTCGCTCGCCTATGAGCTCGGCTTTTTATTTTATCTTTAAGATTTGATGTTTTACGGCAGCAGTTAATATTACATGTTGCGCATCCTTGGCACAATCGCATCAATGATGTCATCGCCGACATTTCGCAATCTTCGCGTACCTTCCTTTTTTTTATTTTGGACTTGACCAGGCACCCCACAGCACTCACAACCCTTCGTGCTGTATCTATTCATAATTTAAAAAAAAAAAATCGATTTAAATAAATAGCTAAAAGGTTACTTTCAAAATGTCAATAGCAGAAATATTTGTAGCTATTTCTCTGAAAAATCCGTTCTCAATGAATTTTATTTGCTTTTATGTACCGTCCTTTTATAATGTCTTGAATTATCATTCGGAATGACGCAAAAATAGCATTCTTTCTCATTGGTTGTTGCCCATTAGCATAAAGCTCCGGTCGCTTTTTGAACTAATGAGTAACATGGCGATATATATAATAAACAGAAAACTGTTTCATAACGTAGCAGTAATGAAGATAATTTATCACACTGAAATATTTTTTTGATTGACTAATGACTAATAAATTATAAAATAATAAAAATCCCTAAAATAGGGAAGCTCCCATATCAACAGAATGTACAGGCTGATTTTTTTTTTTTAAAACTTGATATTTACATAACCCTTGGTACTACGAACAAATAGAAGGCACTTTTGTGATGGTACGCATGTTGCTTGATACACTTATGGCCAAAAGTTAATGGACAATTGTACAGTTAGTGTACTGGGAAAAATAATGGTCAGGGGTATTTATACCCAAAAAACATTTTTTCATTTTAATAGCAATCAGGTGCAGTCCTAAGGGGTCTTCTAATTCCTCTCCTTTAATAGTTATATAAAAAATCCCTCAAATAGGGAAACTCCCTATCAAAAAAAAATGTACGGGCCGATTTTTTTTAAAACTTGATAATTAGATAACCCTTAGTATTATTAATAAAGTGAAGTCACTTTCGTTGTGGAACACCTCTTCTTCGATACACGTATGGCCAAAAGTAAAATGTCCGCTCCAGATTTTTGCCCAGCTTGTGTACTCGTAAAAGCTTCAGCCCAAATCGTTTAGCAGTATTTATACCCCGGATGAAGAGTAACTGACAGCTCGTCAAGTGGACGCGATTATCTATTGTAGTTTTTGAATTATCCAAGGTCACAGCCAACGAATATTTTAGGCCCCACCTTCAAAACTAAAGGGGTCAGGGGCCTGAATTTGACGTCGATATACTTCAAATACCCCCCTCCCCCCCACTCGGATATACCAAAATGTCAGGAAAATTTTTTTAGCGAACCATTTCCTATGGAAGTTGAATCTCCACCTTTGATGGGGCTATAACTTGCCCCCCACCCCCGGGGGGGATTTAGTTTTTTTTTTAGTTTCTTATTGAAACGTTTATACTTTATTATAAAACTAAAATGAAGCACCTTTTCGATTAGCACTTCGTGTTCTCTTCTTGCAAGAGGGGATGATACTATAGCCCCCACCCCCCAATTCTCCGTATACAACAATCATTTGTAATTTTTCGTCTTTCTAGTGGGGGGCTAAATATTTTCTAGAGGGGGGGCAAGGCTACACCCCTCCCCGCTTAGCTACGCCAGTGCTTGTGGCAAAGTAAATTATCCCTGTAGGTCCTCTCCATTCATATACACCGTGGAAAAATGTACCTAATTCAAAAGCTCTTGCCGATGGAAGAGTTCTGCAATTTTTAATAAATGAATAGATCGCTTTGATAGGTTGTCTTACCTGGTGTTATGGTGTCGTTGTCAAGGTGTTCTGTGAGACCCTGTTTTGCATTCGCCTTAATCTCTCTTCCGAAATAGCTTTGTCGTTATAGTGACACTTGTGTTTGTATTTCGCTGTAGTAGAACACGGTTAAATACATTAGGTGAATGGTATCGTCCGCGAAGTATTCTTAATACCAGTGTTGACGTCACCTTCCTTCAAACTATTCGTTTAATTGTTAAAGGATATAAATTTCGTTTAATGGCAAATTTAAAATTGAGTGTTGAGTTAGGAAACTGCAACTCCTTTCTTGACCCTTTAGTGTCTGTCGGTGCGGACTCAAAAGACCTGCTGCGGTGGGTCAGTGGTAACGCGTTCGCCTAGAGTGCGATTATCCGGGGTTTGGCTCACAACTGTGCCGAAAAATGCTCACCGTATTCTGGGGGTTGGTTCCCTAGGCCTTGTGATATACGGAATCCTCGGAAAATTGTTCCGGTGCAGCATGACCCTTGCACCGTAAAAACTCAAAGACTTACGGTGAAGTAGAAGTAACGCCTGTCGTACCGTTAACTCGGATTCCATTCTAATGGTACTGTAGAACGAGTGTCGCTTTTTTTTGCTCATCGTAGTCTGGGGTTTCGATTTATCAGAAAGTCCCGGTGCAGCGTGGTTATTGTCTGTTCACGAAAAGAAGTCCCACGGAACAGTTAGAAGTAACCGGAGGTGAATTCACAAACGGTTTAGCCATTTACAACAGAGTAGGATTCCAATCTCAGAGCTTGTTTTTGACGGTCGCCAAAAATGAAGAGTGTAGAACTTGGGAGTCCTACAGTGTTGTAAGCGGCTAGCCTGTTTGTGACGTCACCTCCCGTTATTTCTAACTGTTCCATCGGACTTCTTTTCGTGAATAGACCTGTCCTTGCGCTGTCATGAACAAGCAAATAATAATCGAAATGTTCTTTTATTGCTATCAATAGAGCAAGCTCAATTTATCCTTAAACAGGATTCTCGCACAACCTGAAGAAATTGGAATCATCAGAGAATTTGAAATCGTCCCTAAAAGTCAGGGAAAACTTTCGTAAGTTCTGCATCGAATAGCTAAACCTTCCGTAAACGTGAAGTCATTTTCTTCCTCAATCGAAGTTCAGCTGAGAATTGCTTGTGATCAGTCAGGGAATTTTGCTTTAAAAATCGGGGAATTTTTTCCTTCCACTACGAGTGTAAACCCTACTAAAATTGCAAATTTAAAAAGAACTGTTAGGTTAAGAAACGGCGGATTTCTTCTCAAACCGTTAGTGCGGTCTGGGAGTTCCATGAGTCGGCGCTATTTATAGTCAAACCATTAATGCGAACACGCATGATAAAAAAAATGTTCATGTTGAAAGTTATTCGCGTTATCCGGAGAGGATTGCAGGTTCCCCCACTCACATTGAGGACCTGGGAAACCTGGCATTATCAGGGAATTTAAAATCGTCCCTAAAGGTCAGCGAAAAGTCAGAGGGGAAAAAGGGATTTTTTGGTCGAACCTTCAAAAGTCAGGGGAACTTTCTTAACATATTTTGAATGGCTAATAAGCCCGTGTATGTGTAATCTATCTATCTATCTATCTATCTATCTATCTATCTATCTATCTATCTATCTATCTATCTATCTATCTGTCCTACCCACCCACTGCCTGAACTCGTATGCTAGTACTGAAAGTAACACTGTTGGTATCTGAGGCTCCTAGAAAGGATAGCTGGCGTATATCTGCCATATTTTTGCCATCGTATCACGTGATCTCATTCACTACTGTGTTATTTGTTTGTTTGGATTTTTTATGGCGCAAGAGCATCTGGGCTATACTGCGCCACTGCTGCGTTAAAGCCGAGTGATTTTCGGGTGTGCTATTTTTAATAAAATGAGGTGAAATGTGTGGGTGTTCCGCTGAGAATTGTTCTAATTATTCGAGGAATAAATATAGAATGTGTTGATTCGCAACAGATTCTGTAAGAAGAAAATGGATTATTAATTTTCCAATGGTAAACGTTGTGTTATGAAACCGGAAGTAGACAAGAAAATGGCGGCTGATGCGTCGGCCTATAATTCTAGGGGCTCTATTATATTTCCGAAAGCAACAGGTTGGATTCAACGTTTTTGCGCCAAATTTTTAGTATGCGCGTGAAAGGAGATTCCTCCGTCGAAATGAAAAATTTCCGACCTCAAGGGGCAGTTATGGATAAATTAGCGGATTGGATGATTGTTTGTTTGGCTTTTTTATGGCGCAAGAGCATCTGGGCTATACTGCGCCAATAATTGAATGAGAAAAGAAAAATTGAATGAGAAAAGAAGGATTGGATGAGGTGGATATGGGAAGTTTGTAATTTCGACAATATTATTTCCAATGCTTCGAAAATTTACGGATGCAACGTAAAGTTTATGTTGGATTGTGTAATTGGTCGTCACCTGCACGTTGACTCTCCTGGCGCTTTGTACGTTGAAGAAAGAGATTACTCCCCTTCCTGTTGGCGCAGTATAGCCCAGATGCTCTTGCGCCATAAAAAATCCAAACAAACAAACAAACAGTACTTCCCTCCCTCCCTCCTCCACCTTGCTCCAGATGCAGGTTACCGGATGGAACTATTATGTGGTTGTTGTGTCAACCAGTTTCCATGGTGACCTACCACGCTCCCTATCGTACTCTCCCATCGCCCGCATGTTCCCTAAGTAGCAGTGGTAGCTCTGTGAAAAGCGCGGGTTGGACGTTCAAAACGGTGTGATGGCAAGGGTAGGAAGTAAGGCATAGAACCTTTACCATGCTCCGACTGTTGCATGGAGTTTTGCGGACTGCGTGTGAAGGACCGAGTGACGTTGTGGGAAAGAGAATTGGCCAGACGTCGAGAACAGGTAAAACGTCTTGAAAGTTGTATTTTGATTTAGCGAATGCCCTCACTGTTTTATATATATATATGCTAAAATTCACTTGTAACGAGCCGGGTTTAGCGAGTAAAATATGGGTTTTGTTGCGTATAATATTAAGTGCGATGGAATTTAATCGGTTTTAGCGAACAAAACTTTTGTGGCCTTCGGATAAAAATAAAAATTTCCCTCATGAATTTTGTTTCGCAGCCAATGATAGCTCCCAGTGGTAGCGTGTTCGCTTATGGCGCAGTTATCACGGATTCGACTCCCAACTGTGTCGAAAAAGGAATGCTTACCGACTGTCTGCTCACCGTAGTCCAGGGGTTGGTTCCCTAGGGTTTTCGGATTCCTCGGAAAACCGTAGGTCCCGGCGAAGTAAGCCCCTTACTGTCGTTGCGCTGTTAAACGAAAACAAACAGCAGCTGGTAGTAATTTTCAAATGGGAAGTTTAACACCCAAAATGTCTCTTGTATACAGTCGTGTGTGTATATACACGTATACAGATACCCACATAATAAAACCCCCCTCATAACAGATATCCCTCAGATGCGTTCATCCCTTTTACATGGTCAGATAAAAATTCATTTACGTGATATCCCATTCCTTTACGGCAATGGTTGGAAATGGCCTGGGGGATGGGGGGGGGGGTCGCCGCAACTATTTTTAGTTGCAATTATTTTTATAAGGAATTTCATACCAAATGTTTCCAACGCTTTGTATTTCAACATGGCTACTGGTGTAGGGTTGTGACCGAATATTCGGCCAGCGAGGCCGAATACCGAATATTCTGCAACCAAATATCAATTTCTCTTTAAAATTCATTACGAATATAAATAAAATGTATTTGTCATGTTTTAAACTGGGAATAAAATTAAAACCTTTTTTTTTTTTATGTAGCCAAATACTTGGCTACATAAAAAAAAAGGGGGCGGGGAAGTTTTAAGTTTATTCTCAATTCAAAATATGGCAAATACATTTTGTTTATATTCCTAGTGAATTTTAAAGAGAAATTGATATTTGGTTGCAGAATATTCGGTCTCATCATTGATGGCTATAATGCAATATTCTACTAATGACTAACCTTATATCTACATACTATATATAATTAATATAATTTTATATTTAATGTGTTTTCTTTACTCTGTTAAAAATGCTTTTATTATGCAAATGTGGCGGCGGTTTACAGAGGGGGTCGCGGCTTGAAGGTTGCTGACCACTGCTTTACGGTCACCCCTCTTTCACGAACAATTTTGTTTTTCGTCCAGCGAGTGTCCGCTAATAGGGGTTTTTTTTTTACCGTACAAACATAAACCATGTCGAAACGAACTATTGCTCGTCGAACTTTTTCCGACCGTCTCATTACCATTCTTATAGTAGAAATGCAAGCGTTCGTTTTTCCCGCGCTTTTGTGGCTCCTCGATTAGAACGATCTTAAGTTTACTATAAACAACGGTAAATATATTTTTGGGCTGTAAACAGGGGTGAGCTAAATCCGGTTCGGGCGAACCGGATGTTGAAATATTTTTTACGAAATAAAAAGCTGCTGTTAAAATTTTGGCAATTCGTCATTGCTTATAAATGTAGTTGTTTACTTTCTGTTTAATTCATTTATAATATTATTGTATAGAGCCATATCGCTTTGGGACGATGTGCGTCGGTGAGTTGTCATATTTTCAACAATGGGTTTACTTCGAGTTCGATTGCTCTGTTCTACATATAATGAAGGAAGTCAACTGGTTCTTACCGGCTCAGTAGGACCTTTTATATCCTTGCGCCATATGGGGATTGCATTCGAGTTCAATGTCTTACACATTGACTTCATGGTGTGTATGTAGTCTTTTCAAGTGATAGTCGTGCACAAAAATATCGATTATTTTCACTCGCAGTCATCTGAATCGTTCTTTACAACCAGAGTTAACATGCCGTTCATCAAGGTCGATTCCCACCAATTTTGAAAAATAAACAAAACTGTTTGTTAATT
>QLNU02014802.1:29742115-29758326 GCA_006491805.2 Dysdera silvatica
ATGTTTACTAAGTTTTAAAACAATTCATCAAAAATATAATCGCAAGAAACATTTCGCATAAACCCGAAAGGCGAAAAAAGCGAAACTGAGAAAAATAGGTTTTTATAAGAATTTTAATAAATTTAATAGTTTTAATAAATATAAAAAATTTAAAGTGAGTCATTTTAAATGTTGTTGTTCAACATCTTAAAATTTCAGAATTTTAAAACTGACACAAAAGATATATGCGCAATGAAATAAAGAATTTTTTAATGCAAAAATCTGAAAAACATTTTCATTTTTTCCGCATTTTTTGCTTCTGTGTCCCCTTAAAATGTTTCGAAAGTGAGACATTGCTTTATCGTTAAGCAAGTCGACTTGTTTCAGCTTTGTTAGGGTGATTTTTGAACCAAATTTTAGGCCCCAACCTATTTGGGAACAGCAGGGACTTCCCTCTCTTCCTCCTTATGTTCTGTGGCGCAGGGTAGGTGCCAAGCCTTATGTTAATCCGGGTTCGACTCCCAGCAGTGCAAAAAGAACGCTTACTCAGAGATCTCATAAAAGATCGCACTGCTCACTGTAGTCCGGGGTTTGGTTCCCCAGGCCTTAAGAGGTTCGGATTCCTCGGAAAACTGTAGGTCCCGGCGCAGCATGACCACTGTAGTCTTTGAGCCGTAAAACCAAAAAGAAAGAAAGAACCCTCCTCTTTATCTGAAAGAAGTTCCTCAGCCACCGTCTGCTAGAGATGAAACTGGCTTGGGCTCTATATTTCATATTATTTTGGGTCCGGGCTCATAAAACGGATGCAACTGAAGCCTAAAACTGACTTTTCTGTATCGAAGTTTTGGGCTCAAATTTCTACAAAGTATTTCGGGCTCGGGCTTCGAAAATTGAGCCTGAACTCATTTCTGCTTTCTGCTGCTCCTCGCTTTGCTGTTCTTTAGTGTTGAGCTCTTCTGTGTGCTCCTCGACCAATGTGGGGCGTGGTGTTATTGGTTTTGCAACGAGTGACGAGCAAGCGTCGAGTGCTGACGCATTTTTTTCTCGTCAGATTGCGTCGAATACCGAATTCGACGAGTGCCTTGCAGAGGTACCACTGTATTTGTTTTATACCGATCCAACTCTTTTAATATTCAGGCAGCTTCTCGAGAGTACAATATTAGATGGGGGGGAGGGGTTTGAGCCCCCACTAGGCATCCACCGATTCAGTTATCTGATGCGTATTAAACTACTCGCATGATTGCTGCAGCAGGAGTGGGTGTACTATTTGGCGACTCTTCCCTGAAACGAGTGGTGCCAAGTAAATATCATCGCCAAGTCACCGTACTTAATGATGGCGTTTTAATTAACGACTGTATTTGGCGGTTTCGGGCAATGCTTCACAGAGTTAGCTATTCCTATTTTATGACGTTTTATTTCCGTTCCTTGAAAACTGTTGATGGAAGAGATTGCTGGGGTTGTAAATAATTCTGATAAGAAATGAGCTTTCTTTAGCGGGTTTCAATAGATATTGAACCCGCTTTTGGTTTTTTTGTCCATCTGTCTGCAATGAAAAGTGTAAGGCAAAGGTCTTCCGTAAATGCAATAATGATGGCTATTCTTAGTCTTGAAAAACCTCCCGAGTTACGTGAGAATTAGAGAGTGGCTGATTGGAGAGTTGCGAATTAATGTTAATTGAAACCCGCTAAATTTAAATATCGACCTTAGACGATTTTTTTTTCACTAGTTTGTTTTTAATTAGATTCCGTTTTATTTCACCGGATATTCCGGGAGGTTGGTTTCATAGTCCCTAAGAGGTTTGGATTCCCCGGAAAACTGTGGATCCCAGCGCAAATCACGACCTTTTCTGTTCTTGTACCGTAAAACTCAAAACAAACCAATTTCACCGGATATGTTGATCGGGGCGTCCAATTATACGGATTTTCGCTTATCCGGACCAGGTCGAAGATCCATTAAAGGGATCCTGATAATCGACAAGTAGGATACCAAACGTGGTAACGTCGTCCTTGCGCCATAAAACTCAAACTAATCCGATAATCGATGACCTATTGTGTTTGTCATTTATCAGAGAGGTTAAACGGACGTGGAAACGCCCAGTGCTTTTATTCCTAGGTTGTTGATTTTTTTTTTTTTAAGAAGGGGTGAGAGGAATAAATTACTTTGTATTTGAGGGGGCGTTCCATATACGACGGCGGGCAACTTCTTTCACGTTTTGGAGCTGGTTTAGGCAACTTTTTAAGGCTTTGGTTTGTTTGGGTGCAGCAGAAAACTCTTCCAGTAGTAATTTTCGAGGGACAGAGGAAAAACGTCGTTAGGCCGGAAAAAGACATTAATTAGGAGTGGAACCGTTTACCGCGGTCGTAAAATACCGTCGTTAATCAGAACGATGGTCTTGACATTATTTGCTATAGCTGGATTTTTTTTTTTTAAACGTTGGAAACGTTTTTCACTGAGCCGAACCCATGAAAATCGGGACTTTTTTGGTAGCAATTTTTTTTAGCATATTTTTATGCCACATTTAAAATAACGTTTTCAACATTCATTTATTTTAAATTTAATTGAACATTTAACTTCTTTTTATTAAAGTCCAAGGACAGCATAGGTCATACTGTGCCAAACGAAACTAGTCAGTGTTAGTGAATTTAATGTTGTAAATACAATAGGATCTGTATATAACAAGGAGCTTTGGACCAACGACAATACTTGCTGAATCCGGGTATCTACTAAGTCATGGAAGTCAAGGAAAGGTCATGAAAGAAAAGGTCACTAAATCGATATTGTAGGGCACAGTCATGTCCGTGTTAGGAGGTTCTTGTTTTGGTTTTGAATTTTGTTTTTGGCACGTAGTTTATTTGAAATTAATAAATTTTAATGTGATTTTTTTTAATATTTTTTTATGAACGTTAATTTGGCCGGAAATGGATCTAAAGTGGGTCGGTACTAAAACAGGGTATTTATGCATCTGGAAAACCTGGAAAAGTTAGGGAAGTGTTTTCTAACTGGAAAAGTCAGGAAAATTTGATATACAAAGGCCAAAGTTAGGGAAATTTGAAATTCATTGTTATAATAAATAGCTTATTAAAATAATTTTCCTGATTTGTGCTTTTCATACCACATTGCAGTGGTCTGCGGACCACTGGTGGTTCGTGAGAGAATTTTGGTGGTCCGCAGAAAAATCTGGACATTATTTGCATTTTTAATGTTTTATTAATAATAAAACAAAAATAATATTCTAAGAAATTCTCATATTCTGAATGACAATTTCCACCTTTATATTGCACTAAATTCACGAAATGTGGTCTGCGGGATTTAAAATTATGAATTTAGTGGTCCGTGAGGTCCGAAAGGTTGGTGACCGCTGCCATATTTACTGAATATTTTAAATTATATTTTTATATACTGACAATTTTAAATTATATTTTTATGTATTGAAAATTTTAAATTATATTTTTAATTAAACTTTTAAAATTTACCCTTACGCTCCAAAACTTTTATAATTTATATAAAATTATTAAGCCCATATATTTCTCAGGAGAAAATGTTTGCCAAATATATAACTAAAACTTGGAAAAAAAAAGTTTTTAGCTAAATTATCCAATCTGTAAGGAATTTTTATCATACCAATCTCCTTTGCCTTATATACAGTCATACACATTTTAAATGAAATAGAAGATGAAGCATCAGCTTTGCGATTATATAGTTAAATGCTTTTATAATAAATACAAAAAGGGCTGGATGAAAATGTTGTAAATATTTAATTAATGCAAGTTTTTAGTGTAAAGAAATACACTTTTTAATACAGCTTTTGAATTTGTAAATTCACTGTAATTGAGTTATTAGCTTTGGAGTTTGTGTTAGTGGATTTTATGGTCTTAGAAACTTATTTTTATTACGCAAATTTTAATGCGTTGTGTGTTGTTTACTGTAATTAGCGACTTGAAATCGATTAAGATTTGGTCTGGTAACCTGGAAAAGTCAGGGAAGTTTGAAATAGAATTTGGGTAGACACCCTGTAAAATGTGCAGTGTATATGTAATTGTTTAGTTAACAGGAAAATTATCTGCAACTAAAAAAAAAAAAGAAGCAAGGAAAAAACGAAATAGAGAGGGGAATGTTCCTAAATCAACTCATAGAAGGTAAGAGAGAAAATAAAAATAAAGAATTAATAATTAGATTAAAATCAGAAGATTAAATAAAAAGAAAAAAAAAAGGTTAAACCAAAATAAACCAATGATTGATGACATTACATTGGTGATGGTATTCGTTGATTAAGATGATGACAACTGACAAACAAGTATCTCACACTTTGGCCACTAATCAACAGGTGTTACCCATAAACCTGTTTTCCCAAGTATTTGATTGGGTACACTTCAGATTCCAACTGAATACTTCACTTGTTTGAGAAATGCAAAGGTTTGGTGATATAAAAAGTGCAATTACAAGTTCATACTCATTTTCTAACTCTAAAATGGCATCACAACTGTTAATTTGACACTGGCATAAAGTTTAAAAACACGACGTTTCGGGAGCCAACTGCTCCCTTTGTCAAATGAAGGCAGAATGAAAGCAGAATTCTGCCTTCACTTGACAAAGGGAGCAGTTGGCTCCCGAAACGTCGTGTTTTTAAACCTTACGCCAGTGTCGAAATAATCATTGCTATGTTAACCTCTTGGTGAAACTTCATGCGGGTTTGTTCTAAAATGGCAGGGTAAAGAAAGATCCTGTAGGGCTTTTATTTTAGCCGAGTTGTTGCAACACTGTCAGGTAAAAGCTCGATACTATTGTAACTCAAAAGCAGCAAAAGTTGCAGCACAGAATCTTACTAATATAGTTCAGTTTTCTTTTGCTTTACAATTTCTAAGTGGTCTTTATTTGTGCTTCAAGACTATCATTTTCATCAGTTGTGGATACTTTCAGTATTTTCAGTGTGTTGTCAAAAAATTGCGCATATGTTCTGCTGTACATATAATCTTTGCTGGTTTTTCGAACCCTTCAGAATTCGGCAAAAAACTAAAGGCAGTCTCTTCCACAAATCTTTCATATTAGTACAGTATATACAGTAGTGTGGCCCTCGGCCAACAAGAATAAGCAAAATCGGCCCTAGGGTGAAGACACCTGTACCAAAGGCTTTTCTTGTTTGACTCTTATTAAAGTGATACATCAGAGCCTTATGGTTCGACTGTTGCAAGTCAAACATAAAAGAAAAAATAACTAGTGTTATTAACCGTAGACAGCACAGGTAGGATATACAGTACCCCACTGCGTAAACGAACTGGTCTAATGCACTGCTTCCAATGTCATTACTGTGACTAAAAGGTGGACTGTGATTGGTCAGTGACAAGAGAAAAAGGTATAACACTGAAAAGAAAGACACATTTTCATATGTTTAATGAACATTTGTATAAATAATGCTCAATTTGTGTGTTGTTCAACTCGTTAAAGATTAAAGCTCCTTTGCACTCCACCTATTCTGGTAACTTTTGTTTTCCCACCTGTGCTGTTTAGGGTTAAGTTTTCAATAGTCCACTTTCATGTATGGTATATACTGGAAGCCGTGTTTTGAGTAGAGAAAGGAAAATACGCCATGCACGCACACCCTTTGGTTATCATACATGTACGAGATGAGTGCCATATCCAACATATATTCAGTGACCCAGCAGTCCAAGCAGTGAGATGGTAAACCAGAGATCATTGGTTCAGCCCCAGCATCGTTTCATGACATATTTTCGATTCCCTACCTAAAACGTAGATTCTATTGTGAACTACGTAAAAGCAGTGAACTATTAAGAAAGTAACCATATTTAATAATCCCTACCCAGTTTTAATTCTTAGGGAGATTCCCCTTTAGTTAAAAAACTGGTTTGAGCCAAAAGCTTGTAGATGGGTAAAAGAAAAAAAAAATATTTTGAATCGATTCCAATAGTATATTGTTCCTTGTATGTTAAACAAGGTGATGTTCTGTACGACTTTGCTTATACTTATGTAATGGTTTTACTTTTTTTACCAGATTGAGGAATATAGAACTAAATGTATGAGATTAGAAGCAGCACTTGCGAAACATGCTGAAAATCAAGAAGCATTAAAGGTAAATTTAACCGTTTTGCTTTACATACAATCAGGGCCGTTTCTACCATTAGGCCAGAGTAGGCGACTGCCTAGGGCGGCAAAATGGCGTAAAAAATTTATTTTTAAATCAAACAAAGAAAAAATTGAGCAAATGAGGAGAAAAAATGAAAAAGAGGAAAAATTAAAACATATAATTGTTTTCAAAAGCATACGGAACAATTACTTAATAAGTCTTTACTTTGACAAATGTAAAATTTTTTTATGTTTTATTGTTTAATTTTGCACACAAGTTTTTTTTCTATCTCTAATACATTTAAGTCTTCTAGCTCTGATAATACAACGTTGTGTTTTGAAATATTACTCCTTTAATATCTCAGTTTTCAAAAATATAAAATGTTGAAATTATAACATGTAGCAATTGTTTTACTATTCACAATATTCTAATATTACAAAATAACTAATATAAGTTTAAAATATAAATATAATTAACGGGTTTAATGATTAAAAGTATAATAGAAGATTTATACTGTTGTACCGCTGAATGTTTATGGTGGTAGAGAGGGGGATATAGGCGAAACAGTGGTGGTAGGGAAAGGGTGTGACGGCAGTTTTCAATTCTCACCTAGGGTGGCAAAACACCTAGAAACGGCCCTGTTTATAATATATATATATACATATACATTTTTTTTCCCTATTAAAAATGTTTATGCAGTTAAAAGAATAAAAAATATTTACAATATGTATTGAACAATTGCAGAGGTAAACATTTGTCTATTATGTATAAAAATGTGCTCAGGTCTGATTCTGGAAGAGTACCATAGGTTTCTAGATGTTTTCGTTAGTCCTGTAATGAAAATAGGTTGACCAAAATTCTGTCTTCCTAGGTTGGTTTAGTCATGTCTGTTGGCTAAGAAGAATTTCGAGGCTATACCAACGTGAATAACTTACAAGGTTGTGAGACGCATGATAGAGGCTACCAAAATTGAAATGTATCAAATCGTTGGACTATATTGAATTTGCCTATTAAAAGGCATTTTCCGTAGTATGGTGTGGATATTAATTGTTTTGTTTCGTATTGTAGGACCTCTCTGACATATCCTTGCAGAACTGTAGTACTTTGGATCAGGATGCTCTACTTTTGAGATTAAATCATGAGAAAAAAAGGTACGTCTCTTATCATTATATTTCTGAATCTAAATTATATAATGCTTTTCGTAAGTATACAGTCTACCCATTTGTACATGTACTGTATACAGTCAACTTTTGTGTATGTATTGGTTATAGGATAGGTTGACTGTATAATCTGTTGCAGTGGTTATAATTGCCATCTTCCAATCAGGTGCACTAGATTTCGCTCCCAATTAACTTGGTTGTGAGTAAATGTACCATAGTTCAAAGGTCATATTAAGCTGTTGACCCCATTCCAGACGACTCATGGCATAATCTTGGGATGTAAAATATGTAAACATTCCATTACATGTAACCTTTACAATTGTCGTAATGTTGGCAATGAAACATTGCTGTAATGTTAGGTTAAGTTTGACGGTTGTAAGTTTTACTGATTGGTTTCTGCAAAAAGGCTATACCGAGTCATGAATTTAGATGCCCCTTATTTCATACCTGGAACTTTGTCAATTTTTATTTTCTGGTACAAGGTCACGCTGTGCCAATATTATACACCACCTTCTGTGAAGTACAATTTTTTATTTTTTGCAACTTCAGGAATCACCTGCAAAGTTTTTTAGATTATTTTCTTGTATGGAAATTTCTTTTAACTTGTTTATACACTTCACAATTCATTCATACAAGCTTTTAAAAAAATATGTTGAGTATAAATTAATGTAATTTAGCCTTTATTCTCATTCAAATTAGCAGCCCTGCGGTGGCGCAGTGTGGTAACGCGTTCGCCTAGTACGCCGTTAATCCGGGTTCGACTCCCAACAGTGTACAAAGAACGCTTACTCAGAGATCTCATAAAAAGATCGCACTGCTCACTGTAGTCCGGGGTTTGGTTCCCTAGGCCATAAGAGGTTCGGATTCCTCGGAAAACAGTAGGTCCCGGCGCAGCATGACCATTGTAGTCTTTGAGCCGTAAAACCACAAAACAAACAAACAAACAATCAAATTAGCAACTTATAACAAAAGCTTGAAACAAATTGTTTACGTTCTGTGCATTTGATGTGCAAAGGTGAATGTATACTTCTGCTATTCTAAAGCGGTTTTCTTTTCAGTAATTATGACTTGTTTGTTATTTTCGTAGATGCCAAACACTTAGCCAAATTAACGTTTATTTGCGAAATCAACTAGAAGTCGCCACAGACGCTAATCGGCACCTCACTGATGATATTGAAAAGCTTACCACCGAATGGCACCAAACGAGGAAAGAATGGGAGGAGAGAGAAGCAGAATTTCACCGCGAGGGACAGGTATAAAAGTACATTACTGTGAAACCCCTCATTAGCGGACATTCGCTGGATAAAAAAATTTGCTCGTAAAAGAAGGATATTATAGTGTAAAGGAAGTTATTTACCTTGGATTTTTTATCCCACCATAACAACAGGGTAACCCTATTTGAGGGATGTCCATTAAGAGAGATTTTACTATACTACTGTTTGGAGGTGCCTTTCTTGACTTAGAAAATAATAATTTATTCATTTATAACAAACAAAAATTGAAAAATAAAATAACTAGTATAATTTCTTGATAAATCACTCACTGGGAAAAAGTTTTTGTGCATCCGTTGGGATACAATCCCATAACTTTTTCATTGCCAGTGAAATGCCCTACCAAAAAAGCAACAGACAGCTAATAAATTTCCCCCCTCGAGCAAATGTAAAGCTTTACAGTGGACAACTTAGCAAATAGTGATGTGGCATCGGACTGCTTTTTAAACCACCCTCTAAAGAGTTGAACAGAGCAGATGTACCAGCTAAGACAAATATAGATATTAAATGCAAATAATTTCCATCTGCAAGGCTGGTGGTAGCAGTATTACTTGATAAATCACTTCTAAAGAAAAGGAAGTTTTCATTTTGTTCATCGAGAAAAGAAAACTTTCTTTTTGCTCATTGAGAAAAGAAAACTTTCTGTTCTTTACGAGTGATCTATCAAGTAATACTGCTACCGTCAGTCTTGCAGAGGGAAATTATTTTCATTTAACATCAATATCTGTCTTAACTGAGACGTGCTTCATTTGACTCTGTTGCGGGTGATTTAAAAAACAATCTAGGCACCACACCACTATTCGCTAACTTGTCATATGTTGCAAAGCTTTATATTTGCTCACAGGGAGAGTTCGTTAGCTGTCCATAGTTCAATTGGTAAAGCAATTTACTTACAATGGAAAGGTCATGGTCATACTCCACCGGATGCATGAAAACCTTCTTTTCTCTGCGAGCAATTTATCGAATAATACTTCTACCATCGGCCTTGCAGATGGAGATTATTTTCATTTAATAGTATAATTTAATCACTGGTCTAACGTGCAAGAATAGATTCTGCAACATTTCAGGATCTACTGCTTCCTTTATCAAGGGAAGTGTCATGGAAGTAAGAGTATTATACAATAATTTCTGTCATCCACGTATAGGTTATAGCTCAAACTAGAGCTTTATTCATTTTTGGAGAAAAAGAGACGCAGCACGGAGGGACCCTGGTTCGAATCCAGGATGGGGAAAGCGTCTCTTTTTCTCCAAAATTACATAAGCTCTAGTTTGAGCTGTAATTAAAACGTGGGTGGCAAAAATTATAGTATAATAAATTCCCCCACGAAAACTCACAAAATTCTCGCCCCGGAGGCTTTCTTGTGTTGACCATATTTGGCAATTGTGTTATCCCTGCGGAGGGTAATAATACCTTAACAAGTAAGAGTATCCTGTATTTACACTCCAGTTTTAGGTTTTTCCAGAACAGTCTTGCCCCCAGGTTTTTCCTGAACTATTATCTTTGACCCCCCCCCTTCCCCATCTTCTTACACAAATTTTGTTTGATTCAGGCTTAGGCTTTGATATATTAATGGCATAATTTTGTAATCGGAAAGTATCCCAGCGTTCAGTAAATAAATAAATTAATTAAAAAAAAAAAAGGTCTACAAGGGTGAGAAGTAATATTATGAAGAACTTTTGCACTATTCCAATCAATCAGGAATATGTTCTTTCTTTAAGCATGTTCTACCACAAGATTGGACTTCTCACCCTTCTGCCTTTTTAGGTAGAACTATGTCCCCCTCCCCTTCTTGAACATGTTCTGTCAGAAGGGATCTAATCTTTTGACAGAACATGCTCCTGACTGGAATGCTGAAAAGTGCTTCATAAAAGTGTTACTTTTCGCCCTTACTGACCCTTTCTTGAGTCTTGAGAGGCTTTCCAATTTCATCATTAGAACACTTAACATTTCAAAACGTATGTATGAATAGTATAAACTTTATGCAAGAAGACTGAAGAAACCCGGGATAAGGGTTAGGGCAGAACCTGGGTGTGGGACTGCTCCAGGAAAACCCAGAACTAGGGAGGGTATAAATTTGGGACAAGTTTACTTCCTCAACATATCATTTCATAATGGGAACAATAATTCTCGAAACAATGCGGAATCTTCTCTTATACATTAGACCAGTGATGAAACTTCACTAGTTGTGGTAGCCCTGGTCAGTCACTCTATTTTTTTATTAGTATTAAAGTAGCATATATATATGTGTGAAAGAGGCAATAACAAACCGAATTCAAGTTTTCATAAATAACTGTCTCTGTATGATATTGAATATATACTTGCCAAAAGAAAGGTAACTAACATAGAACTGTGGAATATTTACAGCTAGAAACTAGGGTTGAAAGTAATTAAGCAAAGAAATATAACTGGCTAGGACGTACACTCAAAGTGAAAATCGAACAGTGTTTGTAGACAACCACTATCGTGAAATTCGTAAGAAAAAAAGAGAGACTTTTGTAGTCAGTGTTTGCTTATGCATGAAATCTTACAAGTGTGTATTGTGTAATTTTTTTTTTTTAAATTGCATGTTACTTTGTGTATAATAGCATTAGGTGATGTTTGTGAGTGCTAACATTTAATACATTTATTGGTCTTGTGAAAAGTAGAAAAAAAAAGAGTGTGGTGTATTGAACGACTTTTTTTAAAGGCATGTAATTAAAAAAAAAATTGCCAGCAACTAGTCCCTTTTTAAGATATTTACTCCATTGAAACTGTAGTCCAGTTAATCTTTACTATAGATAATCAAGGATTTGCTGTATATGAAGTGTTTAGTATTACTTGAGTTGTTATTGTGTGGTGTTATCTTTGTTTTTGTGATTGTCTTTCGTTGTTTAGTCTTTTGCAGAGTATTCTATTAAAGAGCAACATCAGTATCTGCTAGCTCGCCGAGGAATGCTGCAGTTACATCATGATTTCATTAAAACTAAGGATTTTGTTCGAAAAGATTTGTCGGCCATGCAGTTGCAGATGCAGCACGTTTCCCACATCGTTCCCATCATTTTGAGTCGTTTTCAGTCACTTAGTCCAGCTTCAACGGTACTTATTCTTTCCGACTCCTATGAGTGCAATTGAGTTTGAGTATGAGCCACAAACACGAGATATAGAAATGAATCCTTTTGTTATAAAATTGAAAGTTCGAAATTCCTTGGTCTTGTGTTAGTACAGCAGTAGCACTTTCACCCAGCATGCCTTTAACCCGAGTCTGTCTCCCAATGACGCCAGAAGGATCAGTTACCGACTTACCGCGCATTGTAGGTTGTGAGTGGCAATATATTTAGCTATTGGGCCATTAATGTGGGTGTGATTCCCACCGGGTGGTACCATGGAATATGTGGCGTTTTTTTACATTCCATAGGCCATGGTTTGGTTACCTCGATTGCAACATGTTCGCCTAGTGCGCCGTTAACTCGGGTTTGACTCCCACCGGTGCAAACAATGCTTACTCAAAGATCTCATAAAGATCACGCTGCTCACTGTAGTCTGGGGTTTGGTTCCCTAGGCCTTAAGAGGTTTGGATTCCTCGGAAAACAGTAGGTTCCGGCGTAGCATGACCATTGTAGTCCTTGAGCCATAAAACCACAAACAAACACAGCAGAGGAACCGACTCCTCGAAAAGCTGTAGGTCCCTGTATAATATGATTTCTGTTGTTTTTGCACCGTAAAAACACAAATAATTCAAAATTTCTGAATCTTTTTACGCATAATGCACTGCTTGATGTTATAATCTTGCATTTGGAATCTTGGGATTGAGTATTAATGTACAAGAAAGGATATTACTTGTGGAGCTTACATAACTATTACTCTTTGTATATGATGGTGATTAAATGGCTGAGCAATTTTGATTCTCTGGTATCTAAAATGAGTAATTTTAATAATGGCAATTGCTGTCAGTTCATAACATTCTGAATCATCTACAAAGGGAAGTTTTTTAATTATAGTCAAACGTGGTTATAATTACAACTTGGTGGTTATGCTAAAATTCTGAAGTACCTACCGCAATCTCCATTGGAATTAGGTTATTTGGCCCAGTTATATATTATCATATAACTGGTATTATATGTTAAATAATATTCTATAATAAATATTATAATGTCATAAAATCAGGATTCGTATGGCCCTTAAAAGTCCTCAAGAACTCCTTAACTTTGAAAATAAAAATTAAGGGCCCTTAAAACTTCCTAATTTTGTGCCCAGGTCCTTAAAACGCTCATTATTTTTCATCCCACCCATCTTTTATCACTGAACATGACGGGAAAAGAGCTTGGGAAATCTGCTTTCACTTCCGTCCTCATTTTAATTCTCACCTCAATGAACCGTCCGGAAAGGATGCGATAATTTAGTCCAATCACAATGTCCAGGACAGGACCATGAGCAGGGCTCCCAACAGGTCCACTTTTACATAAAAGTCTGTATTTTCATCTTGAGTGTGTATTAGTCTACTTTTTATTATTTGGTCCGTATTTGCCCCCTTTTCTTTACTGCCACTTAATCGGAAATTAGTTAATTAAATGTAGATAATCTGCGACATTCATGTTCGCAAAGGTATTTCTGAAAGTAGTCGTGATGTCAAAAGATTCATATTGCTGATTGGTCAGAGGCGATTTCAGTGCAGAACATGAGTCTCATCTATACTATATAGGGGATACTCCAGACAAGGCATGTGCAGGATATTCAGGTTCCTAAAAAATTGGAAAGGTGATGTACATTCATAATAAACTGCATGTTACCGATGTGAGTCATTTGGTGAATATATTAATGGGCCAGGGAGGAAAGAATTTGATTTTGAAGCTGCATATGATGCATGGTGTATGCACTGTCAACAAGGAATCCAGTTAAAATACGAAAAAAAATTAAATGACATTGCATGGAGTTGACTGTTTCTAACGTAAATTTCTCATCAACTTGAAAACAACTTTCCTAATTTAGCTAGAACTTTCAGGTGTAAGTTAGCCAAAAAGCTATAAAAGTTCTTTAGCAGCATACTCCCTGGTGACGGTGTAGAATGATCCTCACTCTATACTTGTGCCGTAATTTTTTTTTTTAAATGACAAAATTTAATTCCAGATACTCAACATTTCTCAAGAGTGGCCTTGTAGTTGCATAGATGATAATGTGCACACCTAACATTCTGTTAATTCAGATCTGCTTTTTAGTGGTGTCCCAAAACAAAGCAAATGTTAACTAAAGTCTGGGGTTTGGTTCTTAAGCTTTAAGAGGATCAAATCCCTCAGAAAAATGTAGGTCCATGAACCTACAGTGACATAGTGGTAATTCATTTATCTATCATGTCATTAACCCATTTTCAACTTTCAGTGGCACCTGCTCTGTGGTAGTGCAGTGTAGTAACGTGTTCGCCTAGTGCACTCTTAACCTGGGTTCAACTCTCAACAATCAAAGAGCTCTTACTCAGAGATCTCATACAGATTGCATTGTAGTCCAGGGTTTGGTTCCCTGGGCCTTAAGGGGTTCGGATTCCATGGAAAACAGTAGGTCCCAGCACAGCATGACCATCATAGTCTTTGAGCCATAAAACCACAAACAGACATCCAATGGCGCCATGGAATGTATGTCATTTCTGTGCCCACTGTAATCCAGGGTTTCAATGCCCTGTCCGTAGAAACTTGGATTCCTCGAAAAACTAACAGCCCTAGTGCAGCACGATTTTTGCTGTTCATATACCATAAAAGCACAAACGAGAGCAACCACTATTACAGTATTTATTCTATATTTATATTCAGTATTACAGTATACATTCAGTCGATCAGTGAATGTATTTCTTGTACATGGGTTTTAATGCTGTAATGACCACGGTTCTCCTTTTTCAAGGAATTCATATCCCCATACAAAGCAGGTGCTAACTGTTCATTCTGTTAAGGTGGAATGATTGGAGTATTTTTATATTTGTCCCTGTGGTCATAAGATACCTTTCTGAAGTTCAGGGAAACTAGACATTGTTTCGATATCAGGTAAAACATGGGGTCCCATCTGCAAATCTAAAGTCTTGATATGAAATGAATGATCTATAAATGGTTTGTTTTTGTTTTTTTCCCCGTAGATTGTTGATGCTGGAACATTTGATTCTGAGAAACAAGATACTAGCCAAGAGGTTTTGGGCATTCAATCAAAACATGAAAAAGAGAAGACTGCCCTTAATGAGAGGTATGCATCATATTCATCTTTATAAATGGAATCATTCCTTGCGATTTTAAAATATTGGCTATCACACCAGTATTTAAAAAAGGTTTAAGATCTGATATCTCAAACCACAGACCTATTTCAGTTTTAATAGTTTTTGTTAAGGTTTTTG
Source organism: Dysdera silvatica (assembly GCA_006491805.2). NCBI lineage: Eukaryota > Metazoa > Arthropoda > Arachnida > Araneae > Dysderidae > Dysdera > Dysdera silvatica. The sequence goes on from QLNU02014802.1 coordinate 29,756,952, forward strand.
AGAAATTTCTTTATGGAAGATTATATAGCTTTTTTGAAAGCAACGGCATTATGCACAACAAGCAATTTGGTTTTTTCAAGGGTAAGTCTACTGAACATGCCTTACTGGACGCTACTGATTTTATTTATTCATCCTTAGATTTAAAAAAGTCAGCAATTGGTGTTTTCTTTGACTTATCTAGGGCCTTGGACATGATAAATTATGAAAGGTTACTTTTCAGGCTGGAATTGGCTGACGTTTGTGGTATCTGCAATACCTTATTCAGAAATTAATTAATCAACAGACAACAATTTGTGCACATGAACAGGATTCGCTCTCCACTCCATGCTATACTCTGTGGTGTACCACAGGGATCTATTCTTGGACCTCTGCTCTTTAATTTTTATATAAATGATATATTTTTCTTACCTGTACTTTTCAAACCCCTCTGCTTCGCAGATGACACTAGCATTTTTTAATGATATTGAAATTAATAACTTAATTCATTATATCAATAGTGATATTAAATATTTTACTAACTTTTTCAAAACTAACTTCCTAATTTTAAACACTTTAAAAACAAATTGTGTTCTATTTACTAACATAACATAAAAAATATTAATTTGGATCAACTCAGCCTAGTTATAAACAATAATGTTATCCCTTTTTCTCTAGAAACAAATTTTCTTGGAATAACCCTCCAAGCAAATTTAAAATGGGACACACATATTCAGAGAATATGTACCAAATTAAACAGAAACATTCGTGTAATTAGAAACATTAGCTTTTATTTACCTATTTCAATCCTTTTCAGTCTTTATTATTCTCTGATTTTCTCTAACTTATATTACTGCCTACTAATTTGGGGTTATACTTCAAATCAAATCTACAGCGTTTAACCGCAATAAAAAAATACCTCCGTCTTATCTCCAACCATATTTCTTCCTCCCAATATTTAGAAATTGCTAGACGTTTGCGAATTCTGCTGATCGATAAACTTCTCATTTTTAAAATCTTAACGCTTGTGTTCAATGTTATAAAATCTTCAGCATATCCATATCTTAGCTCTCTTCATCTGCCCAGCCATACATATCTAATGAGAAACTCTACTAACTTTGTCCCAGATTTTTCAATAACTAATCTCGGGCTGGCACGAACTGGCTGCTTTGGCCTTTAGAGTGTGGAACTCTCTACCCCCCACCTTACAATCACTAAACTCGCTCCCAGTATTTAAAAAGCATCGTCCTCAATTCTTATTAAATTAAATTAACATCTGTTCATTTCAAAAATAATAAAAATTTCTAACTCGGGCAGCATGGGCTTTGTCAACCCTACAGTCTTTACCCATTGCTGGCCAGGCGAATCAATTTGCTGTAGGAGCATGAGTGTTACTGTT
>QLNU02014802.1:29770248-29787176 GCA_006491805.2 Dysdera silvatica
TGTCTACTTCTGTAGTGCTCAAAAAAAGTAAAGCATAATTAATATTTCACAAAGAGGATTTTCGTGTGGATTTGCCTTTGCTTTATGCCTCTGCTACTCCCAACTATATACTTACTACAGGCATCGTATTAATGGTTGTAATCCACTGGGAATTTCTACAGTTGTGAAATGGTTAACCGTTTTCTAATCTACAATATTATGTTTTCTTACTTCTTCACTGGAAATTTTGCTTATATTGTATGCACAGTCGAATTTCCAAAAGTTTAGTTTTTCCTTAACTCGAATAAATGTTCTGATTTCTGTAAAAATTTCGATGGATTTTTTATTCTATAAGTCAAATTTCTAAAACTCGAAGTTTTCTCTGTCTCAATTTTTTTTTTTTGTTATTGAAGTACAGATTTACGTTCTGTAACTCGAATTCTTGTGGGGAAAGTTGTTTCTTTTGAAACGTGTAGTTCCAGTCTCTATGGAAGATCGTGCAAAATATAAAACTTCATTTATGTTGGAAAGATCTCTAAATTGTAGTTCCTTTCATCGACAAATGCCTGATTGGTCAGAGATAGCACCTATAGTAATCTGATTGAATAGATTATATACAACATCATCCACATCATTGTGCAGTTCGTGACCTTCCAGGAGTTCTGTTCATGCGAATTGCCATCATGGTATGAGCCAACATGTAGGGAACTGAAAAGTTTCCCTGTTAATGATAGGCACAATTAAAAAGCCAAGGTGTTTTGCAAATATAAAATGCTTACCTATAAAGTATGAAAATAATGAAAAGATCTGAATGACATCCGAGATGATTATGAAATTGAACAGAAAATTTTACAAACAAGGAAAAAAAGTTGCAATGGTTGTTGACAATTATCCCGCAAACCCAAAGGTTTTTAGTAAAGAATTAAGGGCAATTAAAATTATTTTTTGCCCCTAAATGAAGCATCAAATCTTCAGCTTATGGATCAAACTATCAAAATTTCTGTTAAACATTTCTACAGGAAACGCATTATTTTAAAACTTTTCTCTACATAATTAACAGAGTATCCCAAGGTAATACTTTTTAGACTGTGTACGAAATATCCATTATACATGGGAAAGTGCAAAACAAACTATTGCACATAACATCAGAAAAGCTGACTTCAGTCGCAGGGAAAATTTTCTAAGAGTGCAAAATTTCATCAAGTTCCGATTGCGCTATTTCCACTCCACATGTGTGAAATTTTTTAGTGCCTAAATTGAAAATATCAGATGAAATAATTTAGAAAGCTACATTGATATCGATGCCAATTTTAACACATCCTATGGATGACAATATTATTCAGTTGAGGAGACATCTTTTGATGATGAGGAACAGAGTTCACATCCTGTTCCTATTTTTAGGGACATTTTTTCTCCAATTAAAACATTAAGATCCTTTGCTGAATCCCACCAATTAATGTCTGAAAACATTTTTAAGGCAAATACTGATTTAGAGACTTGTGTTGTAAATAAAAATTTTGCATCGAAACGACAAGGAAAAATTATAGATTTTTTAATCAAATATAATTTTTAAAGGTATATATGTGGTTGTTGGTCTTTGGTAGTAAATCCTATGTTACGATAAGCCGAATATGTAGCTAATAAGATCGTCAGGATAAATGGCTAGTTGAGGTTGCGTTTTGGGCTAAAGGTTGAGTTAAATATACGTTACCAAGTAATTCACCCCTTGTGATGAAAATTACGAAGGTCCAAGAACAGATGATATAATTAACAAAAAGACTTAATCGCTGCACAACTAAAACATAAACCAGAAATCAGAACTATCCATTGAATGTTAAATAACATCTCTCTTGCAAGATCTTTTTCTTTCTCTACCAAGTTTTCCATTTTTACATAAAATCCCATTAAATCAAACCATCATTTCATACAGTCACGAACGAGAAAGTAAATTAAATATTACATAACTAGTAATATTTAACAACAATGGTTTTGCCCACATATACATGTTAAACTTCCTTTTAATCACAGTTTATAGCAATTACAGGGTTTGGTGTGATTTTAAAATGCATTATTGAATTCATGTATAGTAATAAATTAATTATTCTATAATTCAAAGTTTTCCCCGCTCCTGTGGAGTTTCGACTGTATTTCCTAGAAATCACTTGTGATACGTTGTGCAAGTATGTGGTCAGAAGACCCTGCAGGAAAAATAGGTTCCCCTAGTGTACTGTTAATTCAGGTTCAATCTACCTGCCATGCTTTTTTCAAAAAAAGAAAAGAAAAGTACTACCTACTCACTGTATTTATTCAAGTAATTTGAGTTATAATGGTGAAAGACTTATATATGCTTACAAGGGAGAGAATGATCAATGCCTGTAGCTTAATGTGTAGGGCACTGGACCAGCAATCAAGATGATCTGGGTTTGGTTCCTACCATGCACCGAAAAGTCATTCTTTTCTTTGTGAGTATTTGATCATCCAATACTCACTGTAGTTTGTGGGTTAGTTTCCTGTGCATAAGGTGTGTGGATTCCTTGGAAAACTGTAGGTTCCAACACAGCATGGCTCTTGCTGCCCTTGCACAGTCAAAACCAAACATTATTGTTGGGTGAAGAATTGCAATTCATTAATGAATTGCAGTCTTTTGTCCGATAAGTTTGGTGCTTGAACCATTTTGCGTGCCTCTAATTTATTATATGGTTTCTATTAATTTTATAGAAATTGAATGCACAATTGATAGCGAACAAAGATAAAATCAAGGCTCAGCAAAAAGTAGTCGAAAACCTTGACGACGATAAGAAGAAATTAAGTCTCCTCAATAGTACTCTGGAGTTCCAATTAGCAGCTGCGTAAGTATGGGCATAATAGTAATTTATTGCACTTGAGGTACATTTTGAAATTTGCATATAGTAAGTATATATATATATGAATAACATACAAGAACAATGGTGATAGTTTACTGGTTCAATGGTTAGGTTGGAAACGGAGGAGAATAGAAAGCAATAGCTTGTTACAAAATTGTTCTCTATTGTTTTTTGGGGCATTCATTTTGCATTAGAAATAATTTTTCACGTAGCACAACTTTAGCCGTCTTTGCATCACAAAGCACAAACTCTGCTATTGGAAGGTCCATGGTCATAGGGTTGCGTAGAAGTAATGCATTTGTCTGTCTTTTAGGAAATTCAGGTTCGACTCCCACCAGTATAATTTTCTAGCTTTGCTACTGATCTGTATTTTTCAGCAATGGAGATTTGGATCTCTTGGAAAAGTGTATGTTCCTGTGTAGTGTGACCTTTGCTGTACCACCATAAAATAAATCATGGTAGTAATAACCAAAACCTTCAAGCTCACTGAGCTAAGTTCTTTCCCCAGTTACCGTAGTTGTATGTAAGCATTGAAGTTTGTATGTCACATTAGGCTGTCTGTTCCCATCTCAGTGCACCTATTGAGCATTCTTAGAATATAGTAAGCACCCTTTGAGGTGTGTTTTTATTTATTGTCAGTTTATTACTGAACGTATGAAACCATAATTTTGTGTGCTAATTATGACATTATAGGAAAGTAGTCATTTTTTGTACTAATAATACGGGTTGTTACTAGTTCATAGGTAGGGTAATACCAGGTAATGGTAAGTTCTCAGGGGTGATTTTGTTCTGAGAATTTCAATTTGCTTCTTCTGTGATTTCTTCTTAAAAAATTAAATTTCGTTTTGTCTTCTATAATGTTTTATATTCCTTTGGGAAATCAGTGTCTTTACCAAAAATATATTACTTAACTTTTCCAGGAATTTTCTTGTATGTTCAAAGAATCTGCTTTGGACTTACAATCACCTCTAAATTCTGATGGGTACAATCATATGAGAATATCATGGGTTATTAAGTCTGTAATGATCATGTTAAAGTATTATTACCCTCTGCAGGGATAACACAATTGCCAAATATGGTCAACACAGAAAAGCCTCCGGGGCGAGATTTTTGTGAGTTTTCGTGGGGGAATTTATTATACAATAATTCTACCACCCACGTTTAGGTTATAGCACAAACTAGAGCTTTATTCGTTTTTGGAGAAAAAAATGATAATGATCATCTCAGAATATATATATATATCATCATCATATATAACTATTAATCTATCCACTGCTGGATGAAGGTCTCTCCAAATGCTTTCCACACAAGTCTATCCTGGGCCATTCGTTTCCACGTCACCCCAACCTCTTTTCTTATTTCATCCACCCATCTAGTTTGAGGACGTTTTCTAGGTCTTCGGTGGTCTCTTGGAATCCAGTTCAGAATTTCTGTTGTCCATCGTTGATCAGTTCTTCTTGCAATATGCCCAGCCCATCGCCATTTCAGCCCTTTTACTTTAACAATGATGTCCTCTACTCTAGTTTGCTCTCTCACCCAAGTGTTTCTTTTTCGATCTCTCCTAGTTATTCCAAGCATGCACCTCTCCATGCTCCTTTGCGTTGTCTGTAACTTTCGTATTGCTCCAACTGTTAGACTCCATGTCTCTGATCCATAAGAGAGGACTGGCAATACACACTGGTTGAAGACCTTTCTTTTTAGACATAAAGGCAATTTCCCCTTCAGGATAAAACTGTTTTTTCGGTATGCACTCCAGCCAAGTTTAATACGTGTGTTCAATTCTTTCATAATGTTGCCATCCATTGATATCAGTTGGACAAGGTAAATATATAAATCAGAAATTTTTAGCTCCAGATTTTCAACTTGTATTTTTGTTTTCTCTAAGAAATTATTGAACATGATTTTAATTTTTTGTGGGGTCATCTTGAGTCCAACTTCTTTACTTCTAGTTGAAAGCTCCTGTACCATGTCTTGGAGTTCTGACGGGTTTCTTGAAAAAATAACAATGTCATCAGCGAACCGCAAATGATTTAAATATTCACCATTTATTTTTATTCCCTTGTCATTCCAATTTATCTGCTGAAAAATCATCTGTAAAGCTGAAGTAAAAAGTTTTGGAGAAATGGTATCTCCCTGTCTCACACCTTTACCAATCTTGATACTCGTGGTACCTTTATATAATCGAACTTTTGCACTTGCATTTTTATTTACACGTTTCACCATGTCAATGTACACATCGTCGATGTCTGTTGATCTTAAAGAGTTAATGATTGCTGATGTTTTAATAGAGTCAAAGGTCTTTTCATAATTAATACATGACACACAAATTGGAAGTTAAAATTCATGTTTTTTTCGTTTACAGTAGAACGCTGATTATTCGAACTCCGATTATCCAAATTGTCCAATGATCTGAGCTCAAAAAATATTATTTCTAAAATTTTTAATATTATTGTTTTCACCATGCAGAGGGGTTTTTGGTTTTTTGGGCAAACTAAATGTGGAGGAATAAACAAAGGGCAAAGGAATTTTTTCTAAGAAGGGTGTGGCCCCCCCCCCCTCTAAGGGGAGAGGAAGTGGAGGGGTTAGGCTAAGAAAACTTTTTAGGTACAAAGAGAACGGAATGTTGTCAGTAAGCCTTCAATAGTCAATCTGCAGTTAAGCAGACTTCATTGAAGTAAGATATTCTTTGCGTTGTTCAATCAATGTCGTGAAAGCGAAAGAAAGTCGTTCTTTCACTAAGTGAAAAAAACGAGATTTTGAAGAGATTGAATAATGGTGAAAGTGGAAGCCAATTAGCCATTGAGTATGGTATTGGGAAGTCGACGGTTTCAAGCATAAAGAAAAATAGTGAGTCCATTGTCAATTTTGTTTGTATATTAGAGAACAAACAAGGGAGTTCAAAAAGAAAATGCATGAAAAAGTCGAAAAATGATACATTAGACAGTGCCCTCTACATGTGGTTTCTACAAAAACGCTCATCAGGTCAACCAATTTCCGGCCCGCTACTGTGTGAAGAAGCACTGCTTTTTAATGAAAAGCTAGATGGAGATGTTACGTTTAAAGCAAGTTCTAGATGGCTTAGAAATTACAAGCAACGACATGGAATACGCGAAATAGAAATTCATAGGGAAAAATTGTCGGCATCTGCAGAAGGGGCTAAGAGCTTTATAATTGATATGAGAAAGGTTATTGAATCTGAAAATTATGACGAGGAATGTATTTACAATGCCAACAAAACTGGTCTGAATTGGAGATCTCTTCCCAGAAAAATTTTGACAACGACAGCTGAGAAATGTGCTGCCGGAAACAAGCTGAATAACCATTCTTACATGTGCAAATGCAACTGTGAATTACTGAATACCATTTGCTAGTGATTAGAAAATCTAGAAAACCTTGAGCATTTAAAAATGTGAAAACTCTTCCAGTTGTCTACACCAATTAAAAAAAATGTTTGGATGAATACCAACATTTTTATCGAGTGGCACGTTAAAACCTTTATTCCTCAAGTAAAAGAACATCAGAAAAACTCGGTAGAATCAGTAGAGTGTTGTTAATTTTAAATAATTTACCTACATATCCAAGCTCAGACCTCCTTGAACGCGAAAATGGAATGTTTAAGGTCCTTTTCATGCCCCCTAATGTTACGTCATTAATACAGCAAATGGATCAAAGTGTAATCGAAACTTTCAAATGGCTTTATCGAAAGCAACTGTTTTGGAAAGGAATGTTTTGCTAGTAGAAGAAGAACACGAGAAGTTAGATTCCCAGTTAACCAAAGCAATTGACTTAAAAGAATGTTGTATGATGGTAGCAGATTCTTGTAATCTCATTAAAGCACCGACATTGAAAAAATCCTGGAATAAAATTTTGAATAGAAAGGAACTGGAACAGACTGATCGTGATGATACTGTGCAGGGTTTCGTTGATGCTGCTAATGAGATCAAAGATTATGATCAAAATGAGCTTCAGTCCTGGTTGAATAGCGACGCAGATGTTCCTGGATATCAAATTTTAAATGATGATGAAATCATAATGGCACTTCAAGGTGAACAAATGACAGAAGACAAAGAAAGTGAAACTGAACATGACGAACACGGTGAAAGTCTGTCTCATACTGAAGCTCTCAATTGTTTAGAAACTGATATGAAGTGGCTGGAGCATCAGGAAAGGATTGATCCTATTCAGCTTGTCTACCTCAAAAGGATTCATGACATGGCTGCAAGAAAAAGAGCATCTTCCTTGAAGCAGGAAACGATTTTGTATTTTTTTGATTCGGTATATTAAGAAATCCAATCAAAAAAAAACGCCAGCGTTATGCTTGAATTGCATAATAGTCTATCAGTCCTAAGCCTGGATAAAGTGTGAAGGAAAGTGCACATAAATACATATACTCCAAAAAAAAAGTCCAATTATCCGAACTTTCGATTATCTGAACTACCTTTGGTCGCAACCGGTTCGGATAATCGGCGTCCTACTATAGTCTTAATACTTGAATGTGGTCTACTGTATTGAATCCACTTCGAAATCCAGCTTGTTCTCTTGGTTGAGCTGCAACTGATTTATTCTGCGGGCGATGTCTTAGCACTTTTGAGAAGAATTTATAAATAGCAGGTAATATGCTAATTGGTCGGTAATTTTTCAAATCCTCTTTGTAACCTTTTTTATACAAAAGAATTAACTCTTACAGAATCGCATTGGTTTGGTATGTTACCACTGTTGAGGCATTTGGTAAAGAATTTTGCGAGTATGGATTCTACATGTTCTCCAGCTTCTTTTAAGATATCTAATGTAATGCCATCATCGCCAGGGGATCTTCCTTTCTTCATACTTTTTATTGCAAATGCTACTTCTTCTTTTAAGATTTTAGGAGCTGTTCCTTCGACTATCTCAGAGTCTTCGTTTAATCCACTGTTTCCCTCATACAGCTTTCTGTAGAATTCTTCTAAGTATTTCTTCCCTATTTCTTGTTACAGTGCCATCCTCTCCTTTTAATGCAATGATGTGTTTCTTCCCAATAGACAAACTCCCTTTAACAACCCTAAGGCTCTTGTTGCTTTCAATGGCCTTCCTTACTAACTCACAATTGAATTTTCTTATATCTTCTTTCATGTTTTTGCGCAAAGTTTTGCAAAGTTCTATGTTTCGTCTTCTCAGATAATTTGCTATTCTGCTTTTTACATATTACACCACCAATTTCCCCAGCAGTTTCAATTATTGTCTTAACAATGTTTTCATTTGCTTCTGAGATGTCAACTTCTTCAATAAGTCCTTCCAGTGCAGAAAAGCGATTTTTTAATTCCAACTTGAATGCCTCGGTATTTTCTTTTAATTTCTTTAAATCCACCCTCTTACTTACTTGTTTCCTAATGAGCTTCTGTCGTTCTAATTTAGTATTTAAGTGCACTTTACATCTCACCATTCGATGATCACTTCCAGTATTAAATCTGTTCAGTACACTGCAATCTTCAATAATTGATTTCTTGTTTGCCAGGATATAGTCAATTTCACTAGTTCCCCCATTTGGGTGTTTCCATGTCCATTTTCTTTGCGGTTTCTTCTTAAAAAATGAATTCATGATGCTAAGGTTTTCAGCTTCTGCAAATTCGATGAGTTGATCGCCACGTTCATTCCTTTCCCCATATCCGTATTTACCAACCGATGTCTCTCCTTGTTCCTGTTGTCCAATTCTTGCATTGAAATCCCCCATGATGAGCTTGATATGTTGTTTCCCTTTGGTGTGTAACTCTTTGATTTCTTCATAAAATTCTTCAACCTCTTCGTCGGTATGGCTTGATGTTGGTGCATATACCTGTACTATTCATATACCTGTACTATTTGAAGTTGGTATCGCTGGGTTAGTTGAACAACAAGCCTCGCTGCTCGATCTGATGTACTTTCAACTTCCAGAAGACAGTCTTTAATTCTTTTGTTGATTAAGAAGCCAACACCACTTGTTCTTCCAGTTTCCGTTCCTCTATAATAAAACAAATGTCCACTTTTAAGTTCCACCAACTCTTCACCTTTTCTTCTAACTTCACTGAGTCCTACAATGTCCCATTTGATCTTGTCAAGTTCTTCTTCCAATTCCTGAAGTTTTGCTTCAGAAGCAAGGGATCGTCCATTATACGTTGCCAAGGTCAATAACAAACGGCAGCCTGGGCCATTCCAGTGATTCTTAGCACCCCCTGCTTTCATGCCACACTGACCGCTGCCTTGATCAGGAGCACTCCAGCACCTGGAGACTAGGGGCCATGGTTTCTGGTGTGTCAACATAATGGAGGAATTAGCCATAATTTCACCACGCTGGCTAGACGGGTTGGTGAATTAGCCCTCCCCTTCCGCCTTTCTATCCGTGCAGCAAATATTAATTTGCCACATAAATAGAAAGCTCAGCCTGCACCACTTGAAGGCGGGGTAGGACACTAGGTTACTGGCCTGGCCGGTTCCACACATCGTCACATACGTTCAGCGTGTGGGTCTCCTTCCAGTTAGATACCAGCAACCCTTTTGCAGGCCATATATATATATATGTATGTGTGTATTCTTTGTTAAGAGTTTTATTAACTTATATATCCTTTATCAATTGTATTAACAATGAACGGATTATTGTTATCAGAGTGGTTTGAAATTCAAATCTGGTCATGGTCTGGTTGTTTTGAACATATTAAGACTTGGTATTATTGCCAGCTTCTTTTTATATAATTCTGAACAGTTTGAGAAATATGTATGAAGTATATATTCGATTTTTTGTTTCATGGTTTGTGAATTAATTTTTTAAAATTAAAAAAAAAAGTTTTTAAATTTCTTTGTTTTAGAGTAGGTTTGTTGTTTTTCCTTCCAGCCATTCAACTGTACAGGATTTTATGAAAGACACACACAAAATCCAGGCCACACTCGAGGAAACTGGCAGTCAGAAGTCATGGCTGGAGCATATGAGGAAAACTCTGAATGACCAAATAGAATCTCTCAATGCTGAGAATGATCGTTTGAATCAAGCACAAACCAGCCTCTATCAAAAGATTGAGCATCTACAGCAAGAACGGGATAAGCTCAAGCTCTCAGAACAAACTGCAATTCAAGATTTAAATAGAAGGTAATGCCTCGTGGTCAGTTTAATCTATATTCTAACATTTAAACCCAGTTTTGGCCATAGAATCGGAGTTAGAAAAACAAGTGAATGCAATGTTTGAAAATGTCATTGTTTTGTCGCAGTGAGCTGATGGCTACCTGTTTTTTTTTTTATTAGTTTTCCGAGATTGTAGCTTTCGTGTAATTTGTTATCAAATTCCCCAAAACTAGCTTGGATAAGATGAAAATGCATATTGCTTAAAATGGGCACACACTGAGGACTTTTGAAGAGACCTTCATTCAGCTGTGAGTAGAGAGTGGCTGTTGTTGATGATGACATCCTCTTTAAAGTTGATTAGCAGATGTACCTTGTCCAAATTCTACTTTCAATTTTTATCGTAATCAATTCAACTTTTTAATCCTCCAGATCACTCAGTAGCTGCCACAAGCGACTAAATTGTGACTATTTTTGACGTTACGCGACTATGGCAACTTTTTTCATTGAAAACAACCCAAAAGCTACTATTTTCGTTAAAGTGGCTACTTTTTTCAAGTGCTGGCGACTATTACCTCTTTTTCGTTTTTTTTTTTTTTACAAAGGTTTGCAAACAGTTAATAGTTTTGACAAAATTTAATTATTTGATGAAACAAATTATCGCCAAATGTTTTGTTTGATGAATGGCATATTTAAACAATGGAAAAGGAAAGAAAACGCCGAGAATCCGTGCGAGTGACATCCCTGGATATCTTTTTCTCCATCTGGCATATGCGCAGTACAAACTAAATCAAATATGTGTATACAACTAAATAAATTATGTGCAGTACAAACAAAAAAAAGTTTGTCTTTCAAATTTTGGACATGTCTCTCACTCTACGATAATTTTTGTTTCATGGGGGCTTATTGCTGGCCTCAATACAGAACACTCAACTGAAAGACCCTAGCTTGACTTTAGGTTGGAAACAGGGATGACTTGTTGAGTTGGGCCAGGCAACCCAAATGGCCGTCCAGGGTCTCGTTTGGATGGGGGCTACAAATTGAAGTCAAGTTCAAATTTTTTTTTCATTGACCCAACTGTAGAAAATCTGTCTAAAAAGAGACAGGTTTAGAGAAATTTTTGGAGACATCTTTTGTGAAATTTTTTCAGACTTTTGTCCACTCCTGTTTTTGTTGAAGGGAGGAGTGTCAAAAAGCAATCCGTGCCAGGCTGTCTGGGTTCAAAGTCAAACTCGATCAGCCCCTGGTTGGAGAAGATGCCCCCTTTCCTTCTATAATAAAAAACAAACTAGAGTTTGAGCCAAAAAGTGTAAGTGTCAGAATTATTACGTATAATAAATTCCCGATGAAAAAAATTGCCTCTGAGGCTTTGCTGTGTTGACCACATTTGGCAATTGTGTTATCCCTGTGAAGGGTAATAATATCATACATCCTTATATACGGAGAAAGAGAGCGTTGTTTCCTGTCCTCATTCGTCTAGCTATCTAAGACACTCCGGGCTAAATGGAGGGACTCTGGTTCGTATGCAGGACGGGGAAAGTGTCTCTTTTTTTTTCCAAAAACAGAAAGCTCTAGTTTGAGCTATATGTATGTAGGTGGCAAAAATTATTGTATAATAAATTCCCCCACGAAAAACTCACAAAAATCTCTCCCCGGAGGCTTTTCTGTGTTGACCATTATTTGGCAATTGTGTTATCCCTGTGAAGGGTAATAATATCTTACAAACTTATATACGGAGAAAGAAAGCGTTGTTCCTGTCTTCGTTGGTCTACTGGTCTAAGACACTCCAGGCAAAATGGAGGGACCCTGGTTCGAATCCAGGATGGGGGTAAGCGTCCCTTTTTCTTCCAAAACAAAAAAGCTCTAGTTTGAGCTATATATATACATGTGTTTCAAAAATTATTGTATAATAAATTCCCCCACGAAAAACTCACAAAATTCTCGCCCCCGAGGCTTTTCTGTGTTAACCTTTATTTGACAATTGTGTTATCCCTGTGAAAGGTAATATATCTTTATATATACGGAAAAAGAGAGCGTTGTTTCCTGTCTTCATTCATCTAGTGGTATAAGATACTCCGGGCTAAACGGAGAGACCCTGGTGCAAATCAAGGGCGGGGAAGCGTCCGTTTTTCTCCCCCCCAAAAAAAACCCTCTAGTTTGAGCTATATATACGTGGATGGCAAAAATGATCGTATTATTTGTGTTGTCCCTGAGAAGGGTAATAATATCTTACAACCTTATACATGGTCATCTCGAAAAAGAATGACGGGATTACAAAAGCGTATTGTGGAAAATAAACATATATGCTCATATGATTCTTATGCTAAAATATTAAGAAATCTCTAAAGTCACAGACAAACCTCAGTATGTTTCATTATGTGCACCATTAGTAACTTGACAGACGTCAAGACAATTGCGTGTTACTTTTCTGAGACATAAACATAGTTACGGTTATTATAATCAATATTTAATAAGTTATTTCAAATCATAGTTAAACCAATAACAAGGCAAAGCCAGCCCATTTAACATCGCTTTAATACAACGACACATGCGTTTGCGCATGTACGGCCCTTCTACGAAGAAAGATGAGAAGCGAAGATTTCACTGGTTTTTAAAAACTTGCTAATGGTCACGTGTTACTTGAATTTCAGAATATTGAAACTCACACCCACGTTACGTCATAATCAACAGTAAACACCACATTTGGTGATTTCTCGTGCCAAATCAATCATACCAGGGATGGGAAGTATACGGATCATTATGTTCTTTTTGCCCCAGCGTTCGACTTTTTTCTTCGTTGTTGTGGGAAAAATATTATAATTAATAGTAACTTTTTCTTATTTTGTAAGTAGCCGCGTCCCAGCGACATTTCTTCGCGTGCCAGTCTGACAGGCTTGCGATGTATTTGCTATCAACAGTATAGTAAAGTGAACTCTAAACCTGTGCCTCGTCTCCCTGAAATGCATAATCCACCACTGCCAGTGACAAGTACATATTCCAATATTTTAAACAGAACTAAAATTGAAAGTCATTTGGTTTACCAAGTTCATTTGCGGTACCAAGTTGTTAATGACCTGCCCCCTCCTCATTCCATTTGGAGTAGGTTCATGCTGCTTCTGAGTTTGCCATAGGCTATTTCCTTCCATTTGGAAACTGATGATCGCTATTTCATTTTTTAAAGAAAATTTCATATGATTAATTTTTGCCTCATTAATTGTAAAATAATAGATATTTTTTTTTTTCTCAAAGTACTTACTATAAGTTTTGTGGAAAATGAACAATGACGAACTGGGTCCTTTTCCTCTCGGGCTTTCCTTACTGCAGAGGTAATCAGTACGCCACTGCTGTCATATGATATGCGAATACAAAAACAACAGGATTAAATGCCGGGGAGGGGTTGCCAGATGACTTCAAAATGGCTATTCCCCTTCCTTATTGCCGTACTTCTGCTCACTTTCCATAAAGAAATTACTCCCCCCCCCAATAGCAGCCATGGGATCATTCAAGTATTACGTAAGCAATATTTTGGCCATTTTCAACACCACCCCCATTGGTAAGCAAGAATTAACATAAGCACAAAAGCCACCCACTCCCGCAAAGTTGCTTACGTAATACTTGAATGCTCCCTATGCCAAAAGATACATTTTTTATAAAGTTACCAGATTTAGAAAAAGATTGGTATTCAATTGGCTTTCTTTGGTGATGAAAAAACCTTCACTAAGTTGCCATACTTCGGAATTCCAATGGCGTATTTGGACACTCAACTAAATTTTCAGGTTTGAAGTTAACGAATAAAAACCCACTTCTGCTCGCCCATGCCGCTGCACGAATTTCTTTGGTTTTCTTTTTTAATGATGGATGTGTCTAGTGCCTTGACCTTAATTATCTTATTAAATATTGATTTTAAGCAAAAATTGTACTGGACATTTTTTATTCCTTTTTTCACAAGGAAACGTGTAGTGAACTTTTTCTGCCATTTTGTATACACCCTGTACAAGCAAGTTACGTTACTGTATGACATCAAAAGAAATATGGAAGTTGTGCACAATAAAGCCTCCAGATATAACATTATTTGTCTGTGTAATCTGTGAAGATTTAAGTATTTACCTTATCATCACGCAAATATGCTTTTGTATGCTATTATTGATGGATTCTTTTAACACAGAACAATACATATATATAAAGAGGACTACGATTTAGATTTATGAAACACCAAACTTGCATTCAAAAACAAGGATTTTAAAAATCAGCCATTGCAAAATATTCATGGAAACATGCCCACAAATTCCATTTTTTCTGCTGAAATCATTGAAAAAGTCAAATCACCCACCGATCTTAACTTCTTTCGGCCTGTCACACCATCCTGAATGCCAAAGAGGCTGTTAACGATCCGTGTGAGAATATTTCACTGTCCGAATACTACAAACGTCTTTTTACCACACCTTTGTAACTTTGCAATTATTTGATGATAGATGGCGATGCACGCATTGTCTAGTTTTGATGTTCTAATAGAATCAATAGCATGACAACGAATCACTCTGTATGTAGGTTCTGACAAAGGTATTATGATTTCCGTGTTGAAACATTTGTAAACAACGCACCAACTTAAAGAACTGTGTTTGTGTTAATTTGCGTGATTGAACATGTTTAGACTGCCATAAAAATTAAAATGGAAAGAATTGGGACACTTGTTTCATAGCCCAGATTTGCTTTCTCAAGAAGATCATGGCTATAAAGTGAATGTCTAAAAACATCAAATCTGAACTTTTCTAGCGATGCATACGTGCATTGCAAAAGTGGTCTTAGTGGGAAAATTGTTTGACAACAGTGCCCTGTAATGGTAATGTATTAGCCTACCATGTGAAAACTCTTCGTTTCGTTATTGATGATATCCAATGCTTTCCATTTTTGTTGCCAATCAACGACTTGAGGTTTGATTTTGTAGGTAACAAGGTTTTGTACTCCTTGGAAAACTGTAGGTCCTGGTATAACGTAAACCTTAGGTATCCTTGTGTTATGTCATAAAATATGAACTATTTCTTCGACAGCAGCATAGAAAGACCCTATTATTTACAATTATGATAAATGTTTAAACCTTCATGGGCATTGCATCGAGTAATAGCATTATGCCTGTTCATTAATCTGCATAACTGTCATATTTGTTGAAATATCAAAAGCTTAGAAAACTTCATTTCTGGATATCTGTCACGCAAATGATGTGTCTTGTAAGAGTACATAAGTAAACACAATTATATTCATTGACTAATACATGAATACTTTATGTAATTATTAATAATGATTCATAATTGTAATCTCTGGTATGTGTACAGTCTATTTTTTTTTTTTCACTTAGCAATAAAAAGGTCTCTGTGCTTGAAACTCATTTGGAAGAAACGGAAAAGCGCTATCAAACGACGGAGCAGAAGCTTCAAGAGCTATTTCTTGATAAAGATATGTTAGAACAAGAAAAGAAGGATCTAAGTGAGGAACTTTTAAAATTTGCTTTAACTGTGGTTTTATATTAATTTGTTGCACAAGTAGACCTATGGTAAAAAATTACCCAGGTATGTAAAAATTCTCTAAGATTAGGTTTCTCAATTTTTTTTTTCTGAAGTGGGTGGGGGTTATAGTTATTGTGCTTTGTTCTAACCATAAATTATACATATGGAACAGGGATCTTCAACCTTTTTCAGTCCAAGGGCCAATTTTGCTCATTCTTGTTGGCCCGTGGGCCTCACAACTGTACCGGCAACATCAGGACCAAACAAAGGCGGATCCATTGGAGGGCACAGAGAGAGCTTCCCTGGATCTGCTTTTGTTGTCATTTTCTTAAATCTCTATGTTGGTTTTATATACCACTCCCAAAAGTGTTTCCTGGATCTGCCCCTGGGACAGAATATGTATGTTACCGGCAAAGTATGAAATGCAGGCATTGTATAGAATGTCTAGGCATTCTATATATAAAATGCCTGGACTTTTTAGGCAAAGTATGAAATATCTATTTTATTTTAATATTTTACGATTGACGTTTCTAATGTCACATGGCAAGACACGTAACTTCAGATGCTCGTCTCAGACATCATGTGACAATGCATATGCCTTCCGACACGTGTTAAAGTAAAACATATTACTACTACTTATTTTCAATGACGGATCCAGAAATCTTTCAAGGTGAAGGGCGATTTGTTTCTGATTCCCATTTTTAGCCAAGTATCAGGTACTTTTCATTTTCCATGATATCATCCCAGCTGGTGGGGTGGGGGGTTGATTGCCCAATGGCCTTCCCTCGGATCCTCCAATGCTTATTATTAATAATTACTGTAAATATTAATTACTATTAATTGTAGGCACTCCACAGAATGCATGGACATATTTAGGCAAAATATGAAATGTCCATTTTATTTTAATATTTTGCATTAATAAGTAATAATAGAAGCAGTTTCAAGTACATTGTTTATTTGATAATTAGTTTCTAGAATAATGTTCTAGTTTTCTAGAATTTTAAACTTACACACGGACATTAAATGTACGCTTCCTACTTCGCAGGTGCCAGCCTAAACAAGCTAGAAAAACAACAGACTGACTCTGATGCTGAGTGTTTGAAACTGCAAACGGAGTGTGACACCTTACGGAACTCTGTGGTATCGTTAGAAAACATTAACGAATCTCTCTCTCAAGAAAAAAATGAAATTGCAGCTACACTCACAAAAGTACATTTTTTTTGTTTGGTTGTTTAATTTGCGATGGGGCTCTTTATGATGATTTTTGCGATTTATTTTTTAATGTTCTGATTTTGACCGACCATCCTGCTTGTTCATTGCCATAACTTTTGTTTATTTTTATATTGCTTTTTCAGATTTAGTACATTTGAAGTAGTAGAGATTATTGTGACAAGAAACACTATTATTTATGTCCGTTTAGACATGGAACACCCATTAATTATGTCCATTTACACACAGAGGACTCAATGTTTATATCCATTTAGGCATAGGACACACACATTATTTGCATCCATTTAGACA
>QLNU02014802.1:29787276-29803949 GCA_006491805.2 Dysdera silvatica
GCAAGAAGTGAATTTCCACAAAGAGAGTTGCGCAAAGCTGACCCGAGAGAAGGAGAACCTTGCAAGAATAAAAGCAGAACTTGAAGTAAGAGCAGAGTCGGCCGAAACGGAGCTTTTACATCAAAAGCAAGTGGTGGAAGCACTAAAAGGAGAGAAAGAAGGCCTCGAAAAAGCATTGTACGCATCGCAGCAGCTGCTTAGTGCTCTTCAAGACCAAAAGGTGGAATTGGAGGATGAATTGGATAATAATAAATCTAAAGTCGAATATATACAGGGTACATATGCTAACGTATTTTAAACTTTGTACTATTTTAAAATACTATTTTAATTTTACTATATAACTTTATACTATTTTAAATCATTATCAAATTAATATGCATATATCATCGACAATTGTATATTCACTGCTAGGTACAAGTCTTTCCTCGTTCCCACCAAATGTTTTTATTTTGGGCAATTCGTTTTTCATGTTACTTCATCCTGTTTTTGTATTTCATCCATCCATCCCCTCCGAAAACTGTTTTTTTTTTTTTAAATGACTTTTTGAAATCTAGTTACTGCATACACGTACATACACATGTTCATTCATTTATCCAATGTGTTTGAACTGAATCCCCAAACCAGGGTTGCTCAAAAGTGTGTGGAACCTCAGGCTTC
Source organism: Dysdera silvatica (assembly GCA_006491805.2). Taxonomy (NCBI): domain Eukaryota; kingdom Metazoa; phylum Arthropoda; class Arachnida; order Araneae; family Dysderidae; genus Dysdera; species Dysdera silvatica. The sequence continues at coordinate 29,787,934 of QLNU02014802.1, forward strand.
CATGGTACAAAGACCCTCCAAATGTTCTGCAGGTGATTTGTGAAATATCACCCAAATTTCTACAAAAAATATGTAAACCCCCACACACACACACACACACATTGGGAATCCCTAAGATAGAGTTGACATGGAAACACAACTTTTTTCGTTACAATCAAACTTTTTTAAAAATTTTGTGGTAGTATGAAAAGCAAAACCATTCATCCCATCGTTACTTTTCGTCGATAAATACTTGTATTATTTCATTAAACATTTTCTTGCTTCTACATCAAATATTTTTACTTTTTAGCCTTGCTAGTATTACCTGCCTATTGTACACTGATTTATTGCTTGTTTGCATGTTTACATCCAAGCTGTAGTAAATAATTTCCCTTTGGGTTTTTCTTAAGTAATATTTATAAAGGGTATAATGTATCATTACTGTGCCTAAGCATGCGTGATAAGGAAAAGTTTCTGTAAGGTAAAAAGCTAGAGGAATACTACTCTAAATGATTATGAAAAGCCCAGGTGAAGTCATCAGATTGGAGTAATGTTAAAATAAATTTTAAATGTGCGTGGTGTGCCTTTGGCATATTTTTTTCCAGTAACTGGTATAGTTGAATATGATAATGATGTGGTGAGGTAGAATCAGCCATATTGTTCATCATATTCAAAATTATTACATATATATGCACTGGAGTACGCAGTAGAGGAATTGGTGGTGATCATAATACCCAGTACAATACAATTTTTCATACATATATTATATGGAGTTGTAGTTCTGTAACCTCCCCCTTATATACTTTCCATGTATGCTAATGAATATATGCATATGTTTAATTTATAATGCAATTATATATCACATATTTGTATAATTCATGCCCTTTAAAAATTTAACTTTGCCTTTGTCCTCTCCGTCTTACCTCCTCCATTACATTCTTGTTTTTAATGTACTCGTTATACTTTTTATCTTTGTATGAAGTCTCTCTCTAGTAGGCCTTGCAATGGTAATGTGCTGGCCTTATACGTTGTTATCCTAAGTTTAGCTCCAAATGGTGCCCAAAAAATATAACTCTTACCCATTAACTGCTCACTGTAGTCTGGAGATTGGTTCCCTAGGCCGCGAGAGGCTTGAATTCCTCAGAAAACTGTAGGTCCCAGCACAGCATGACCTTTGCTGTTCTTGCACCATAAAACTCAGACCCCCAAATTCCTAGTTTATAGAAGCCACATGTACAGATTCACCTTGTTTGGTGCTGAATGAGCTTTGCTGTCGTTGAACCAAAGAATTTCTACAAACCAAACGATCCTTCTCCATTATTTTAAATTTATATTATTTAAATTATTAGTTAGCATAAATTTTAAAAGACTAATATGGTGTATAACTTCTTTTGTGAGCTTATGTACTGTAACGATATATAAACTTACAAAAAAATTATACACACACATTGTTTTAGTAGCTCTCTATACATTTGAAAAATATCAGTAAGAAATATCGTTTTCCTTAAGGTCAACTGAACGACTTGAAGAAACAGAGAGAGGTGGACTTAGAAACATTTGCACAAGAAAAAGATGCCTTAAATAAAAAAATACAACAAAACGAAGATGAACAACGAATATCATTACAGAAGGAACGACAGCGCCATAAAGAAGATATCACAGTTCTTGCGACAGAAAAGGTTGCTTTTAACTCTTTGTGGAATTCTCACCTTTCGTTGCATGGTTATTTTATATTGCGATATTAAATTTAAAATATTAAAGAGATAGAAGAAGAAATATTGAAAGATATCATTCTTCAATTTGCAAAATTTATATATTTACTTGATAAGCTATGTGTAAAAGTACAATAATCTAACATGATTCTGCCTAAATAAATTTGTATTGTATATGTATTAACCTCCAACTAATTTCCTTTGGTCTTATCGGAGGATTAAATTTTTGAACGTAGCTGTTCCCAACCTGTGTATACGAAAATAATATTTGTAATGGTGGAAAACAAAAAAATAAAGGATTAAAATTTAAACACAAAAATAAAATTGAAAAATTTTGGTTTACAACGGGTCGCTCATGTGAAAGTCCAATAGCCTACCCAAGAAACGAGGAAAAGAAAGGCAATGGCCTAGTAATTAATTGATAATTAGTTGACACTAACCCCACCCACCACCAATCATATTGCGTGATTACTTATGTGTCCTCCCCTTCTTCGCCAAAATTGACACTGCACAGTGCATGCTCTTTTTTTTTCTTTTCGTTTGTTATTCTTTTTGTTTCTAGTAATTCTGGAATTAATCTCAGAGCTTCTGATTTCGACATTTTTATTTAAAATGTGATTGAAATCCGGTCATTTTAGCGTTTCATTGGGTCTCAAGTGAGTAATGTATATTAATAAACCTAGCCTTTATTATTTTGAGTAACTTTCTATTGATATGATTTTGTGTCTGAAAATGGATAAATGATTGAAAACTGGAACTCCTAAGAGAACTGTAACTAGCATTAAAATTCAACCTGCTGGTTCGACAGCTGCAAGTACTTTGAAGCAGTCTGATTATTTACAACCACAAAGGGTCCAGACTGATGGGCCTGTTCTGGTACAAGATAAAGTTAACGCTATCGAAACCGCTTAAAACGTCAGTGCTGCTCCGAAGAAGAGAAAATAAATTATTGTAATCCTTCGGTTTCAAAAAAAGGTAGTTATTTTTTCATAGCATCTTCACCATTTGTAGCAGTTTCGAGTTACACTATAAAGCGTGAACTTACTTCAGTTGATTCATAAACTTGAAAAATTAATAATAATGGAGCACCTTTCATTTTATTTAAAATCTGCTCTTTCACGTCTACAAACATATTTGACATATGCTGGTCCTGGACGATTGGTCCAACGCCGATTCGTCCAAAGGGACGATTAATCCAATGCCGACTGGTCCAATGGAACAATTAGTCCATTGCCGATTGGTTCAACACAGACTGGTGCCACTAGTTAAAAGTGGGAGGGAAGGAGGGTACATTGCTAAGTTAGTTCACAAAATAAATTTATTACTACTACGTGTGTTAAAAAGTTTACACAATTTAAAATTTAAGTTTACACAAAAAAAAAAGTTTAAACATTTAAAAAGTTTATCTACATTCATTTCCTTTACCATACGAACCAGAGGGAGAAGGGGAACATTTCTATGAATTAGAAGTGTCGATGGAATAACTGAGGTTTGCAGCCCCCCCCCCATTCTTACTTTTTTTTTTTTTTTTTTTTTCGATCTTATGAAATAATGGAATTAATTATTATTGACACAAGCAAGTTCGAAAGCGGGAAGCATAAGCGTGGCCAGGGATTTCTCAATTAGGGGTGCTATCAAGGACATGGGCAAAGGGGATCTATAGGACTGTGCCCCCGCCCCCCCCGAAAATGGAAAAGTCTATGTTGTTTTTACATTATGTAAACAAAAATTTTTTGTTTATAGTTAATGATCTGGGGAAAAAAATCGGTCTCCCAAAAAAATGTCGGGCTATGGCCCTGGATTCTATGGCTATGAATTCGGTGGTGTTAAGTTAGTAGAATATGGGTATGTTGTTAAATAAAAAGGAATGTTTAATATGATGTCCCTATAAGTGTTCTTCAGCACCCCTGTAACCATGCCTACAGCCGGAGAGAGGTATAAAGCCACGAAGCGCTACTTCAGCTGGGGCCTTACCTTTAAAATCTACACAATAAAGATGATGAAAGAGATTTATTCATCCACTTTTAAAGTGGTCCAAGTTGAAATGTACCCTAAAGAATCGAAACACAGCTTTGTTTGTAAAATATACAATTTTACAATACAACTTTTAATTTTCCGAAAATCCGAAAAAAAGTCATTCTAACGAATGGCGGTGTTCGTTTGAGTCAGTGTATGAGTAAAAATTAACATTGTGGTCTATGGCGATGCTTCTGGGATTAAATTCTCAGGTCATTGTATTGGAAAGGTTACTAAATCGAGGGCTGTTATATCGAGAGTATATGGTACTGAAATTTCGGGTGTAGGAGGAATCGATTTCTAAGATAATCCCTGTTTACAATCCCACCCCTTTCCTTCAAACGTGTCCTTCAATGCCGTTGTCTAAGCAAAAAATCCTCTAGATCTAGTGACTGGCTCTAAATAAGAGGTACTTATGCTCCCCCTGCAGAAAAAATTCTGACACAAACAAAAAAAATCACAATTCATGAATTAAAATGACAATTCTTGAATTAATATAACAATTCATGAATTAAAATTGCAACTCACGAATTAATAAATAATCAAATACATTAAATAATATAAATTTTGAATGAATGACAAATGATCCTACTGAAAAGATAATATTTAGACTAACTGATCGAACATAGCATTGAAGATAGGACAAACCGAACTTTGGACCAAGTCACCCCTTGAACCAATTGTCCCTTTGGATGAATCAGCATTGGACCAATCAACCCTTTGGACGAATCGGTTGGACCAATCGTCCCAAACTCGGAATATCCTTATGTATAGTGTTATTGGGAGTAATATTTGTTGCATCTTTATTTCGCTACCTTCTACCAAAAGTAACTTTACTGTCTTCAATATGCAAGTTTTGATGAACTTTTGTCTCCAATTAGGTGAGGGTTATTTACAATTTCCAATGTAACATTATTTAATGTTTACACTGTTGCTATGCTTTGTTACTAAAAACACTCTGCAGGATAAAGTCTCCGATGTCTGTGACTAAGTTAATGACATTCAAAGAACTCCACATTCTTTATAATATGTTCTGAATGCTTCATCTTTCACGTTTGAGTTCTAGAGCTTTTGTAGAATAAGCAACTAGAACAATGTTGCCCAAAACGTATTGGGGATTCTCTGTGCTATTTCTCACTAAGGTGGTAAAGCCAATTTTTAAATAGCTTTCTGAATATTTAAAAAATGGCCTTCCAGAAATTTCAAATGTGCTACGTTGTCAGTGAGGATTAGAGGTGATGTTCCACATTGGACTTCGTTCACCAGAACTCAACTTGGGTTCTTCCACCACATCTCGTTAAGAGCTCTGATCCCCAAATGGAGATTCTACCTCTTCTTTCTTTCCTCCTTTTTTGGACTCTACGTCCCTACTCTCCTGGAAACATAGTACCACTTATTCAGCCAACCTTTTCAGATTATTTCTTGCGTACAAAACAACATATATTAAAAAAAACTAACTGAAGGACCAGTTTTAATAATAAAAAATGTATGTTTATATATTTTGCCAAAATTATTGCTATTCAGAAGAAAATTTTTGATTATGACCTTGATGGTTCTGTTGGCTAAATCTTGTACAGTCGAACTTCCATAAGTGGAACCTCCATGGGAGCAGGTGATGCTTCGAATTATAGAATAATTAATTTATTACTACACATGAATCAATAATACGTTTTAAATCATGCAAAATATTGTAATTGCTACAAACTATGATTAAAAAGAAAGTTTAACATGTATAAATATATACCTATAAAAACTATATGTTTTAAAAATTATATATTTTTTCTTGTCATTTTGATGTAAAATTTTCATTTAGAATGTTAGTCTCTAAATCGACAATAGTCTTAAAAGTGTTTTCGGGCATTAATTCGCGGGATTCAGTAAAGGACCTTAATGTTCTGATTGCAGAAAAAATGTCCTTAAAAGTAGGAACAGGACTAGTGGCGTGGCTATAGAATTTAGCCCCCAATGCAATCGCTGGTAGAGGGGCTCCCCACCCCCCATACCAAGATTCCTCCACAATTATGCTATCTAAGGAGTTTCGACTTCCAAAGGACCCCAATGCAACTGTATTAGTTGCATTAGCATCGTTATGCCACTGAACAAGATGTGAACTCTGTATCTCGTCATCATCAATAGGTGTCTTCTGAACTGAATAATATCGTCATCTGTAGGACGCATTAAAATTGCCAAGTTGGCATCAATATCAACGTAGCTTTCTAAGTAATTTCATCTAGCCTTTTCAATTGAGGCACCAAAAAATTCTACTCACGTGAACTTGAAATAGCGCAACCAGTGTTTGATGAAATTTTGCACTCTTCGAAAATTTTCCCATGGTTGAAACCAATTTTTCTGAAGTTATGCATAATATTTGATGGTTTTTCACTTTCCCATGTATAATGAATATTTCACACATGGTCCAAAAATATTACTTTAGGTTGCCCTGTTCATCTACAGAATAGATAAGTAATTAAAATGATACATTTCCTGTAGAAGTGTTTCATATTTTATTTTGATAGCTTGATCCATGAACTGAAGATTTTATGTCGCATTTGGAGGTGAAAAATCTCTTTAATTGCCTTTAATTCTTCACTAAAAATCTTTGGGTGAGTGGGACCACTGTTAACAACCATTGCAACTTTCCTTTCTTTTTTTTTTTCTTCTTTTTTAATTTTCTGTCCAATTTCATACTCCAAGATTTATACAACTCGGATATCATTCAGGCCTTTTCATTATTTTCATAATTTCTAAGTAAACATTTTATATTTGCAAAACACTGTGGATTTTTAATTGTGCGTATCATTAACGGGGGCAACTTTTCAGTTCCTGACATGTTGACTCATACCATGATTGTAATTTGCATGAACTGAAAGAACTCCAGGAAGGTGATGAACTGCATAAAGGTTTAGAAATCTATTTAACCAATCGAATTACTATAGGCACTATCCCTGACCGATCATATGCATTTGGCGATGAAAGGAACTACAATTTAGGGATTTTATTAGGAACATATTAGGGATTTTTCCAATGTCAATCAAGTTTTATATTTTGCACGATATTCCTCAGTGACCAGAAGTTTGTGTTTTGAAAGAAACAACTTTCCCCAAAAGGCTTCAAGTTATAGAACATAAATTTGCGCTTCAACAGCACAAAAAACTCAAGACTGAGAAAACTTTGAGTTATAGAAATTCAACTTATAAAATAAAAAATCTATTGAAATTTTTACAGAAATCGCAACATTTATTCGAATTAAGGAAAAATTCGACTTATAGATGTTTGACTTACAGAAGTTTGACTGTATATTGTATTGTTATAATAATGCATACATTACATAGACAAAATTAATTAATTAAAGCATGTGATATAATTGCCCATTTTCATAGATTTTGTGCTATAATTTTACTAATTTTGAATGTTTTAACATTACTAATACTTATTAACTGCTTGTGCTTTAAGGATTCCTTGCGTGATCAGTTTGAGGCAGCACAAGGTGAACTGATGCGACAACAGGAAATTCAGCAAGACGAATTGCAACTGAAGCATGCACAAGAAATTGAAGAGCTAAAAAAACAAATGATTTTGCATGAGAAGGAATTGCAAGATAGAATGTTTCTTTCATTTAATGAAAAGCAGAAAATGCATGTATGTTTTTTACATATATTAAATCACATTAATCTTTAACCATAAACCATGTCTCTTCATTTTCGCGGAAATAGATTCTGTGTGGTTTTAGACATGCGAAAGTTTTCAGCTTACCTTTTTGAATGTGCATGTTTTGCAATTATCTAAAAATTGTAGTATTAACTTGTGGATTTCTTTGGTTGTTTGCTATTTTAACTAGAATATTAAAGTGCACTTGTTTGATCATAGCCTATTGTGTGTGACCTAGTGACAAACAATCTAACAAACATAATAAAAAGTTTTGGTTTGATTGCAACCGTTAGCTCTTTTTACTATTTCCAACTGAATAATCTAATCATACATATTTACCGATATCTATTTTGGAATTTGAATTCCCCCAGATGAAGACTTAAATTTTTCCTTTTTTTTCAAGCCCTTTCCATTCGATGTATCAAAGAACATTTTTTCTTTGCTGAATGACTGGAACTTTTTTTATAGCTACGTGAGCCCCATCACCCCCAGCTATGTTTACATTGCTGCATTCCTGTTTTATTTGCACTTGCACCTTAAAATACAAACAAAAATAGAATCATAATCATTTAGTCTGTTTCCTACTAAATAAACAAAGTGATTATAGTTTTCTTGTTTGATCATAGCCTGTATATATATATAGCCTTGTGATTATTGGTATAATAATCAATTAGTATTCTAAAATGCGTTGGTTAAAAGAGAGCCTATACCCGCAGATACCTTTTCTACTTTCTCTACTGAATGTATTAGATCATTAAAATTCTCTTGTTTTATCGCAGCCTGTTTGTGATTTAATATCAACTAACTGCTTCTATGCAGGATACCATACAGAACCTGCGTCACTCCGTGCCTGATTTTATCTCATCTTATATCTAAGCTAGAGGTCACCCGATAAGTTTTTAAAGAGCCGCCTTCGAATTATACAGTTTTTTCCAACAGACCTATTCTGTTGCTCTAATATTGTAATCATACAGGTATCAACCGTAACCTTCATTCACAAATAAAATTTCATGTAATTCCAGCAATTCTGTTTTGATTCATTATTTATTTACTTTTTAATTTTTTATGCCCGTACATATATATAATGTGTGTGTATGTGCGTTTTTAATGTGTATGGCCATGTGGTTCTCTTATTTGAAATACTATGACTGGAAATTAAATATTCTGTATCCATAAGTTTTTATTGAATTCCATTTACAGAAAATTTCTTAAAAGCCCCTTCTTCCTTTGTATTTAAAAAGGTATTATGCACTCTGTATCATTTGCTATTATGTTTAAATTTGATTTATGTGTGACCACTCTTGACAAATTGTACAACTCACTTCCCACTTCCAAAAAAAAAAATGCAAATTTTATGCAAAGGAGCAAAAAATCAATCTGCAGTTCCTTAATAACCATAAACAAAATTACGTGGCACTATCTGGCCTGAGGTATTTGAACGATGTTTATAAAACTTTTGTTTTTTTTTTTTTTAATGCAATATGCTTTCTACAAAATGAATGTATAATTTGAAAATTTTGAATTGTGTCACTTTCGTTGCTTGAGTGCGCAATGCTTTTTGCTAAAATAAGATTGTAACATCTATGTTGTGTGTTTACTTTACATTTTTTTTTTAACATTTTGTATTTTGTGTTATTTTCTTTTTTGTACTTTTGTGTTACAGGGTTTCTTTTTTCACCCCTTTGCTTTATATAGTGGAATTGCACTTTTACAAACCTCCAATTTACATTCTTTTGCATTGTTTCCAAAAAAATATTCCATAGAAGAAATTTTAATTCCCATAAAATTCCCCACAGAAAAAATATTAATGTACAAACTTTCGGTTTTATAATCTATACTTACTTTTTGTGTTGGTGGGGAAGTGTTCATATGAGTTCGTAAAATCGAGAATCCACTGCATTTTCTTTTTTGCATGTCTTTGCTATATGTGTTATTTTGTTTGTGTTCCTATGTCTGTTTTTTTTTCCCCCCAAATTTATATGCTTATTTATTTTGCTTTTTTCTATTAGTTATTTCCCCCCCCCCCTTTTTTTTTCTTTTCTCGTTTCGATGTTTTCTCCTTTTTTTGCATTTCTATGCCATATACTGTTATTTTTTCCATTTTTGTAATATATGCTATTTATTTACATTTCTATTTATATGCTAGTTATTAAATTTTTATTTTCTTTTTACATTTCTGTATTATAATGTGCATTCCAGTCTGAAGAAGAGTGCCTCTCACAAATAGCTGAGCTTCAAAGAACCATTGACGATCTGGAGAAAAAGCTGCGGGAGTATGAATCCAAATTTTCTGATGCTGTTAATGATACCGCAATCACCGAACTTCACAAACGGACAATTGAAAAATTAGAAACAGAGAAAAACGATCTCAAAGAAGAGATAAATTCGCTTGGGTTAGTGGGATCACTAATAAGTAGTTAATATAATCAAAATAGGGAGTTTCGATTCAAGTATTACGTAAGCAATATTTTGGCCATTTCAACCCCTCCCCGTAAGCAAAAATTAACATTGGCTAACATAGGAAAATAAGACCAATGGCAACCCCTCCCCACAAGGTTCTTACGTAATACTTGAATTCTCCCATATGTATATAAAAGGTAATTTAATTTTTTTTTTTATAAATTGATATGTATGTATATATTGTACAGGGTGTTCCAAAAATCTCGACCACAGCTCTAATTTCTTAAATATTGATTCTAGACATATGTGTTAAATTGGAAAGCGGCGTAAAAAAAAGGTGCAGAATTTTATGAAATCGATTAAAATTGCAGAGAATTATTTTTTGAAAAAATACAAACTTTAAATTTTTATACAGTCCCTGTACACAAAAATTCCCAATGAGTAAAATGTGCCTCATACTCCAATAGGTCAATACAAAGTTTCAGCATTCTAGTGGGAAAAGAACCAGAGATATGAAGACCCAAAATAACTGACTTATACAATTTTTTAAAGCAGTAATAGGTACATGCCAGGAAGAGGGAAATTCATTCTGCTAAGTCACATTCAAATAGGCCCTGCGGTGGCGCAGTGTGGTAACGCGTTCTCCTAGTGCGCCGCTAATCCGGGTTCGACTCCCAGCAGTGCAAAAAGAACGCTTACTCAGAGATCTCATAAAGATCGCACTGCTCACTGTAGTCCGGGGTTTGGTTCCCTAGGCCTTAAGAGGTTCGGATTCCTCGGAAAACAGTAGGTCCCGGCGCAGCATGACCACTGTAGTCTTTGAGCCGTAAAACCAAAAAGAAAGAAAGAAAGAAAGACACATTCAAATAATATAATCAATAATATGATAAATTGTTATTGGTAAGTTTAATACTTTGCTCCATAACAGCAAATATGAATTTGCAATACAGGTTCCAGTATACAAGTTCTGTTAATATAACATGCAATACAGAACTTTGTAATGCAATGCAGGTTTACATATTCTTGTTAGCCTCCAAATTTTTGGAGAACTTTTAAAACACACTCTGATTTTACCTCCATTTCCATATAAACATCTATTTTTTTTAGAGGATTTCAAGTTTACAAAAAAATGAAACGAATAATAGTGCATTTATTTTTTAACTAAATGTAAGCAGCTCTGCTTAGGCCGACTGGTAGTACTGTTTTCTTCCAAGTCAAAATTCCAGACTTCACTTCCAATGGTGCAGTAAAATATTCATTATTTTCCTACTTCATATTTTCCCTTAAATTTCAGTATTTTGGCTAATCGGGTAGAGCAACCTTGTACCGATAAAATATATAAAAAAAAGTAAATTATTACACAAAAATCCCGAGGTCATAAACATATATATTCTTGATCATACCCTACTGAATCCCCCAATGCATTAATTTATATTGATGAATTATATATGAATGAAATATATCAGTTAATATTTGTTTCTCATATTTAGAACTCAGCATGAGAAAGTTGTAAAGTCTCTAGATCACCGTATTTCTCATTTGATTGAAGAAAGAGAAGAGGCTTTAAAAAACGTCCATGAATTACAAGTAGCACTTGAAGAAAATAAAGTCGAGAAAAATCAGTTGGAACGAGAAATTGAAAATTACATGCTTACTCACGAAGAAGGTAATGTGCTGTTTTATTTTTTTTTATAAGTATTTATAGCATGTGGGCTATTGAACCAAACACCGAACATAAACCTTATTTGTTTTAAGCTTCTTGGTTTTTTTTCTATGCTTAGTTTCTTTGGTTCTTTTATTCTATATACAGGGTTCCCATATATCCTGGAGAACCTGAAATTGTCAGGAAACTTGAAATCACCTCTAAAAGTCAGGGAAAAATTAAATTTTTGGTCAAACCTGAAAAAGTGGGGGGGGGGACATCTTCTAACCTGTTCCTTATAGCTAAATTTCATGCCAGCATGAAGCTATTTTTCCCCAAACTAAAGTTTAATTCAAAGTTTTGTTTGCAATTTGTCAGGGAATTTTGTCCAAAAAATCAGGGAAAAACCTGGAAAATGTGGGGAATTTCTGCATCTAGTCTTCCCCTCAGCAACATGCCAAGGTAACAGATGATAAATTGTATTTTATTTTCATTAAATTCAAATCTTTATTAATCATTTTATTTATAGTTGCTACTAATGTATGCAATGCTTTTGCAATAGTTCTTTGAGGTTTTGGATTTTCTAGTAAAACCGTAGACTGCACTTTAGAAATGTTAGAAGAAATATGAACCATTTTGGGATATTTCTTTTGGTTTGTTTTTCCTCTTGACATAAAAGCCTTACGAATTTCTCCTTTTACATTAATAATATCACTTATTTTATATTTTGAAACTGGAAAACTATGCTTGTTGCATTGTTTTTTAATTATTGAATATGAATATTTCTCTTCGGAAAGGGTAAATATATAGCCTTCAAGCCACAGGTCCCTTTTGTATGCCATTTCACAGCGCAAATGATTTTTCACTTTTCAGGTAATAGCGTGTTGCCAGATTTTTCCGGATCACTGTTAGGTGGTTTTTGTTTTTTTTTTAATTTAAAATCAAGGTATGTAAGAATGTATGTAAACACCCTCTGTATATGGGGGGGGGTTAGCAATTGCAATTAATCATACTCATCAGACAAGATTGGCACTCGCCAACGGTAAAAATCTAGATGCCATTGGCAACTAGATTTATTAAGCCCTGTATACATATAATGTTCCTACTCGGGAATAGGTATAGTGCCGTATCGTCAGCACATTAGGTCAGGAATAAGCAATTTCTTTATAAGTGAAGCCATCTGTGATAGTTTTTAATGCATAATTGAATTGTAATTAACACTAAGTAAAGTTTATCACTAGTGTTAAATAGTAGCATATCTTACAATCAAATGAAGTTTGCTGTGATTTTCATTATTTTTCTTCCGACACCCACCATTGGTGGTAACTACATTGGTGTCTAGTAATTTTTTACCATCAGCAGAAGGGAAAATATTATTAATAATTTCACAATAGAAGTGTCATACATGTAACTAACAACATCCAATCATACGTTTATATACGATCAAGCTTACTGGGTGGTTGAACTCAAACTCAGTAAGTTAGAAGATAAATAAATGTACCCAATAGGGTACATTGGGTAATGTTGAAATCTTGTAATAATAATAATTAAATTTAGTAGTGGTATATAAAGTAAATCTAATAATGGTATATTAAGTAAAGTTTAGTAGTGGTGTCCATGCCATATTTTCCAATAGGTTATACTAGGCTATAGACTAGGGCGGCAAAATTTTGTGTATTGAGTCTGATATAACAAAATCAATACCATACGATGATATAATCAGATGTTTTGCTAAAATTAAAATTTATTACAATATAAATTAATATTGTGTGTTTCAGTTTATGAGTTTGTTTTTCAACGTATTTATTGTCAATATAAAAGTTTTGGGCATATATTGAATGTAACAATTTTTATGTTCCTACCACTGATTGGAGGGGGGAGGTTAAAAAGTAGCCTTGGGGCCGAGAAGTGGTAAATCTGCCCATAAGTGGTATATTAAGTAAATAGTCATATTTTATAAAAAAAAATAAAAATAGCAGTGTAATAAATAAAATGTAGTAATAGTAAGTAAAGTTTAGTGGCGTTGAGTCAGCTTTAACAATCATCAACATGTATTCAGGCTCATAAGTGTTTGCGTTTTTTGTTGGCATGTTCTTTTTTGTTTTCCATGTATTTTTAATAATTTTCATGTGATATTCCTTTGTTTCAGGCAAGACCGAATGCCAGGAACTGGAGCATCAGAACTTAACACTCAAACAGAAATTAAACAGCGAAAAAAGCAGAAGGGAGATGGTTGAAAAAACCTATGAAGATGCCAAGGAGAGACTCAAGAAATGCCAAATGGAAAATACAGAATTACGCAGTTTATTGCAAGATGTCAGGCAAAAAACAATTGGTTTGTTGCACGCTATCTCTGATTAATAAGTTTTAAATCAAGTTTTTCTGTCTTTAATGGAGTGTTAGAATGTTAATATTAAATAGGTGCTGAGATGGTATCATCTCTGTCAAGTACATATTGGTGTGCTGTTTTACCCTATCTAATGAGGTATTATTCTCTTAATTGCCACTTTATAAAATTTGACCCTTGAGTAACACGTTCACATCGGTTGGGATTTCTCAGAAAACTGTAGGTCTACTCTTTTATGGTGCCATAATGGTAATGCATTCGTCTTTCATGCCCTTAATCTGAGTTTGCCTTCCAATGGTACCGTATAATGCATGCCACTTTTCTGCTCACCATAGCTCAAGGTTTGGTTACCTTGGCAGCAGAGGTTTGTCTTCGTCGGAAAACTTCAAGGCCTGACACAACATGACCTTTGCTATCTTTGTGCCATAGCAGCACAAATAAAATATATAGGAGTGCAATTTGAAAATTAGGAATGTTGCAGTAAAATAAACATTGTATTCATTCAGTTCATTAGGTTTTTCAGACTACTACTGTAAAGGGAATTGTAGATTGTTTTCACTTGCCAGTGCAAATAAAGCCGGAAACATATTTGCACTATCATTTTTTAGTGTGCAAAAGTGTCAGGCCCAAAGAAATTATGAAAATAATAAGTAAGAAAGTTGCTTCACGAAAAACAGCTTTAAGAACACCGAAAGTTATGAATATAGTTAAAAACTATTTTATTGGCAAAGTTAGTTAAAGTGAGGTATGCCGTATAGAGGTAATGTCTTTGTGTTTGCTACATATAAAACTCAAGTTTAAGTTCTGCCGATGGCGAGTGTGTATTGCCGCTTCTATCAACCCATATTCCAAGGTATGAGTCCCTAAGCGGCAGAAAAATGGATTCCTCGTGAAACTGCACATAGCATGATCACCATAAAATACAAACGAACGAAGGGAGATATGTCCGCGTTATGTGAAATTTTGTAACATGTTTATTTTCCAATATAATTACAATTAAAAAAAATGTTTCCATAGCTTTGGAAAATGTAAGTGGCCATAAGAATCGAGACTCCCAAGAATTATTGAAAGTACTTAACGAAGTCGAGAAACAAAGGATGGAAGAAAGGCGCACATGCCAAGCGATACAGAGACGTCTTAACATATTGGAAACCCAGTACGATGCAAAGGAACGAGAGGTGGAAGAAACCAGAATTTTGATGAGCCGTGAAGAGGAGATCACAGGAGAACTGAAAAGTGAAATAATGAAATGGAAACAAAAGGTGGGTTTTTACAAATATTTCCACATGAATAAGTATTCTGCCTGTATGGCTTCTTATGATGGTTAATTATGAAAAAATCCCAAAACAACTAGAAGATTATTAACTTTTGGCGATTCTTTGAGTGTTGAGAATGTTTTAAGTCCTCTGATCGTTACCTTTCTGAATAAAAACATGCAACACAGAAGCATACAGAAACTACAAGAAACTTCGGGTAACAACTCGAAACTATTTTAAGATACAGTTTACGTATAGAACACCAATAAAATGCACTGCTGTGCCACAGTGATAATACATTTATTTATCGTTTTTATATATGTTTTTCCATCTGTGTTCACTTTCCCGTCCTAATCGAAAAACCTTGGGTTGGTCATATATTTATTCTCGTTTCTATATTCTATCACTATGATTCCTCATATTTTTCATTGCTTTCCATTACTACTTCTTTTTGCAAGGGTTTCATTGGGAAGGGTGGCCGCCGGAGGCGGCGCTGTAATCCCAGACAGTGCTTTCCATGACATGCTTAAATTCCTATAAGATCCAACGAATAGAGTACAAGTGTACATGTTTAGGCTATTCTGATTGTTTGTAATAAAATTATGTTTATCCGGAGTGGAATTTTTTTTTTAATCCTCAAGTTCCTATTCACCTGAAATTGTTAGGGAATTTGAAATGGTCCCTAAAAGTTAGGGAAAACAGGATTTTTTTTTTTTTTTCATCCTTAGAAAAGTCAGAACGGAAATCTTACTAGCTTCTGTTTCAAGTAACTGAATTTCCGTGCAACTGTTTTCCCCATAACCAAGGTTTAGTCGAATCTGTGGAAAAAAGTCACTGGCCTCGACATTATGATTGATCAGATAATTTTGCCTAAAAAGTCAGGGATTTTTTCCCTCCAAAGTGAGTGTGAACCCTTAATTATCCAGAGTAAAATTTTGATTATTCAGATCGTTCAGTTAATTAACCTGATCATGGTTTCTCATCGCAAGCAGCGGTTCTCAATTCTTTTTTTTTTT
>QLNU02014802.1:29804049-29839955 GCA_006491805.2 Dysdera silvatica
TTTTAATTAATAATAACTATTATAACTCAAGGGCCCTGGCTATTAATTGATCAAGGATGTTATAAATCTCAATCACCCTTATGAGTTCTTTCTTAATATTAAAGTACATATTCCTAATATCTGCAGTATACCTTGCCACCACTTGTGGTACACCACAGGACAGTTGCTGATTTAGATCACTCGATCTTGCATTTAAGTTGTCTACTTGCTGTTTTCTTGTGTATTAGTGTGTGTAAATTGATCTGTGTATTGATTCTTTGCAACAAATAAATGCAATACAGTCGCACACTAGCAATGTTTTTCCATCTGTGTTCACTGTCCCTTCCTAATCGAAAAATCTTGAGTTGGTTTATTGCACTCAATTATTTGTACTTTCAGTTGCCCATACCCGACTCAAACCCAATATTAGTCTAGGTAATTAGAATTCTACTGTTTCGATTTATGTACAATTTATAAAGTTATTATCATTTTCATCAGTATGTACATGTATCTTGTACAGGCCATGGAGAGCAATGCTTCTCGAGAAGCCAATCTGAAGGAACTGAGCATGATGCGGCTGAAATTGTCCGACACTGAACATAAACTAAAACAGGCGAAAGACGAACTTAATTTAGCATTGCAGCAAACGTTTGAAAATGAGCGTGCCTGTGCAAGTTTCGAAATAAACCTGCAGAAGTCACTTTCAGAAATAGGCGAAGAAACCGATGGCCTAAGGATGAAACTAAGTGCAGCTGAGGGAAAAGTCACAGCCTTGGAAACCAAAATAGCCAAATTGGAAGGTAACAACCTTTGTAATTAATGGCAAATATTATATATGAGTGGATAATGGTCATTAATTTCTTTAACTATTAAATAGCGTGATAATTGGTGTATCAATTCCAAGTTAATGGATTATTTTATCAGCAGGTGTTAAATTAATGTTAACAATTTATAAATAAGCACAGAGAAGGAAGTGGGCATTCAAATGCACATAGTCTAATCTATTTAAGGGGTACTTTAATGGTTATGGCTTCTGCCCTTAGGCCTGTTGATCTGAGTTGGACTTCCAGTTAGTTTGGTTGTGTATGACTTATGCCGTGGTCGAAAAGTCACTTTAAACCATTGGTCCTGTTCTAAGTTGTCTGCAGTCAGGAATTTAAATTGTTTAGGAGATGTATATTCTAGTACATCTACACACAATGGTTTCCTTTCGATTATGTAAATCAAGTGTTTATCTCAAATTGCATAACTCTAACACAAAAACGAAATTTTTTAGACGAAATACCATTAGTATGCTACTACCTTTCAATACAGAAACTAATCAAAAAGATTACACCTTCATCACGTAACCATATCATTACAAGAAAAGTTATGGGAAAAAAAATGCCACCAGGGAGTGGATGCCACCTTGTTTTTGCCGAGTTCAGATAAATTGAATGCCGAAAACTTCGTTTCTAGCAAAAGAATGTCCAGAAGTAAACCATTTTGTAGAAAAGTGTAATGAAATGAACTAGATGCATCAGCACTTTTTTTTACTCCATAAATTTGAAATATGATGGCTACTTGTATAGACACAACTTATATTAGTAGTATTAATAGCTCCCACCCCCATGAGTTTTGAATTGCTACGCTACTGAAAGGAAGTGTAGGGCAATATTGTCAATTCTTTTGTCTGTGTAAGAAATAGGGAAACAATAACCTTTTTAATTGTTTGTGACTTATTTAAAGATTCTTAGACATCTTTATGTCATAATCAGTTGTTCCTTGCAAGTTTTTTTATGTAATTTTTTAAATTTTGTTTCATTTTTCTGAGTGAGCTTAGATGTACCAAAAGTTTGTCACAAAGTTCAAATGTATAAAAAGTTTGTCCTAAAGTTCAAATGCTCAAAAATATTGCAATTTTATGACATCAATAAGTGAATGTTGAGATTGATATGGAAAAAAAAATGACTATTTTTATTCATATCAGGGTCTAAACGTGATGCCGAGAGCAAGTTGCATGCCCTTAATCTGTCGCTGAGGTCAACATTGGGTCTAGGATCTGACAGCGGATTTCAAGCCAGCACGCCGCATCTCTTTTCCACACCACGTTCTTCGAAAAGAGGATCGCCCATGAAATTCAATGAATCTTTTGGATCAAAAATACAGGAAACAACCCCATTTCAAGAACGCTCTTCATTGAGGGAATCACCCGTTCCACATTCTGCTATGGTTAGCGTTGCAGAACTGGATATCGATCTTGTGAAGTCCGCTTTGCAAGGTGTTCTCAATAAATTATACACCACTGAGAAAGAGCGTGTAAGTTCCTCTTCCTTACCCTTTCAACTTCTTTTTAGTTTTATAATTTGCATTAGGTCTGTATTAGATTTTATACTTGGTATTGTCTATCTCAGCGGTTCTTCAACTGTGGTCTGCAGACCCCAGAGGCCTGAGGGATCCTATCAGGGGGTCCACGAGAACCTCCCTATGTTCCACAAAAGTTCAAAAAACTACTAAAATAAGAGCATTTACTCTTTAATGCTAAGAATAAATTATGAGGGGACGAAAAATTCCTTCCTTAAATAGTGAAAATTAGTGATGAAACACTAGAAATAAATACATATGATGCAAATTCCGGGCTTTAAACTTTGAGTTAATTCTTGGGGGTCTGCGAGGGTGAGTGATCTCTGAAGAGGGTCCGCTGTCTAGGAAAGTTAAAGAACCGCTGGTCTATATTTTTATCCCCAAGCATTTTTCTCTACAGCTGTAATGAATTAATTTCTAAAAGCAGTACAGTAATGCACTGCTTTTACAAAAATGCCCTGCGGTGGCGCAGTGTGGTAACGCGTTCTCCTAGTGCGCCGCTAATCCGGGTTCGACTCCCAGCAGTGCAAAGAACGCTTACTCAGAGATCTCATAAAGATCGCACTGCTCACTGTAGTCCGGGGTTTGGTTCCCTAGGCCTTAAGAGGTTCGGATTCCTCGGAAAACAGTAGGTCCCGGCGCAGCATGACCACTGTAGTCTTTGAGCCGTAAAACCAAAAAGAAAGCGAATGCTTTTACAAAAATAACAACATACACGGAGAATCTAGAATTGTCAGTGAAAGCCTTCGTAACTTTTGCTTTGAATAGTTAAATTTCATGCGACTGTGAGGTCGTTTTTCTCCTGAACCAAAGATCAGATGAAAGTTTTGTTTGTGATTGGTCAGGGAGTTTCATCCGAAAAGTAAGTTTTTTTTTTCTATGTGAGTGGGAACTCTGTATACACGTCTACAATGCAGAAAATATGAGCTGCCATCCTACTAATACTAAACACTCGCCTTCTTACTAGTGACCTGTATTCTGGGGCTCGATTCGCTTGGTGACGAGTCCGGATTCCGCAGAAAACTGTATGGCTAGGTGCAACATAACCTTAGCTATCTTTGCACCATAAATACACAAACAAGCATCTAGTTCTTGTAAGTCAAACAGAGCTGTAGAAAGAGCTAACAGTACATGGGAGGGAGCTGCAGAAATTTTTTCGAACTAAAAATTTATTACTCTCTTGTTTTATGGCAAGTGTATATTCCTTTTCTCATCCTTGTCTAGGATGAACTAAAGACTGAATTGGCATCATGCGAGAGACGTCTGGAGCAAATGAAAGAAAGCCAAAGCACAGGATATTTGAACTTACTGAAGATTACCAAAGAAATGAACTTGGCTCAAGAAGGTAAATTGTATAGAAGCTCTTGCATGTTTATGTCGCACCACTGAAGGACATATTGAATCCGAGTTAAGAGGTTACATTAAGTTCCCTCACTAATGAACATGCAGTAAGCAAAAAGATCTGTCCATAAAAGAGAGGGAAATAATGTAAAAGAGTTTCTTATTGGGGAATTTCATCTCACCCGTAAAAAAGTATAGTAGCGATATCTTTAGGATGTCTGTTAAGAGGGGTTTTATTGTATATTGTAGTTCAGAGTTTGCATTAAATACATCATGGTTTGGTGGTCATATATTAAGTTATATATGGGTCAATCCATGCCAATTGATTCAATGGAAAAACCTCACTCTCTTGGGTTTGTTCCAAATTTGGCTTATTTGATGTACTATCAGAGGTAGTAAAAAATCCAAAGTTTTAGATTTTTAACTGAAGTGTTTGTTTTTTTAAATTATAGGCCTCTGAAATCAAGGAAAAAGCACGATTTTCTGTTTACGTGCAGTTACAAAAACTATTACTAATCAAGCTAGAAATGAGATAGATGAAATAAAAATAATGTTGTAGATTATAAGCTTTCATATGATATCCAACATGAGTAGTTTTAGGTAGTTTGGGATTTCAAGTTCGTGCCATGAACTCTTTGACCTTGAATTTCTCAAAAAGTGCTATTTTTAAAATTATGAAAAAATCATACATAAACTTGCCTATCTTAGCATCATTTCTGGAAAGTTTCATCTTGGGACAGGAATGGGAACATATTTTATTTTTTTTTAAAAAAAGTTATGCCAAGGAAAACCATCTGCAAAAATGGGAATTTTTTATTTTAGTCCACACTTATCAATTACTTTGGCAAGAACAACTATTTTTAAAAGTAAGAAACAGTGCTATCATATTATCATGCTAAAGTAGATGAAAAAATGTACTCAGTTGAGTGGGGGAAGGGGATGGATAAGGTCAAAGTAAGTGTATCTTTGAGAAAATTACATCCTCAAATAAACATGAACTTGTGAATTTATGAAAAATTGTACCTTTCACAAGTTGTTACTGCCTCCTCAATTCCCTTTTTTCTATATTATTAACTTCAACAATTCCGTACAAGGTAACTCAAGAGCTGTGGTTGCCAAGTCCATTTCTTCATTACAAATGTAATAAGTAACGGCAAGTAGGACATCTGGACATAGTCAGAATTTTGGAAACATGCACTGTTATTGCACATGTTTGTCTTTGAAGTCAAGTGGGTACATAAAGGAAGGAGTAGGACCTTTAGGATGCAGAAACTTCACATTCACCATTTCAATCGTTCCCTTCTTTTCCAAAATTATACCAACAAGTGGAATCCACAGTGGGTACCCCACGGATTTTGATGAAAATAGAGCTAAAATAAGGAAATACGTGTCTCGGCATTCATGCCAATGCGGCTTATTTTCGGAGATATGAATTTTTAAAGAGTTGACATCTAATATGAACTGAAAATATGATGCCCTCTGCAAGCCTATCAGTAGCTTGTTTATTAAGATGCCGGCACTCAGCTCGGCATTTTTGTGTTCAATGCCTGGGGAAATCGATCACTTTTTTTTAATGCATCCTTTTTACATGTTTGCTTATGTATTTTTATTAGTAAAAATACTTTGCTTACAATCGAATTTTGCTCATAAACTTACTTTAATAAAATTCATATTTACATATTTAATTCTGTGCTACTATTTTTCGCAGTTATAATTTTTACACGAATTTTAATATTTTATTGAAGAGTTGTAAAGGTACAAAAAGTTTAGGAGTTAGCTGTAAGTTTTTATGTGAATATAACTTTTATAAAATTTGCGTACTCATTGTCAACCTGTGAAGGGATGAAATTACACCAATAACACAGTTTTGTTTTATTTAAGGATGGAAAGATTTTTTTCTGAAAACTTTTAACAATTCCATTAAATAAAAAAGAAAACTGCGTTAATTCGTCTTATTTTGTCATTATTAGCCTTTGCAGTCATCCTCTATTAGCATCTGTTATGCCTAATATTTTTTTAAATATATTTATCTATTGATAAATGTATTTTTAGTATGTAATATTTTATTTTATAACATATAAACATTTTATGTGCATCTCATTTATATGCATTTCCTTTATATAGAAACATTTTATTTTATAAAATGCAATCAATTTTATTTTAAAACTGACTGACGTGAACATATTTTTTGTGCGTTACTCGGGGGGTGTCGGCATTTTTTGCTGGTACACTGCTTTGGATGATAATTGTCATAAAAAAATTCTACAACGTGAGCATTTTATAAATGAATTGTTCGAACAACTGATTTTCTTTGTCTAATATCATCTGGAAAACAAATACCATCTACATTTTCATAAACGCTTCTTTCGTTTGTTAACTTTGCAACAAACCAAGAGTACTGTAATGTATTCTTAAAAGTTGGCGCCGAAAGTTGATTGTGAATAAGTGAATGGATCTTCAAAGCATCTATCTGCTCGCGTGTTTAAATGACTATTTTTTTGTAAGCTTTCAACACAATTTTGTAACCTTTTAATGAAATTTTTTACTTGACGGAAGAAGTACACATCACGAGGTTGACAGTATGGGGTACAATGAGGTGGAATTACTTCAACAGTAGAAGAAGAGGTGCCGTCGTCATTTGTAAAAACATTATTAAAGTGTGCTGGATCTACTTAACTACATAACAGGCTGGATGGCTACACCAAAACTTTTTCTACTTTTTAATAATCAACAATTAAAATTCGAGTAGAAATTATCACTGCCAATAAGCATACAATTAACATATAACTACATAAATATGAATTTTATTAAAGTAAGTTTATGAACAAAATCCGATTGTAAGCGAAGTATTTTTACTAATAAAAATACATAAATAAATATGTAAAAAGGATATATAAAAAAAAAGTGTAAGATTTCACCGGGCATTGAACACAAAAACGCAGAGCGGAGTGCCGGCATCTTAACAAACAAGTTACCAATTGGCTTGCAGAAAAAATTTTAATTCTCTTTAAAAATGCATATCTTCGAAAATAAGCTGCAGTGGCACGAATGCTGAGACACGTATTTCCTTACTTTGACTGTCGTACTCGCATGTTACATATCCTTCCATATTTATTACTGTGCAAGTCTTTTTCAAAATTTCTCCTATCAAAGAGAACTTGTAGGACTACTTGCTTTTTGAATATACTTTTGTCAGTATCTCTTCAGATGACACATTGTGGAAATTGTGGAATTTCCGGGTGCTAAGTATTGGCTTTGCAACCAGAAATCGTTTTTCTAGAACTTTCTGTTTTCATATTGTTGTTTTTTTTGTTTTTTTTTTTAAAAAAGAATTTCATAGAGTCAATGTTAACGTAACACCATTTAAATAACTGTAATGGTGTCATAATTTGCTCATCGTAAGGTCGTTGTTGACTTTGCCCTTGCTGCAAATCTTTTCACAGTCCCTCCGAGACCATCGCATACATCTTTACCATGCAATGTTGCATAAAAATGTTACTCATCCTCGATACCAAACTCACTCTCATGGTGACACAAGTTTTTTTTAACAACTTTATTTTGAGTGGCTAATTAACAATAATAATAGTACGTACAAATAAACATGGTAAAGCAACTATGCATTGATCTTGATATTACAATAAGGAACATATTTTATAACCACCCGGGCAGTAATGGGTAAAGATGTTCTTCAGAGAGACTGACGGAGCCCATACTGCCCGAGAGTAAGATTTAGACTTTGATGGCGATACATAATGTCTGACACACACACACACACACACACACAAAACAGTGGTGGAGAATTAATCCAAAGATGTACAGATGCTTCAGAAAGTTTATTATAAATAGTTAAATAAAAGTAGATTTGAGAGGTTAGATAGAGAAACTGAAATTTTGATTAGTAATTAATGTGTAATAAGGAATTTCTGCACACCATTCTTGAATTTTAAACAAGAGGTAGTGGATTTAGTTGAATGTGGAAGATAGTTCCATATTTTTGGACCAGCATATCCCATTTTTCTACAAGCAAGACCAATTCTTGTACGATAAGGTCTATAGTTAGCGCTAGATGAGGTTGGATAAAGATGTTGTGGTAATTGAATATTCAAATAGAAGGAACCAGTGTTCTGTTTTAAATTGTTGAACATGATAAGAGCAAGTTTATAACTCAATAATTTGTTTATTGGTAGAATATCATATTTACGCATTATTTCAGAGTTAGAAAGTAGTGACTAAGTTTTAGTTTTATTAAGTTGAAAAATTTGTTTTATAGTATTTGGAGTCTGCGTATATTATTTTTTGTAGTGAATCCCCATATTAAATGACAGTAGAAAACGTGAGAAAAGAAAAAAGAATATTTATCTGTGATCAAACTCCAATTTTACCAGGTCATGATGTCCATTAATCAGTATGGCATTAGCTCCCCGCCCCCCAAGTCCTTCCTTTTGAAAATTTTACCATTTCTATACTATACAAACTTGTTATTTTTGTCTAAAGAATATTTTGTAGCTTCGCAGAAAAGCTTTTTTGTTAAATGGAGTCAGGTTGTCATTTATATGAACCAAATGTATGTCATTAGAATTAAAAATATCACCATTTGTTAGTTTTATTTTTTTTGTGATATAAATTATAATCGTGGGGGGGGGTTCGAAGATCTTGAAGGCAAATAGTGAGCAATATCAATATTCTTCGAGGTTATTGAGGCAGTACCTATTTTATGACCGATTTTTAATATTACCTCTTTAAGAGGTACGTCTTTGGATTCAGAAGGACGCTGCATACGTATCCCGTGAATTTCAATGTTATGATTTCGTGAATGCTGATCCATTTTATCGCAGTAAGCATACAATTCACAAATCTCATCTTCCTGATAGGCACATCTTGCCTCAAGCTTGTCAATTCGACCAGTAAGTTAATTTGTAAGTCTTTTTGAGCTATCCAAACACTGTAATATTACCGCCTGCTGTTCTACGATAGACTCAACCGTAGTTCGAATCATTCCAATTTCAAATATTTGAGCAGCCATATGATCTAGTTTTGCATTAATTCCAGTAAAAAATGCTTAATAATTGGTCTGAGAGATATCCTGTCCAGCCGGAGCTGGATGCATACAATCGGCAACTAATGTCTGTGAATCTCTGCGCAGTGTACATATTCAATTCTTGATCCTTTCTCTGTTCATCTTTTTAAAGTTTAACTCCGATAAAGGCGCGCAATAATAATGATAAAACTTACTTCAACTTGTCGCAGTGCAACGAATTACCTCGGTCCCCACAAATACAGGCGAATTACACTTGTAACAATTTTCATTCTTGGCCGTGAATGCACAGCTAGAATCGAAGATTATAATGTAAGTTGCGAACCAGATATTTTTTATTCGTAATTTCAGTGGAATAGATATATTCCATACACATTAATGAGATAATAGCATCGGCGCCAGATTCATCACCCTCAGTTTAATTAAAAAATCATCGATATTATAAAAAACAAACGGAATGAAAATAAAATTATATTTTTAAATTTAACATATATATTATATAATTAAAAAGTTTTTTCAGTTTTTGAATTGAGCAGCAGAACAATCTGAGAAGTAGAATATTTTTTTCAAGTTTGGTATTAATTCTGATTTTATATATGAGCAAAGTTTTATTTGAAATAAATTTATGGCCATCGTGTTATGCTTAAGATGTGTTCAGAGATACAAACAATACTTTTAATTTTTAAAACATCAGGATTTTTGTTGTGGACTGCTATTGGGAAAATTGTAGCCTGGTCATTGTTCCAACAAAAAAACTGGACCTCATCTTGCAAAACGAAGGCATAATTTTCAAAAAAGTCAAAGGGTATCACAGCCTCATTTTCTCTGATGTTCCCCGTCAAATAATTGTGGTACTCGAACTGTCTTTGTGCTAAAAAAGAATGTCTCTTCAGAAGCAGCAGCTGTTCACACAATGACTCCAAAAAACTCATCGGTAATTTTGGTGAAAGTTTCAAAATTATATCTCTCAACGGATACCCATTGCTTGTATGTTATACAATCTATCATCTCTTCTTCCAACTTTACACCTAATTCTTGTTTCAGATGTTCAACAACAGGACATGAAAGACATTCATGGCAAGCTGTGCTTGGATCATTAAACATGATTTATAGTCTCCTGCACCATCACTATTATATTTTTCAGTTTAACCCCTTGTACCTACATACGTTTCACATTTTGATGTGTTGTGCAAACACACACACAGAGTGAGTAACACTTCTTCCAGTTAACACACAGTGCGTGGGTTGTAGTTCAGCAAATTTAGAAAATCCTATCTTTTCAGTAGGATGTTTTTCCTTAAGCAACTTGTACAACTATTTTAAATTTCCTAAAACTAACCTTTTTTTAACTTTTTTTTTTTAAAAAATGAATAAAATATGATCCCATTTCTGTCCCAAGATATGACTTTCCTGCAAACATGATATTCAAGCACATGTGGGATTTTTTTTCAGAATTTTAAAATTCCGCTTTTGGAGAAATTCAAGGTCAAAGAGTGAATGACATGACCTTGAAATTCCAAACTGCCCAAAAACTAGTCACGTTGGATATCATATGAAAGCTTATATAAAATAATCTATAACATGGTTT
This sequence comes from Dysdera silvatica, assembly GCA_006491805.2. Classification (NCBI taxonomy): domain Eukaryota; kingdom Metazoa; phylum Arthropoda; class Arachnida; order Araneae; family Dysderidae; genus Dysdera; species Dysdera silvatica. The sequence continues at coordinate 29,814,336 of QLNU02014802.1, forward strand.
TATTTCATCCATCTATCTCATTTCTACCTTTGAGTAATAATAGTTTTTAAATTGCATGTAAGCAGAAAATCACGCTTTTTCCCGGATTTCAGAGGCCTATAATTTAAAAAATACTGCAGTTAAAAATCTAAAAATTTGAATTTTATACTATCTCTGACAGAACATCTAATAAGCCAAATTTGAAAAAAATCCAAGAGGGTGAAGTTCAAAGGTGCTAAAATTTTCGTTCACTTGACATGGAATGACCCATATCATAATTCAGACATGACATGTCATAATTCAGACGTGTCATGTTCTGGCACATATCTAAGTTCAGAACTGTCATCAAGCCATATACTGAAATCACACGAATCAACACGGTTAAAAAAAATGTGAACTGCCTGCTTACAGCTGTTTCGTTAATTGTGTACTACCATCATCAGAACGACAACTCTGGTCTGAGATACGAAAATTACAAACTGGTCGAAATTTACGGATGAACTACACACATTTGTAGAATCAAGAGTCAAATAGAGACTGAAGGTTCATAAATTCATTTATTTAATCTTCTAAGATATTTTTTGTGCATTTGGATGCTTATCCCGTTTGGTGTCATATTTGAAGAATTGCAGAATGGCCTTTACTATCCTGGTGACATAAAAATTAAACACATCGATGTATTCTGTATTCTTTATGCTGTAAAGTGCATTAGACAGACGTTTAAATCTTTTTTTCAGAGTGTGAGTTAGTATTCCTGTGTTTATATACCCTTTCTATCAATCCTAGAAAATAAAGAATTGAGCCAACAGCTTTCGTCTGTTAAAAATGATATCATTAACCTTGAAGAAAGCCTTTCAACTTTGCAAACAGAGAAAAAGCAGTTGTTAGAAAAAAATGCCACTATATTGCACTCCGTAACAAACCTTGAAGCTGAGAAGGTCAATTTAGAGGTAATTTTTTTTTAAATGGATGTTAAATTTAGCAATTTAAACTAAATTTACATAAAAAGCGACTTTGTCAATGCATCATGGTCTTCAATCCTAATTGAAGAAAATGCTAAATTTCAGTTAGAGGTGTGACTTAGTGTTTATAATCGTTGCCTTTAAAACCATTAAGATGGCTTAACTCCTAATGAGTTCCTATACACCTAGAAAACCTAGAATTCTCAGGGAATTTCAAATCATTCCCAAAGATCAGGGAAAAACGAGATTTTCTGGTCAAACCAGATAAAGTCAGGGAAAACGTCCTAACTTCTATTCTGAACAACTAAATTTCACGTGAACGTGAGGTTATTCTCCCTAAAATCAAGGTTCGATTTAAAGTTTTGTTAAAAAATTTATCAGTCAGTTTTATCAAAAAAGTCAGGGGATTCTTTTCGCTAATGTCAGTAGGAACCCTGAGAAACGAAAATATGGGCCTAACTTTAGGGTCTATACATGAAGGTCACTGATTCAAAACCAGCCTTGGCTGAGAGGTGTCTTCTCCTTGTTCAGACTCCTATGAATCAATTTGTATTTTTGCGGCACAAGGACCACAAAATCCATACCGTGCTGGGATCTACAGTTTTCAGAGACATCAGAGTCCATTAAGACCTAGGGAACTGATCCCCCAAACTACAATGAGTCATTTGTCAGTAAGCAGTGTATTTTTCGCACTGTTGGTAGCTGAACCCAGATTTAGATTAGCTGGGTGATTTCATTACCTTAAAACTTGTGTGACAAAGAGCTTTCTAATCTGAAGAGAACAAATGTAGACGTTAGAAAATAGTTGCGTTAAGAAAGGTTTTTCCTGTCCATAAGCTCATGGACTCGGAAATCTATTTGTGAATCCCGAAATTTAAAACCCTGGCTTTAAACGTTAAAGTAGCCAGTATATTTTATGTTAGGAAACGCTTATGAAGAAGAAATGGGGGAATAGGTAGCTCAACTGGAACGTGAAGGCATGCACTTTGCATGAATATGATGCTGTGTTCTATATTAGAAACACTGTAATTATATTCCCATTCTTTAGGCAAGTATTTCGCAGCTGAAAAAATTTAATGCGCAGCTTTTTCAAGAAAAATGTTTGGTAACGGAAGCACGAGAAGCTGTAGAATCCAAGTTGCTCAAGACCGAAACAACTATTCGAGAACTGGAATTAGAGAAGATGGAACTCCAGGAACTTGCTTCGGGAAAAAAAGCCGAAATGGAGGTAAGCCTGTTTGCATGGATGGCTAAGAATGAATTGCACTAAAACCTGAACTATTTGAATTCCAGATATTCAAATCAGCCAATTAACTGGCCTTCAATTCTTCATCTAGGACAGTGTTTCCCAATGTGGGGCCCATGCCCCACAGAGGGGGCAGTTCGAAAGTGAACTACACTGTACACAATGTAATAAAAACGCAATAAAAATGAGACATATATATAATAAAAATATGTACATAATGAATGCGATATATATAATTAATATAGTGTACATAATTCATGTAATATATAATTTTGTATTTAATGTGTGTTTTTGGGACTGGTAAATACCTCAGTTGATCTTTGCTATTATATAAAAGGTCACTGCATGAAAAGGTTGGAAGCCACTGATGTAGGAAATCACTTTGCTTTTAAATTAGCTGAACTGGTTTTTTTCTCAATCTGGATAATTAAAATCTTTTACTAATTTTTAAATTTTACTTATTATTAATCTTGATGTATTGAAAACTGAAATAATTTATATATACATATATAATTTTTTTTTTTTTTGAAAATAATGAATTATACTTCAATTCTCACAACGATGCTGTGATGTAGAGATAAAACGTTTATCTTCCCCTGGAGGAATCCTGGTTTAAATCATGCTGATGCTGAACATTTGCCATTTTGTCTACTAGTACATATTTGGCATCCCATTCCTTAGACGAGAAAAAAAAAAGGGGTCACTGTTGTTCTGCATAGATTTGTCTTTTGTATTACATTCATACCAATTGACAAAGTAGATTTTTCTCATTTTAAAGATACCATCTCGGATTCTGATTGCTGGGGCATATTCCCCATTCCATGTCAGTGTTGACCAATTTATATTGGCCAAACATGACCGCATCTTTGATTAAAAGAACATAAAGCTTACGTTAGAAAACAGGAACTACATAAATTGGTTTTCGCAAAACACTAATTGGAATTCGACTTAAGTTCTTATTTTCCAATGCACAGATTATTAAAAATGTCCACTCAACACTAGATCTCAGCTTTTTTGAAGCATTTCGTATCTTATCAAACATCGTTACAGTCAATAACCATCTCCTGAGTAACTCTATCTCATCCACCTGGAAAAACCTATTGTGTCTCACGGCTAGAAACAACTCCACCAATGCTCTTAATTCCTTGTCGACCCAATCAAGTTTCCGACCAACGTGATGGCAACACTAGCCAACATCACAGAGTTAAACAAAAGCCACCATGCTCCGATGATAATAGCTTGCATGCTGTCGAAATATCTATCAGCAACGTTTTTATACAAATTAACTACACCAATAAAGCTTGTAATTTTTGTATCTATTTGATCCATGCAGTGTGTTGCCATTATACCGATTCCCTATGAGATATTTCTTTATACATAGATTCTTGTCAGAACAAATTCTACAAGACCACTAGAATATTTCGTTGTAAAGAGATGTTTGCTATAATGGAATTCTTATTAATTCAGTAATACAGTAAAACCTTCCTACAACGATATCCAATATAACGGTAAATCCCTCTACAACAATAAATTTTCTCAGTCCGTACAATATTGTTGTAGAGAGGTTTCGCTGTTTTGCACAGGGTGCGCCGATTTAAATCACTTAATTGTTTTAAAAAATCATTGATTAAAATCAAAAATCTAAATTGTAATTTTTTTATCACGGTTTATTATATTTTAAATCAAAATAATCTACAACAGGAAACATGTTATTTAAATAAAAAAAAAAAGGTGGGTGGGCAGGGAATGAATGTACTCAGTACATCCTAAGAATGTTCTTTCTTTTTTCAACTAAAATTCTCCGCCTTTCTTTGTGTATGTGTGAAGACGATCACTAGTGATAACAGTATTCATTGATTGAGATAGCAACTACAATTGAAAAAACATTTCACTATTTCTTTGACCACTAACCAACATGTGTTACTCATAAACCTGTTTTTTAAGTATTTAATTGGGTCACTTTGTTTGGTGCAGAATGACCCTTGCTGTCCTTGCGCCATAAAACTACAACCAACCAATTAATTGGGTACACTTCAGATTGCTACTTAATGCTTGATTTGTCTGAGAAAAGCAAAGGTTTGGTGATATACAAAGCACAACTACAAGTTCATACTCATTTTCTAACTCTAAAATAGCATAACAACAGTTATTTTGACACTGGCGTAAGGTTTAAAAACACGACGTTTCGGGAGCCAACTGCTCCCTTTGTCAAGTGAAGGCAGAATTCTGCCTTCACTCAACAAACAGAGCAATTGGCTTCCAAAATGTCTTGTTCTTAAACCTTGCGCCATTGTCAAAATAGCCGTTGTTATGGAATCTCCTGGCGAAACTTTGCATTGTTTTGTTTTAAAATGGCAGGTTGGAAAAAGCATCCTATATGGCTTTTATTTTACTGAAGTTGCAAGACTGTCAGACAAAGGCCTCAGTACTAACACCCTGATCAAAATAGAAGTCGTATGCGATGGTAAAAACTTTATTTTAGCATTCGAATGGGGTGACGGTGAAGAGAGGAAGGATACCCTGGTTGGAATAGATTTTTTTGACACATCATTTCAACATCGTAAAAATTGTAAAGCTGAGAATTCATAAAGCGAGAACTACGAACCTGTATACCAAATTTAAAAACACATAAGTCAATGCCATGGTCTAGTGCCTTTAAAATTACATTTTAGGGGGGGGAGGCTCGAGTCACGTCATTGAACACCAATACTGCAAAGTTAATTTTAATTCTTGTAATCTTTTAAAATATTCTAAAAATATATTTGTCATTTTCATATTTTTCTATGTATAACAATTTATATTTCTTCTAAATTATGATATAATAATGTTGTAATATGATTTTTTTTTTTTTTATTTGGCTTACCATATTTCCTTAGCCTCCACATGTACTAACTTAATTAAATTTTAATACTGTAAACGACATGTTCTGATATGTTCAAACTTACAAAGCAACTAATTTAAATTTAAAAAATCCAATTTAAATCAATAAAAGCTGATTTAAATCAAAGTTATCCGATTTTTTCTTTCTCTGATATTGCATAGAGTATCGAGATAATTATAACATGTAAAAATAATTCTCCCCCTCACCAGGTATCATATTGGTGCTGGAAAAATTTAATTGTCTTAAAATAGTTTTTGATATAAAATTAAAAAAAAAGATAGCAGGAAATTTCTGGAACAGACCGAACAGTAGAAAAGAATGTGAAGGGTTGCAAAAAGTCTGTTCAAATCAGGTTACACCTATTTCGTCAGTGTTATTCCCAAAGCAAAATTGCTCTACTTTATTACTTTTATTTCGAATTTTCTACATTTAAAGTGTTGTTTTTATGTAATCGATTTTTTAACTCAAAATGTTTCATTATAGCAAAATTTACAAAAATTTACTGCATTAAATCAAAACTTTTAATTCATTGTCATAACGACTTTCAAACACAGGATTGGTCTCAATTTCATGATTATGAATTTTTCATTTTAACGAGAATCTACTATATAATAATTCTTCATACAATGGCTCTTCAATGAGATATTTCTTTATACAATGCAGTGGGAACATTATATAATGAGGAGTTTAGTAACAATGAAACTACTCTCTGTATCCAATTGCTCACTAAATCTATTTTTTAACTTAAAATTTTGAAAATAAAATCTGTATTTAACATGCATACAATAATATTTAGCTTTGAATCTGCTTAAAATTGAATGTACATCGTAATCTATCACCACTCGAATTTCTGTACAGTAAGCTGAAAATATAAAACGTACGATATAAAGAAACTTACATCAGTAATCATTTTCAAAATAAGCTTTATTTGTAGGTGCTCAAAAAGCAGTCTGTAGTTGTTTTTGCTTCGTTTTGCAGTATTTCTGTTCATTCACTTTTTGTCAACATTTAGTACCTGAAATATGTACTCATTATGCTATGTATTCTAAAAGAGATGAGGGTTCTCAGAAATTCGTCGATTTCAAATGCTGGAAATTTTGTTTTATCATATGTGTCTCGGTTAAAAAGGCATCCTTGATCACAGATTTTTTTTTTTTTTTTAATGCTATTTTCTATATTTCTTTAAACAATTCACCTTTTTTTTTTTTTTAATCTGAAGTCTGCAAAATGTTTTGTTTGTTAAAAATGTTTAAATTGTATTATGTTTAATCACTGTACCAAACAAAATACACATTTCCTTGCTAAATCTGAAAACTCGCTAAATACCAGCTCGTTAGAAGTGGATCGTACTGTACTTTTCACATGATAATTCATTTATTACATGTTTTTTTTAAGAATAAATACCTCATTATAATTGCATGACATACAAGCATTGATAACGTTTTTATACTTGTTTGTTAATATTTATTAAGCAATGCATGCATTCATATGCATGATATTTATATTTAATTTTCTGCATATTTATAGACCTTGGAGCAAAAATTACATCATCTCAACCAGTCTCTGCTTACTGTTGAACAGAAGAATGAGTCACTAAATTTCACGATAAATAACTTGAATTTGACTATTGAAAAACACAAAATGAAAGAAACAACTTTCCTTGAGAAGGTATGTGCTTTGTCTTCCAATATTATTATTTTCCAATATGTAGGCCAATATAGAAGTATTTTGCCCTGCTGTAGTGCAGTGTGGTAACGCGTTCGCATAGTGCGCCTTTAACTCGGGTTTGACTCCCAACGGTGAACAGAAGACTTACTCAGAGATCTCATAAAGATCACACTGCTCACTGTAGTCCTGGGTTTGGTTCCCTAGGCCTTAAGAGGTTTGTATTCCTCGGAAAACAGTAGGTCCGGGCGCAGCATGACCACTGAATCGAACTACGTTATCTTCCATTCCCGGCAAAAAATATTACCTAACAGTTCTCCTATTACTTTCCGCAACTCCATCCTTCAGGAAACGAAATCAGCCAAACTTCTTGGAGTAATTTTCGATTCAAATTTAACCTGGAAAGAACACATTAACGATCTCACCAATTCTCTTAGCAGTCTCCTGGGAATTTTTTCGAAACTCAGACATGTCGTTCCTCAATATATCCTAATGATTCTTTACCACTCTTTATTTTATTCAAAACTTACCTACTGTCTTGAGGTCTGGGGAATCACATATTTTACCTCCTTAATTGAAATGGGAATACAAAAAAAAGCATATAGCTAGTTAACCGCCTTCCATGAACACGCTGGCCAACTTTTTAAATTATGGCGCATTCTTCCTCTCACTCTCTTAGTAAAATATAAACTTGCACTCCTTATGTACAAAGTCACTAAAAGTGACCTAGTTTTACCTTTCTCCATCTCACAGACGACACATGATTACAATACACGTCACCAGGAGAAAATGTCAGAATATAGAAACATTCTATATAATATGGTGACTAAAGTCACGGTTTATTGAAACTAAGATTTATAGAGAATTTGTATGTATTTAAGTTTAATATATGAAAGTTGTGTACTATATTGTGTGTATATACACACACATCAGTTTGTAAATATAGTGTATATCAGTTTATGAATATCATGTTTGTAAATGCCGCATGTGGTAAAACCGTGCATGAGGGATGGGTTTTGGCGGCCTCTCCCTGACCTCCTGTTTGGACAGTTTTATTGGCTGTAAAATCAAATTCCCTATATGAGAGAGAATAGAATTTTTCTATCAACCCCCTCCCTTTTTGAGACCCTGTGTAGAGACTCAGCATGTGAGCACAATAAAAAATCTTAATGTCAGAAACCTGGACCACCCAAAAATCCAAACTTACTCGAAACCGAAATTCTTTACAATTTGCAGGCGTTTTAGGAAAGAGAGTGTATGTATGTGATTGCTACAAATGGACACCTACAACACGGACACTGTTTCGATATATTTATACTTGTTTTCATGAATGAAGTGTTCTGTATTTGTTAAAAAAAAGAAGTTGACTGTTCAGCTCTTCTGCACCCTTTCTTAAATTTTAATATTAAAGGTCCTTACAGTAGTAGCACATAGTGGCAACGTGTTCTTCCGTCATTCCATTAACCTGGCTTCTGTCGTCATGGAACCATAGAACACTGAGCTGGTTTTTCTGCCCTTTGTAGTCTGAGGTTTGGATCCCTGAGCAAATGAGGTTCAAATTCCTCGGAAAACTGTAAGTATCGGTGCGGTATAATCTTACCAATATTGTACCAATAAACAAAAAACCTACACTGTCTGGGGATCTGGATTTTATAAATTGCTAATCATTCCAGATTCCTGGACTTCCACCAATACAGGATTAAGGTTTTTATGGGCACTAAAAAAGGTGACTTGTCTAACCATGCAATTTGGGTTAAAAAAAAAAAATGGCATTTCAAATAAAGTTTGAAGCTTGTGATGGAGCCATTTGATATTGGAAATTGATAGCAGTCTGAAAGAGAGAATCAAACAGAAAATGGAAAGGTTTTTCAATTGTTATGCGTGTAGATGCCCAGAGGTTTCATGGAACAAGTATGCGTGTGAGTGTATTATATGTAGGTATATGAACTATAAGAAAAAGTAGGGGGACTCAGTTGCTAATATCATAGCTTTTATAGAGCAGAAGACCTTCTGATACATGATGATGAATAAATCAACTATAGATATGCAAATATACTAAAGTTTTGGAACCAAACTGAAGTTTAAAATAATGCTTGAATAACACCAGGTCCCTAAGCATGGGCTTCCTTAGCCTATACATAAATCCAGCACTGACTTCTACTGTACTAAATCCAATTGTACATAATGTATTATGTTTCTATGTTTGTAATCTTGCGTTTTATATGACAACTGAGGTGTGTCCTTCCATTTTTGCTCTTTTTGGAAAATATTTGAAACTGAATTTTCTCTTCAAGGTAAATACTTTGGAACAGACTTTAATGGCCTCAAACTTTGATGTTCAGACAATGACAAAGGAACTTGGGTTGCTGAAAGGAAAGCACACAAGTTGCGAACTGGAGAAATCAAGCTTGGAAAACAAAGTTGAAAATTTAAGGTTGGACGTTTTTCTAAACACAAAATAATTCCAATTATCGAGACAATGCAATTAATTGGTTCTCCGTCCTTCGTTTAGTACAAGGGTCACCAACCTCTATGTACTTACGAGTGTATGTGTACTTTTTTTGTTACCAGATGCCAAAGAAATTTTAAAAGAGATTTTAATAATTTCACTTATGCAAGTTGCAATTTTGAAAATGCATGGTTTTCTTATGTGTATTCTTTTGTAATTCCCTTTCCTTGCATATGCAGTGAAACTTGTCTATCATAATATTTTCCTCCCTGGTCCCAACAGATATATAGAGTGTGTCCACCTTGTCTAGAGCACCTAGAATTACAGGTCAATGCATCCACCTCCATTTTGTTGTACACTTCCGGTTTCATAGCGTTTACCATTGGAAGATCAATAGTCTGTTTTCTTCTTCGTACAGGATCTGTTGTAAATCTAAACATTCTGTGTTTATTCTTCAAGTGGTTTTAACAATTCATAATGGCACACACTCACCCATTTCATTGAAAATAATATACTTGTGAAGCACTCAGTTTTACACAACAGTGAATATGATGCAATGGCATCAAAATGCGTGATGTGCCAGCTCTCTTTTTTTGAGTAGCCTTTACCATGACTATAATACCTTTTCTCGGTCGCTGGAGTGTCATTGTAGAAAGATTGCACTGTGTATATATATATATATTTTAATGTTCCCTTTATGCATTCATTATTAACCACAATATATGCTTCAAACACTATTGATAGTGAAGGGTTGGTCATCGTGGTTTAAGCCTGGTTTACGGTTAGATAATAACTGGAGTAGGCACTAGGCTTGAAAACTAGCTCATTTAATATACTATCCTATAATTAGGAAAAGAGGTGTTTCCATACAAAATGACATTACCATCTCGTAAGCAAAGCAATGTAGCAGATCTGGAAGGAAAGGCAATGCATCTTGACTACTATGGAAGTACAGAAGCCTGTCTACTTCCTATTTACTTTTGATTTGTTATTGATAGAGTGCCTGCACAGTGAAAAATAGCCTGCCTTCAATTCCACTATCCTGTCTGGAATACTAAGGCTACTGTTGCACCTTGCACTATCCCAGGAGTTTACATTGGGATAATGGCTATCTTCACCTTGCAGTATCCCAAAAGTTTACATTGGGATAATGGCTATCTTTGTCACTGTAAGCTAGCTGTTACCCCTATTCATACCAACCCAATGTAAACCAGCCTATTATAGGTTGCTTGACCTTCTAGTGGCTGCCTGTTTAACCGTTTTGACATCATTATATTTAATTATTCAGATACATTATATTACAGTTAGTCTGGATGATTGTAATTACTCTGTATTTTGTCTTCTCTTGAAATTTTATAGCAACTTACTTATTTGGCTGCTTATAGAAAATTTTGGACTGTATCGTGGATTATATGCTAAGTATCCACCCTGCCCATTGATTTTGTGGTTGTAACCATAACATTACCAGATTCTGGTCCATTTCTAAGAAGCTTTTGCTTATAATGGTAACACATACAGCCACCGGAACGAATTTTTTGTGTGTTTTAAGTTGGGGACTTTTATTATCATTAATAAATTTGACACCCACGTTTAAGCTCATATTAGAGTTTTGTTTTGTTTTGATTTTTAAAAAAAAAGGAGAGAAAGGGCCATGTCCTAGAGTTGTACTAGGGTCACTTTGTTGAGCCCTGCTTTAAAATTTATTAATCGTAAAGCTTATGCATGTACAAACGTTGTATGATTCTTAGGCCATACAGTGCTAGCTGTCCCACTGCTGATAATTCATCAGTTAATCTTGAAACATAGCCCTTGTGTTTTCTTTGATTTTGGAAATTAATACCGATGACAGCATTTCTTGACAGTTCTGTCATCCTTTTGATACCAGCTGCCTACTTTTCAACATTCCTTGATATTACTATTAATTTATATGCCCAGGTTTGATGCATTAAAATGGGGGAATGGATTTTTTTTCAGCTTAAATGTCCCGCTTTTTTTAGTGTTTCTTCCCCACAATCCTCAGCCTAGTTGCAGTGACATTTTGGACTTAATAAAACATTATTGCCACCAGTATCATACTCAAAGGGGGAGATACTTTTTTCTTCCCCAACAGCTATTATTTTTGGTTATCTAACCATTGAAGTAACTGACTATTTAAGCTGCCAGATAAAGACAGATATTGGTCAATTATTTTGACTTCAGGACACCATGGTATGCAACTGACATCACCCCACAATGCATTTATTTTCGACCAATCTTACTTGGAGGTTGAACCCAAACCAGTAGAATGGGGGGGGGTGCATATGGTTTTACCCCTTCTGGGTATGCCGGTGTTTGTCACTACTGTCTAATTGGGCATTGACATATGATCAGATGCCATTTTCATTGTTCTAGATTTCCACACATCTACATAGCCTAGAACTGTCAGGGAATTTAAAATCGTTTCTAAAGGTCAGGGGGAAAAACAAGATTTTTTTAGTCCAAACTGAAAAAGTTTGGGAAAACTTTCTAGCTAAATCTCTTGCCATTGCCTCTCGACATCGTTTGCCCCACGGTTTAAGTTTTGTTGAAAAATACTTGTGATTGGTCAAGGGAAAACCTTGAAAAGTAAGGGAATTTTTGTTCCTTCACCGTGAATGGGAATCCTGGTTGCTGCTATGGAGACACATATGAGGATATTTAAAGGGGAAAAAAAAGGAGAAATAATGAATTTAAAATTTTTCCTACAGAGTCTTTCAGATGAAGTGCCCTGATAGCAAAAATACATAATTAATTTTGTTTTAAGTCCACGAGCAAAAAGTGTTCAAAAGTTGTTGTTTTTTTTAACATTTTTTGTTGTATGTTTTGATGTGGCATCATTAGGAAAAGCAGCAACAATATCGAGTCATAAGTTATCTGTTGGAACAGAAAAAGAATGTCATCACCTGGTTTTTGGAGTCCAACTCGGCAGTTACAGTGCAACAAAAGTTCCAACACAAGTACCAGTGATCATGGACATCAGAAATTAACAAACAGAACGTCGTTTTTGAGCTTTGGAAAACCCACATGAAATAGTCTTCTTTGCATCCCAAAAAAAGGAAGTGTTAGTATGGTGCGACATATCAAAGAAAGGGCTGATCGAGCCGTTTTTCTTTGATAGTTAATTCCAAAAATTAACAGGAAATGTTGAATAATTTTTTCTTACCAGCTTTATGATGAAAGTCTGTTCTGAGACGTGTTCAGTGGTTTCAACAGAATGGGTCCAGGCTCTACACTAGAGAAGAGGTTCTCACTTTTTTTTTGCATCGTCATTTTAATGATCGTGTCATCACCAATTGCTATCCCGATTTCCTCAATAGTGGCTTACAATGGCCGCCAATGAGTCCTAATATCCCTTGCGACTTTTTCCTATGGCCTTTTTAAAGCAAGAAGTCTTTAAACAAACATGAAGGGTACTAGGTGAACTGAAATTGAAGATTGGACTGTATTTTACAATCATCACGCATGAAACTCTTAAGCTTGTGGCAATATGTGCATTCGAGCATAGGAAGTGAACAAACATGGTGGACACATCGGACATAAAATTTTGAACTATTTTCTTTTGAAAGCTGTACTTGTTTTGCTCGTGGGCTGAAATGAAAATTAATTATGTTATCATGATGTTTCATCAGAAAAATTCTGTATGTATAGCTTGAATAATTAAAATTGTGAGAACCAATCATAATGGAAGAAGGAAAATATGACATCTGTGGAAATGGTTGAGTGGAGGAAGACCTATAAAAATGGGAATAACAGAGTAACAAAGAAAAGCTTTAGACAGAAGGAAGTGTACAGTGGTGAACATTATGGCACAGCACAGGTCTTTGAAGTATTCCAGTGCCACAAAATGAAGCCTGTATGTGACCCTTACACATCTGAAGCCATATGTAAAATACAGTGTTCCCCTGCACCTGGAATTGTCCGGGTAATTTGAAATTGTCCCTAAAGGTCAGGGAAAAATTTGATATTTTGGTCGAACTTGAAAAAGTCAGGAACAACTTCCTTTTTGAATATCTAAATCTTCCATGAACTGGAGCCATTTTCCATGCAACCAAAGTCCAGTTGAAAGTTTGGTTCGTGGTTGGCGAGGGAATTTTGCTGGAAAAGTCAGGAGAAAACCTGTGAAAGTTGGGGAAATTTTTTTCTCTACTGCGAATGAGAACTCTGAAAGTATATCTATCTGTTGGAGTGTTATGCATGCATGGGGTGTTGATGGGGGCTGCCCATTGCAATGAAATCTTGTATATTTAACATGGGATTGGCGTGAGGCCGTCACCTGTAATCCCCCATTGAGCCTATAACCCCACATGAACTTTCTGCCTACGTCTATGGGTTAGAGTAAAATGTCAGATGATATCGACAATACATTTGGCTCATAGGATACTGGATGTGTAGCATATGATTGTTGATAATCTTATTCATTTAGTACTTCCCTGCTATTGCACTGAGAGCATAAGCAAACTGTTATAGTCACGCATGTGCATCTTATCAGCGTGTCAATTTAAATGTTTGTCATGTGAAGTTTGAGCACTCTTTTTGATCCTTGTTTTGCAATAGAACCTGGCACGAGTGGATAGCTAGTCAGAAATGTTCCGTGATATTTTTATCTAACAGGTTCTTTAGTTATGTTAAGTTTAAATATTTGTTTGTTTGTTTGGCTTTTTTATGGCGCAAGAGCATCTGGGCTATACTGCGCCAAACATGGTAAAATCAAAGACTGTAGTAAAAGCCAGTACTTTTTAAAAATTTTAAAACGTGCGTATGGTCAGCATGGTCATTTAAAATGTCAGACAGTGATGAAGAGTTAAAAGTAAGAGTGCGGGCAAGTGTTAAGTTTAAGTAAACAACATTAACTGTTTTAAAGTTTATCGTTATTTTGCCAATAATTGCATATACTTAATAAGACATTGCCATACCAGTAGTAATAAAATGGAGTCAGATATACAGCTTAAACCACTACCACCATATTAGTGTGGGCAATAACCTATAGCCAGCCTTTCCCACAAGATTTTTTTTTTTTTAATGAATTTAATCACTTGAAATCGTTTGGAACGCTTTTGCTATGCAATGTTATTTTATATCATCATCATCATCATCATATTCAACCATTATCTATCCACTGCTGGATGAAGTTCTTAAGCATGTATATTTTGAACAATCCATTCCCATGTTATTACAAATAAATTTGACACCCACGTATTAGTAGCTCAAACTAGAGCTATTTTTGTTTAGGAGAAAAAGAGACGCCGTCCTCATCCCAGATTCGAACCAGGGTCCCCACGTTGAGCCTGCGGTGTCTTGACCTACTAGACGAATGAGAACAAGAACAAACGCTTTTTTCTCCATATATTAAGTTGTAAGATATTATTACCCTTCACAGGGATAACACAATTGCCAAATATTATTCAACACACAAAGCCACTGAGGTGAGATTTTTGTGAGGTTTTTTTTTCCATGTTATTTCACCTTTTCTTCATATTCGTTATTTTATTTCTAGAAGTTTGATAACAGATCTGCAACAACGTAATCAAAATTTGAGAGATAAGGTGGAAACCATGGCCAGTGATCTGAAAGAAGCTGAATTCCGCAAGGCTGAGCTTGAAGGAAAGGTTCAAGGATATAAAGCAGTAAATAACTTTACTAACTATGAACATTAAATCATGAGTCATTTGGGTGTTTTTAACAGGGCTTTATATAAACTACAAACGAATGCATAACTTGAACCAAGAAAAAAATTTTAATCTTGGTAAAATCTTATATAAATCATAATGATGGTAGATTTTTATTTTAATTAATCCAAATGGATTTTCATGTTATTATTATTTTTTATTCAGGTATGGACGTATTGAATGTAATTTAGTAAATTATGGTGCCTGAATGATTTCGTTTGTCCTAGATTTTGGCTCAGAATGAAGGATTGGAAGAAGGTGTTCAGGAAAAGCTGCGGAATTTAGAAAGGGAAAAATATCATCTGGAGGAACAGCTGATGATCCTGAAAAATGCTTTGAAGGAAACCGAAGAACACAGACTCACTGCCGAACGAGAAAAACAGAGAGCTGAAAAAGAGAAATCGCATTTAAAGAAGGTTTACGAAAGGGTGAATATTCATGTTTTATTGTTGCTTCATTTTGGAGTTTTCATTTTAGAAAGGCTCAATTTTCTGCAAAGAGCAATTTATTTATTATCTCTCTTGATTTTGTCTTTAAAACGGGATGGAATTGAGGAATTAAAGTTGTTCTATTTGGGGGAAGGAAGGAGAGTGGGGTATGAAAGTAAAGAATGAGAAACGTTTTTGCAAAATTTAAGTAAACTCAGACTTTGTTTTAATAGATCTGTGAAATTTTATCTATCCTCTCTTTCACTATGTACTGCTTATTCTCGTTCTCGCCCTTTCTTAAGGCTATAACTATGTTATATGTATCTGCACATGTGAATAATATTTTTTCCATATCTCTTTATAAACTATAATCTGTAATTGTGTTTACCATTTTTTTTTTTTGTAACTACAATAAATCTTTCATCTGTCGAAATTTTAACGAACTCTGTGATTTGAAGTCCCCATCCATTGCATAAAAAATCGTATATATTACGGAAGAAAAAATATGGAACCTTTGACAGAGTATCTACGGATCTGGAAAACCTGGAAAATTCAATGAAGTTTTTTCTGACTGTAAAAGTCAGGGAAATTTGAAATGCAGGGGCCTAAATCAGGGAAATTTGAAATTTATTATTATAATAAATTTTATTTTCGAACCAGTTACGCTTCTCGGTGTCGAATTGGAGACAAGGTTGGCATGGAATAGCCACATTGATCTCATATCTGCTAAACTCTTTAAAGATTTTGGGAGTGGTGAGGAGGGCCAATTCTTACCTACCATTGCAGCTTTTACGACTCATGTACACATCTCATATGCTGCCCTGTCTTATCTACTGTAATGTTGTATGGGTGCAGTTAACGCCAGGCGACTTGTTGGTCTACAAAGGTGTGACATCAAAAATTTCTCCCACCAACTTGGATCTGTGGTACATGATTCTTGGACACATTTCAATATATTGCCATTTGATAAGTTGGATTTCTATAGACTTGCATGCTTTATGTATAGGAGAGTCAATCTATGCCATTTTGTGGAACTTGTCGACTGCAGAGTGAGGGCGAGAGTCCTTGTATATATACCTATTCTTGCAACCAACAACTTTATGTTCAACCGTGTCTCCTCTAGTGGACTAAAGGTGTGGAATATGTTGCCCTCATTTCTAACAGTCCTACATAGTTATGCTTCTTTCAAGAGAATGCCAAATCTCTCCCTTATGGGATCAAGTGATGGCTCCTTACCTAGCTGACCGTAGTGAACTGTTCTTCTTCGTTCTGGTCATTTGGATATCTTTTTTCATAGACTGTGGGTGATAATACTAGTCGAGTTCATTGCTATTGGCTTTTGGGATCACTTGGATTCCGGATATTTTGTTTTGATACAAAATACTGCGCAATGATACCTAGATGGCCGCTATGTTTGATTTTAGTTTGAATGTTAATTTTGCTGTTTGCATTAATTTTAAATTTCTGTGTTTTGTGTTTTTATCTGCCAGTCGTTGTATTTACATTGTATTTTAATATTTTTGCATTCTAACATTACTGTGTTGTTGGTTTTTTTTCTTTTTTCACCATAATGTTAAATTTCTGTGTTTTGTATTTTTATCTGTCAGTCGTTTTTACATTTTGCTATTTCAATATTTTTGTGTTTTAACGTTACTGTGATTTCACATTTTACTCGGGTTTCGTCATATTTATTTGTTCACTTTTATGTATTGTGTTGGTCATATGTTCACTTTTTTGCTGCTCGCGATCATATCCTAATTTGTTAAGCACTGATGGGGAGTTGGGAGCTTGTCAAGCTGGCAGTAGCCAGCTTCCGATTCCTCTGTAAACAGATAAATAGCTTATTGACATCATTTTCCCAAACTGTGCTTTTCGTACCACATTGCGTACTGAAAATTTTGAAAAACTTATACTTTTGACTAAACTTCTTCCAAAAGTTATCATTTTGCACCAAAACTAATATAATTTATATAAAATTATTAAGCCCATATATTTCTCAGGAGAAAATGTTTGCCAAATATGTAACTAAAACTTGGAAAAAAAAAGTTTTTAGCTAAATTATCTAATCTGTAAGAGATTTTGATCATACAAATCTCTTTTCCTTTAAATAGTCTATATTCATACACACTTTAAATAGAATAAAAGATGAAGCATTAGCTTTGCGATTATATAGTTAAACTCTTTTATAATGAACTCAAAAAGGGCCAAATGAAAACGTCGTTGTAAATATTAAATTAATGCAAGTTTTTAGTGTAAAGAAAATTCAGTTTTGTATTTGTAAATTCACGGTGAGTTATAAATGGCTTTGGGGTGTGCATTAGTAAATTTTATGGCCTTGAAACTTATTTTTATTACGCAAATTTTAATGCGTTGTGTGTTGTTTACTATAATTAGCGACTGGAAATCGATTAAGACTTGGTCTGAAAAAGTCAAGGAAGTTTGAACCCGGATTTGAGTAGACACCCAGCTTTGACTTCGATATATAGAATTCCAACTGTACAACCTTTCTATACCTTTTTGTGAAACGTTTCATTTAGTTCATAGAACCCATATGACTACAATTACCTCTCAAAGTTTATATTGTAAAATGTTATATATGTGTGTTTTCCGATGCCACATCGGAATATTTTATATAATTATGTATTTTACACATGCATGTTGTCTAATGCTGCACATGTACCAAAGAAATAATAAATTATCAGAATTATCTCAACTTATAAGGCCGCGTCCACACATGCAACAGAACATTGTATCGTAACACCGTCGCGCATCAAGTCTGGACCGCACTCCCTAACAGAACACCGTAACATTTCCGCGTCCCACCGGTTGTCGGTTTTCCCCGTCGCGTCAAAGAAATGTTACAGGGCCATGTTGCACATTATGTTCGTGTATTTGGACTGCTTTGCGAACAACAGCGTTTTGTCAGTGTAGACTAAGTATCGACATGAACTGATGGGAGACAGTGATGTTACATGACGATGTTCTATTACATGTCCGTACGCACCCTAAGCATCACAACTTTTCAGCATGGAATATTTTTCTGTATATTGTTTTTAATAGACTTTTTAGTTATCTACTTTTAATTTTATGATCCACCACTGGGTGCTATAAATATTCCTGTAATCTATTCCCCACAGCTACAAAATGACAAAACGATGACTGAGGACCTTGCCAACCGTTCCGTTCGGGAGCGATCTGCTTTAGGAAAATCTCTCTCAAAGATGGAAATTGAAAACCAAGTTCTGAATCAGAAGATCCAATCACTGCAGGTGTGCCTTTTTCCCTCACTAAATTTGTTGCTTTGTTTTAGTTTGCAACTATAAGTGAGAGTCTGCAAAACCACTTTTTTCAGGGAGTGAAATCTTCATTTTCATTCTTTACACTGCTTCTTAAAGCAAATGCAATCTTTGAACTCATTTACCATTCTTTAAAGATAATGCATCAGGGTTCCTATGCAATCTGAAATTGTTAGGGAATTTGAAATGGTCCCTAAATGTCAGGGAAAAACAAAATTTTTGGTCAAAACCTGGAAAAGTCAGGGAAAACTTACTTAACATCTCTATTTTGAGTAGCTAAAGCTCCCACGAACATGAGGCCATTTCCCCCACAACCCAAATTTATTCACAAAGAGTTTCACGGTGTCTATTACCTCACTTTTTGTGCCAAGCAACCAAGCGAAGTCTTGTATTTTTACAAAGGGAAACTTGGTCGACTGTTGCTTCTGAGGATGCTCCTCATAGTACGGAGTGAAACTTTGAGTGGTTTTAATAAACAGACGAGTCGAAAAATCCCGCAAAGCTCTATAATGTAAAAACCGAATTCAGTTTTTAAGTTTTGTGATTGGTCAGGGAATTTTGCTAAAAAGATCAGGAGAAAATCTGGAAAAGTCAGGGGACTTTTTCCCCCAATGTGAGCGGGAACCCTAATGCATTTTTTGGGTTCATTCCCATTTTTTCAGGAGAGAGTGTTCTTTGGACTTATTTCCATCCTTTAAAGAAAATGCATTTTTGGACTAATTCTCATATTTTAAAGAGAGTGTATTCTTTGGACTCATTCCTCATTTTTTGAAGCGAATGTATTTTAAATATGTTCTTTGGACTTGGGGAAAAAATTACATTCTATTTGGTGTGTTGAAACAATCATCAGAACATTGTTCTTATTTGGCAACACCCTGTTTTATATGACAGAATGCTTATAATAGATGCTTATATATATACATATAATAGAAGTCGAATTATGTGGACAGGACTTTGATTATCCAAGCTGAAACCAATTATCTGGGCTTATTAAGGCCAGAGTACGATGTTGATGTACCATAGGAAGTCCAAAATAAGCTTAAAACTTATTCTTAATAATATAATTAAACAATATAATATATATATATAAGCTTAATAATAGTTCTTGAAATAAAATTTGTGACATTGAAACTCTCTCTCTCTGTAGGCAAAATTGGCAGAGACTGAGCAGCGCCATCTGGAAAGGTTGAAAGAACTGGAACAAAAACAAAAATTGGATGCTGACCTGGAAATCTCCAGGCTACGCACTTCAAAGCAACAACTGGAACGTTTTTTAGCATTGAGAAGTCATGATCATGATAGTGTTGTTGCAGATCTTGAAAGACAGGTAAACAATATTTTCTTTCTCTCATGCATTAAAAAAAAGAATCGAAAAACTTTTTCCTGACCTTGAGTCCATAAAGTTTTTTAGGATTGTTTCATAATTTTTTTTTTTAATGCTTTTCTGTGGCTTTCGTTTTTCTAACATTTTTTTTTCCTTTGTGTCATAAGTATTTTTATGCAGTTGTGTTTTGTTAATAATACATGGAGATTATATTATTTACTCTATGAATGAAGTAACGTTTTCAACGTTAATGTATTGCAAACACAAAGGGGTATTCTTCTTAAAAAGCAGGAAGCTTGCATGCAGAGATAAGAATTACATAAATCCACTTTCGGCCGACATGTCTGGGAAGTGGACCACGGGTTTTCCTTCGACAAAACTCAATTAATCGGAAAAGTTCTTTCACTACTAGATAATTTTTTAGGTCTTTCATATCCCTATGAATTTCGAAATCATAGTTACTGCCATAACAGCCATAGCCACATCTTCAGCGCCAGTTGAGTTTACTCGTTTTCGACCTCTACCTGGTATAATCCCTAGCTGTCCTGTTGCTTCAAATTTAGCCATCATTTTATGGACAGCACAAGCAAACATTGGTCCATGCCTTAAAAGTTTCAAATGCTGGAATTCTCTTAGAGCTGCAACTGCGTTGTTATTGTTCTGATAGTACAACTTCACCAAAGGCACTTTTTTCCGATGACGTCATTACTCCCGAAGTTGCAGGTGATCAACTGATGTTTTTGAAAAGTCGTCTGCTTTTCTCTTCTGTAGATGCGAGTATAGTCAACATTATGCAAATTAGAACAGCTATTGCTACAGCGCCACCTGGTGGCAATTCTTGTACTTTTTTTTGTTACATGTGCATCGTTTGAAGTGTGTGTTGTCCAAATTTCGTTCCATTTGGAGCTGTAGGACATGCTCCTAAGCCCTCTAAGTAGAGGAACTTTAATTTTGCTGACCCTGTATATAATTAATTCAATCAATTTCAATTCTTTAAAGCACCTGCATAAAAATGACATTATCTTTGATAATGATGGTCACTTCCTTTCTGCCAAGGTACTTATGATCACCACGTACTGAGGTTTACTCCCAATATGCCTCACTATGTATGTAAATGTATCCTACTTTAGAGGTTAGGTTCATTGGTGAGCTGCCATATAATACTCGATGGGATATTACTGTGTAGATAATAAAATCACTCCTAATAATAACGAAATTTTAATAACAAAAAACATAGACAGAACATCGGACATTCGAAAATATCACTTTCTCACAATCTACTTTTTCGATATCTATGGCAATACACGAGCGTAATGTCCATTTTTTATAAATACATAAAACCCAAATACAAAAGATTAAAAAATGCATTGTTGAACTAACAGTGTATTGGGTGGCATCTCTGGCCACAAATTTTAACTATTAATTTTTACAGAAAATATCTCCGTAGTACCATTGACTCGTATTTTCCACAAATTAATCCATTGGTCCTGTTGCAGATGATTCATAGCATAGTCCTGTGATGTAAAATATACAAACAAATCCTCCAAGAATGGTTTCAATAAATTGGGAGCTCTGAGAATTAATGTTTTACTATCTTTTATAATTCACCCATGAAGTAATGTCATGAACTTCAAAAAATATGAATACTTGTTGGAAATTTTCAACTTCTGTATATTAACATTTACTGAAATTTCAGCTTATCCACCTCAAAGAACGAATGAATCTTGAATATCTCCATTCTCAGCCAAGCTCTGAACGAACAATGTCCGGGACCCGTCTCCACGCCATGTCCAGCGACTCACTTGATCAAAATCGGGTCAATTTCAGGCAAGTATATGTCAGATCTGTTGGGTCAAATTCAAACATCGTGAGAGCAACATCATCGTCAGATTTGACACAGAGTGCACCTTCCAAAACAAGACAACCATCGACATCCCACAACAAGCAATGTTCAACTCTCAAGGCCAGAAAACGTTTGGATTACAAATCTTAGCATACAGTTTCCGGGAAACATCCCGCTATCCTTTCCTCCAGTATTGTACAAACCAAAGCCATGTGTTTTCCCATTATTACTGTTGCCATTCTCGTTCTTGTAATTCTCATTTTAAATGTGACGTGGGCCTAAATCAATCACCTTGCTTTTAAATTCTAGGACATGCATTTTCAGATCTTTAAAAAATGAAGAAAAAAAAAGTATCCGTCCATTTTAGAATTTTTTAAAAAAGAAATATTTCTATAAAATTTTACTCTTATTAGAGCAGCAAGGAACATTTCTTAAGAATTCTATTTTAGATTATATGACAGCAGTTTCCTCGGAAAGCTGAAAATTTCTTTTTTATGTGATTATTTTGATATCTAAGCTGATAATAAGTGCCTGAATATAATTATCATATTTATTTAATTAATCAAATTTTAATTGCTTTTTTCCACATTTTAATTTTTATTTCTTTATTATTTTCTTAATTATTGTTCGTTTGTATATATGCTCTTGTTTTGGATTTTGTTGGCAAATATTTTGACTTGAATAAACAAATTTACACTATATATTTGATCGGTACATATCTATATATATGTCAAATTTTAATAGAGCATTTCGTTGAGCAGCAATTGCTTTTTGCAACATATCTTGTTTGTACAAATAAAATACTTAAAATTCTTGTTATGTTTACTATAAATTATTTTTGGCTTCATTGGAAAATTTTATTTTTCGCATGGAGTACATTAAACGATTTGATGGATTTTTTTTTTTATTTTTGCACAGGTAACAGCACTG
Source organism: Dysdera silvatica (assembly GCA_006491805.2). Lineage (NCBI taxonomy): Eukaryota > Metazoa > Arthropoda > Arachnida > Araneae > Dysderidae > Dysdera > Dysdera silvatica. The sequence goes on from QLNU02014802.1 coordinate 29,837,023, forward strand.
TTTGATAGTGGCTAACTGCCCCATCCAAAAGGGATTCTTCCGTTCTGGGTAGGGCAATTTCAGTATCAACCAGTATGTGCTATAAGCTGGGACATTTTTGTATAAAATATATAGCTATATCATGAGCATGCATACAAGGTCCGTCTAAAATGTATTTGACCTGTGGCCGGGAAAAATATATCACATGACGGGATTGGGACCCCAATGCCCTTTAAAGTAGGCCCTTTGCGCCTCCACACACTTAGCCCACCATTCCTTCCACTGCCAAAAACACTTCTGAGAGGCTTCTTTTGGAATGGTGTTCAACTCCACCATCGCGTTCTGCATTATCTCTTCTCTACTCTCAAACGAGATCCTTTCCATGGCCTCTTCAATTTCGGAAACAACCAGAAGTTGCAAAGAGCTGTTTTTGGAGAGTAGAGAGGTTGGCGAACGACTAGAATTTCATGTTTCGCCAAGAAAGTTTGAATCAAATGCAATGAATGAGATGGAGCATTGTCATGATGCAACTGCTAGTTTTTCGCCGTCGAGAGATCTCGTCTTTTGCGCCGAACTGTATCACGGAGTCTGAGAACTTCTTGATAGTACTCTTTAGTCATTGTTTGTCCTTTCATTGCATATCTGTAATGCAAAGTTCCACAGAAATTCCACTCTGCGTGGGAAAATCCAAGATTGGATACTTTTTAGATAGGTCTTGTATATTAGCACGCATTTAAAAAAAAAAAAAGATTATTTCAAAACTTCTGCACGTTGAGGACAGTGTTACATTCACAAGCTGTTTCAGAATGTATGTTCAAAAATCAAGCCACTACCAGTTATCTCTTTTCCCCATACTATAAAACACATTTTTTGATGCAGCATGGCATTTACTGTCGCCATTTTAATGGATCATAGTTCATAGACAGGTTATTTTGCCTTCAAAATGCCTTCTCCTAAATAAAATCCATTATTTTCCATGCACATCCTTTAGTGTGCTTAATGTATACTTGTTGGCAAAGTTAAATAATAATTGATGAAAGCGAGCTTAATGCATAATTCTTTAGAGTGGGGGGACACAATAATCTGAGTTCAAAATGTTTATTATTGTGTAATTTCAGAAACCTGAAATGAGATATAGCCACTTGTGCGAAACTTGCACTAATGAGAGAAGACGCAAAAATTTTAGTATTACAGTAACCCCTCTTCAATTAATGACTTTTAAAGACCGGAAGAAGAAAAAACATCGTTCAACAGAAAACGATGTTAATTGGAATATAAATGATTCTGTGAAATATTTTCCAATCACAAAATTCCATCGTTGAATGGGAATAGTCGTTAATTAGTACGACATTACTGAGGGAATTTACTATAGTAACGTCTTGCACTATACGTTAAGGAGAGCAATCAAGCTCTTGGCAAAGAATTATGGCAACTGCATTTCCATACATGTACTGTGATTTATGCATCTGTATATTAATGATACTTTAATTCTGGGCAATGTTGCATCATTAACGGGGGAGTGGGGGGTTGATGTAGATCACAACCGCACATTAAATGTAAATGTGTTATAAACGTATGTTAAAATTTTGTATATATGGAGTTGTAGCTCTGTAACCCCACCCCACCCCTTCTTTCTGTACACAATATTGCATTGGATGTATGTATGTAAGCCTGCTATCGATTAACATTAATGACTACTTTGTCACGGTGTAGTAGTAACTCATTCCCTATCTTAATAAAATCCCAGTTTTAATTCCCGATGTTCCACTGCATAGTGATAATACATTTATCTAATGTGCCGTTAATCGGCATTTGATTCCAACAAGAATGTACATTGCATGCCATTTCTTCAGTCTACTGTAGTCCAAAGTATGGTTACTTAAGCTGGTGTTTCTCAACCTTTATGAGGCTGCGACCCGGTGAAATCTCTTTTTATAAGACGAGAGTCCAGTTTCGACAAATTGGCTCATAAGTACTTTCCATTTTTTTTTAAAGTTCATGCATTAAACTATAATTATGGCGTAATCATAAAGGTTACCAGTGCACCCCTTTTATTAATGCACACTTTTTTGGTACGCTTCCTTGCTGACTGGTCAGTTGTTCCTGGCATTTGCAATGTAGATGTCATTTCGTGCAGTTTTAAGAACAGAGGATACACTAGACATTATTGTAATCGAGTTGCATGCGCTTTTTATTGCAGGTCATAATGAGCTGTATGCCCTGTCTTGAATCCAAAAGGATTTTGATGTCTTAAAGCTCTCAATTATTCATGAATACTCACATATGTAAAAAAACATGGCTTGGTCATCGACTGTTGCTGCACAGATGTTATTTAAGTGTTGGGTCTGAGCTTTTCGACACATTTGCAACTGTTATTTTCTTCAATTAGTTCCACGATAAAATATTTATTCATAAAAAACGTTTAGAAAACTAAAATGAAAAATTCTAGGAGTGCCTGTGGCGGCGCAGGACCGGGCCACAGCCCCGCGATTGAGAAACACTACCCTAAGCATCAGGGGTTTGAATTCCTTGCAGAATTTTAAATCCTAGCGCAGCATGACCTCAACTATCCTCCTTATGCTGTGAAAAAGACGAGAAAAAGACCTGTTGATGGTGCCATGGACTGTTTTACTACACCGTGTGTGACTTTTCCCCTGATCTTTTCATAGACAGTTTATCCTAAATTTGTACATACTTTTTTTGCTCCTGAATTAATAAATGAAAGGAAATATGTAGTCCAAGATTTAATTGCCAAGTATCAATGGAGAGTCGGGTTTTGGAAAAACTGGGCCTTAGGGCAGCATGACTTCAGCTGTTCTCGCATCATGAAACTAACATAGCAATAAACACACAGTTTTCTCTCCTTAAATGACCCATCATATAGTTTTGAAATGCAAATCAACGAAGATTGTGTCATGTATATATATTAAAATGCAAGAATTGGACAACAGGAA
>QLNU02014802.1:29848440-29866202 GCA_006491805.2 Dysdera silvatica
GTAACAGTGAAGAGAACATTGCATAAAGTTCAACGCATATTTGCCATTTACTTTCTCAGCTAAGAGTGACCAAGTATTTTCTCTAAAATTTTCTTACATCAACACGGAAACAAATTTTCTTCATTAATAGGTATATTTCTTTTTAGCTTTTATTTTAAAACGTTAACAATGTTAAGGGCAGATCCAGAAACCTTTCAAGAAGGCAGGGATGTGATTTGTTTCCGATTCCTATTTTTAGCCAAATGTCTGGTACCTTTTATTTTATTTTCCATGATACAATCCTGCCTGTGGGGAACGATCACTCCTACTTTTGGTTGACTTAATATTACAAACTTAAAATATAAAATTTAATTATGCCAGTTAACACAACAAAATTATGAACTTGCTGCCGTCACTCCATAACATGGAAGTGCAGAAAAATAAATTTTAAAATAAACAGCACAAACTAACTTAAACATAATGCTGTTTTTTCCTGGTAGTTTCATGTATAAGGACCCCATTTCACTACCTTACAAATTACTAAGCTTTCACCATAAGAAAAATATAGTATATAACAAGTTTGCCAATTCTTGGGGCTCCTGATTGGTAAGGGTTTGATTACTTTTTGTGGCATATGGTTTTATTTGCCAAAGCAAAATATAGTGTATGGTAATTTTGATGACTTTTTTTTTTTTTTGCATTCATTAGATGTTCTATCTTTTTATGAAAGTTGGTCTTTTTTATCAAGGCAAAACAATTTTTTTTAATAGGTGGAAAAAAGAAAAAAAAAAAGGTGTTCACAAAACCGGAATTAAACTCTGAGCCCTACGTAGTTCCCAACTTATGGTGATAATTTCACTGTTGTTTTTCAGTTATTTCAGATTCCGATTTCTTTTGATTGACAAATGTTTTTATTTATCGGGGTGGGGGAAAGGAACTTGTTCATATTTTTGGTTTTAAACTCAGAAACTATTGTTTTTGGAGTTCTAATGAAAAAAAAAAAAAAAGTAATTTGTTTATAATACACTGATTTGATAATGCCAATAAAAGAGCGAACACGAAAAAGAAAGAACTTCGATTTCCCTTTTTTTTATTGTCCTACAGTTTCTCTATGGTTTTGCTAATTCTCACCCGGTCACAAAATAAAACAATGTCGTCAAAACATGTATTTATTAACAACACATTCTAAATATCTGTAAAATGATTAAAATTATTAAAAATACAGTTTACAGCAAATATAGGGCGAAACTATGTTACAAAAGTGATTTTACAATATCTGTAAAAACTATGTAAATAAAGGAACAACCGTTTATCAAATGCAAACATCTTTAAATTTCTATAAACAACATGTTAAACATGAATTTCTATAAACATGAAGCTTTGTATGACGATGGTTACGGTTCTGGAATCGTAGGATGCATGCTGCTTAAAACATTTCAGTAAACTGGTCTATATATCCAAAAATTATCTCACAGCATCCGTTTTCCCCGAACTACTATTTAATAGCGTTCGTCTGGCCAATGCACCCCTAATCTTCGCAGAAGTGATCTTCAGGGATACCTTGCATGTCGCTGACACATTTTACACTTAGGAAATGAGGTTCTTGGTATTAGATATGTTGAAATTCGTTAAGTTTACAATATTTTATCTTCTAGGTCATCCAAATCTTTTCGTATAGTCTAATTCTTCAATATTAGCTACCTGTGTATTTCTCCTGAAAAACAAAAATTTTTAAGCCCTAGAAAAACTTGTTGGACTTAGAAGTAGGCAACATTATTCACATTGGTTAATTCATTCTTTCATTCCAACTCTTTGAATCCATTCTGTTGAATCTTATACATTCACTGAATGAGATTGATCATTATTCTCTTTAAGAAATGAGTCATTTCTATTTTCTCATTCATCAATTAGCTTAACTGATAATACCTTGCATGTCGCTGACACATTTTACACTTAGGAAATGAAGTTCCTGGTATTAGATATGTTGAAATTCGTTAAGTTTACAATATTTTATCTTCTAGGTCATCCAAATCTTTTCGTATAGTCTAATTCTTCAATATTAGCTACCTGTGTATTTCTCCTGAAAAACAAAAATCTTTAAGCCCTAGAAAAACTTGTTGGACTTAGAAGTAGACAACATTATTCACATTGGTTAATACATTCTTTCATTCCAACTCTTTGAATCCATTCTGTTAAATCTTATACATTCACTGAATGAGATTGATCATTATTCTCTTAAAGAAATGAGTCATTTCTATTTTCTCATTCATCAAGTAGCTTAACTGATAATTTTTTATGGAGGGATAGGTTTATGTATCTATGGTCATTCATTCTGACACCTATTGAAAACAAAGTGTTAAAACACACAACATCAGGCATGTGCCAACAGGGGGGGGGGACAGGGTTTTTTCACCCCCAGTCTTGAAGGAGGAGAGGCGAAAGACATATTTTGCCCCTGAATCTCCAAAACCAAATCTCCAAAACCTTGGCAGATCCCTGCACAACATTATACTATACTGAATGTATAAATTTTCTTTTTTTTGCAGCATAAACTTTCACAAATCTTTGACCAACAACTACCTGGGCAAAACATCAACAGAATACTTCATCTAGGTGGAACTCCCAATAAAAACTAAATATTGTAGCTCTGCCATTCACTCCATCATTCAGTGCAGTTTCAGTTCAATGCTCTGTGCACTTCTAGTAAATTTGAAGAATGATAATCATTCAAATTAATAATAAAACTTATTTCAGTTCGAGTCGTGGAACAAAATAAAGAATATTATTAAGGTTATCACGATTGGGGCTCATTCAAAGTTAGCGACATCCCGTCTGCAAAGCCATGCATGGAGGGGGGGGGTAATTTTTTTCCATCAATATCCACTCCCCTTTTTGAAATCCTGTGCACTGGCATGTATACTTTATATCAACTATTTGAGAAACATATACTTACTCTGTTGTACTCTGCAAAGGGAACCAAACCATCCACGAGGACAGAGGCATTTGCCAGATAATTTGTGACAACTTGCTTGATTGTGACATCGACATCGAAAAGCGCAATTGGGACCATAGCGTTTACTTGGACAAACTAGAACAAAAACAAAACATTACTCAATTAGTTTATTACCAAAAAGCATATAAATGCATCTACCCTTTTACATCAACTACAAATATGCATCTACCCTTCTACATCAACTTCAAATATGACAATAAACAACAAAAATGCAGACGAGTTCCAATAATCTGGATCAGGAGACTATCGAGGGCTCTGTACTTCCAATAGAAGTTAACGTGACATTTCGGTGAATAAAGTGCTACTTATTGATCCAGTCCGACATTATTAAATGATATTATCTGAACTTGCTGGGTTGCACAAATAGTCCAAGTAATTGGAATTTTATTGTTATGTGAATTTTGGCATTACCGTGTTGGCAATTTGGTCCAGTATATCCGGGTGGACAGTAACAGAGACCAGTAATTGGATGGCACGCATGGACTCCGCAAACACACTTCTCGGAACAATCTGTCCCGAATTTTCCCTTGGGGCAAACTATAAAAAAATAAGTTAATTAAAAAAATCTATATAACAATAAAAAAAAATACATAACATTACAATAAATATGACTATTTCATTAAGAATACACAAAAATGAATACGATATACAGCAAAACCTGCCTAAAGTGACCACCTTTGGGACTGGACTGCAATGGTCATCATAGACAGGTGGTCGCTATACACGACAGATTATGATATATAGGCATGATTAAGTCCCTACCAGTTCTCTCTTATAAAAAGTGATCCCTATTCAGGTGGTCATTTTATAAGGTTCCACTGTATATATATATATGTGCTAGCCGATGACACAAAGCATGCAACTGTCAATTTTAACCCCTTGGGTACAGATTTATTTAAAAAAATTCTTGCGCTTGGAATGGATTTAATTTGCTGATGCACGGAATAGTATATAAAGGCAGATATCATTTGTTATAACTATTATTTGTTAATATTAACTTAGTATTTTGTAACTTAGGCAAGACAAGTGCATGATGAGTCTCAGTCGTCAAATGTACCCAAGGGGTTAATAATGAAATATTTTGAATTGGGCAGTGTCGTATGAACAGATGGGCCAACAAGGCCCCAAATTGATGGAGTTTGTGTGTGTTTTTACGTTTTCTTATTACAAAATTTTGGAAATTTAAAAATCAATATAAAAAGGGTCTCAGAAAATGAGCCTACGATGGGCAAATGTATTAAGATGGTCTTGCATTTGAATGTATTGAAAAAAAAATAATAATGCCATTTTCACATGTGATGAATATAAAATATGTTGTGTATGCTTTCGTGCATGTATGCATATACTGGAAGATCCAGGGAGGTTTTAGCCTTCGCCCCTCCTGCGCCCTATCAAATACAGTTTCCGCTAGATAAAATGGCACTTTGCTAAAATGTTAATAAAATCTATACCTCCCCACCAAAAAAAAAGGCACCAATCTGTGACTCTCGTTGAATGTATAATTTTTTAAATGTCTGTGTATTAAATTGTTAACTATGCATTTTATTTTTGATCTTCGGGAACAAAAAAAAAAGTCATTGGGTGCTAAGTCAGGTGAATAAGGGCAATGACTCATGAATCAATGTTTTCATGCTTCAAATAATTGACAGTTTGAAATGTAGTATGTGAGCTTGGAGTGTCATGATGAAGAACGATGTGACGTTTTCAATTACTTTTTCTGATTTCGGCAACTATTGCTGGCAAACATTGTCGTGTAGCAATCAGCATTACTGTTCTATGATCCTTCAATGAAACGGTTGCAACATGGCCGGATTTACCAAATAAACGAGGCAATCATTTTCTTTGAAGCACTTCGTGCACAAACAACTTTTATAGAATTTGGTTCAATTTAGTTCACCCAAACAGTAGATTGTTGTTTCGTTTGGGGTTCATCGGAATAAATTCAGGTTTCATCACCTGTTACAATGTCAAAGGTATGTTTTGAAGTGCCACACTTGAATCGTTTCAAATTTTCCTTGCACCATTTGACACGAGTATTTTTTTGAGCTTGATTTAAGTTGCATGGTATCCAACACGCACACGCTTTCTTGATATTTAAATTATCACGTAAAATTGAATGCATTCGGGTCCTTGAACTGTTCAAAGATGCCTCAATTTCACCAGATGCGACATGACGATCTAAAGTGATTAGTTGTCGCACAGCATCAATGTTTTGTGGTGTCACAGCAGTTGGTCGACCTTCGCGAAACTCATCGCTGAGACTCCTACGTCCAAGATGGAATTCTTTAAACCAGTTGTAAATTGTTGCTTTGGATGGTACTTCATTATCAAAAGTTGAATTCATATGACCAACATACTGTTGCTGTGTCAAATCTTGTTGAAAGTCATAAAAAATCATGGTTTGAAAATCCCTTTGAGTTAAATTCGTGTTTTTTCACACTCTCATTAACTTTAAAGCAACGCCGTGTAAAAAGAATTTTATAGCAATTCTTGTTCTGTAACACCCAATAGTCATGTGAAAGTTAAAATTCTAAAAAATGGTCAACAATGAAAGCTGTGACCTTTTATGTTTCCAGATTCCAAAAACTTAAGTATCGGCTTATGTAAAAAAAACTTTTTTTCAATACAAAACCAGTTTTTCGTGTCTTTACTGCGCAAGGACAGCAATGATCATGCTGCACAAAAGCCTAAAGCAAGCAGTTAGATGGCAAGCGTTCCTTTTTCGGCACTGGTTGGAGTCGAACCCAGGGTTACGGTATGCTAGGCGAATGTGTTTACACAACCACAGGGCTGATATACAAAAGAAGAGAATAGAATGTTAGTGCAATCACTGGCATATACAGAAAATTGATAAGAGGCTGTGACAGGGTAATAATGGAGGAATTACACCGTTAAAAATTCACACATATACATACTGTGACGATGTGTGGAACCGGCCAGGCCAGTAACCTAGTGTCCTACCCCGCCTTCAAGTGGTGCAGGCTGAGCTTTCTATTTATGTGGCAAATTAATATTTGCTGCACGGATAGAAAGGCGGAAGGGGAGGGCTAATTCACCAACCCGTCTAGCCAGCGTGGTGAAATTATGGCTAATTCCTCCATTATGTTGACACACCAGAAACCATGGCCCCTAGTCTCCAGGTGCTGGAGTGCTCCTGATCAAGGCAGCGGTCAGTGTGGCATGAAAGCAGGGGGTGCTAAGAATCACTGGAATGGCCCAGGCTGCCGTTTGTTATTGACCTTGGCTACGTTTAATGGACGATCCCTTGCTTCTGAAGCAAAACTTCAGGAATTGGAAGAGGAACTAGACAAGATCAAATGGGACATTGTAGGACTCAGTGAAGTTAGAAGAAAAGGTGAAGAGTTGGTGGAACTTAAAAGTGGACATTTGTTTTATTATAGAGGAACGGAAACTGGAAGAACAAGTGGTGTTGGCTTCTTAATCAACAAAAGAATTAAAGACTACCTTCTTGAAGTCGAAAGCACGTCAGATCGAGCAGCGAGGCTCGTTGTTCAACTAACCCAGCGATACCAACTTCAAATAGTACAGGTATATGCACCAACATCAAGCCATACCGACGAAGAGGTTGAAGAATTTTATGAAGAAATCAAAGAGTTACACACCAAAGGGAAACAACATATCAAGCTCATCATGGGGGATTTCAATGCAAGAATTGGACAACAGGAACAAGGAGAGACATCGGTTGGTAAATACGGATATGGGGAAAGGAATGAACGTGGCGATCAACTCATCGAATTTGCAGAAGCTGAAAATCTTAGCATCATGAATTCATTTTTTAAGAAGAAACCGCAAAGAAAATGGACATGGAAACACCCAAATGGGGGAACTAGTGAAATTGACTATATCCTGGCAAACAAGAAATCAATTATTGAAGATTGCAGTGTACTGAACAGATTTAATACTGGAAGTGATCATCGAATGGTGAGATGTAAAGTGCACTTAAATACTAAACTAGAAAGGCAGAAGCTCATTAGGAAACAAGTATGTAAGAGGGTGGATTTAAAGAAATTAAAAGAAAATACTGAGGCATTCAAGTTGGAATTAAAAAATCGCTTTTCTGCACTGGAAGGACTTATTGAAGAAATTGATCGGAGTTGATTTCGGAGGCACCTTTGAAGTTGTCGCTTTTAGAAATTTTATCACCCGTATTGAATTTTTACTCTTTGTGGATAGGCACCTTTTCGAGTCATGATGTCAAATGCACCATTTCATTCTTTTTGCTTCTGAAATTTCAGAAGACTGCTTGATAGGCTGCCACGGACCACACTTGGAAAAATGCTGGTCTGGTGGTTTTCAAACACTATGGAACCAGGACTGACTTTATACCAAAAATAAACTTCCACAGCTCACAATTAACGAGCTTGACTTTCACCAGTAATGAGCTTGGGTACGTACATGGGATACCTTTTCCATTAATGATTTTTTATATGATTGTGCATACATATCCCTCCCTCTATCTATATACAGCAAAATCTCTCATTAGTGAACACTGATCAGGCAGAAAAATCTGGCCTTATAAGAGGGGTGGACTGTAAAAAAGGAGAATTATCATGAAGTAGTTCCTTGCAAGGGAATTTGTATCTATATCTTTTTTTATAAAAATGGGGTAACTGTATTTAAAGGAATGTCCATCAAAAAGGGTTTTAATGCATATATGAAATATAATAGGTAAGGGTAATATGAAGATAAATTGCTCAAAACAGCCATCTGTGGAAAGCATTTGGAGAGATTGTAACTCAAAATATATATATATTGATATGTATATTGAGAATAGTACACATGCGTCGAATATGATACTTCACACACAATCACAAAATTTGACATTTCACGTAATGAAAAATCAGGTCAAACACATCGTTTGAGAACCACTACATTAGTCAATAACACAGAAAAAATACAGTGAAAAAAATTAATTATTAAAAACCACCTTGTTCACATTCTTTGCCAATAAACCCCGGCAAACAGTGGCACTCCCCAGTAGTGGCATCACAGCCTCCAGCATTAACGCAGGAACATCGCTCTGCACAGTGATGACCATACCAACCAATGGGACAAGCTATGGACAAATAACAGAGTATTGGTTTATATATATATAATTTAAAACACAGCATATATCAATATACGATTGTCTGTCACATATGTTCATGTATTCCTCTAAGATCCTAATCGTATGGTTTGTGGCACTTACATTTACTTAAGGTTAACCGACTAATTGTAATCTTTGTCTGTAATCTGTAATTGTAATCTGTGACTCTTGAGGTCATATAAGACTCCACTTCCAATTTATGAATCTTATGTTCACTTAAGATTAAAACTCTAATGATGGTCTTTTTAACTCGCATGTCCATGCAGGCTTAAGACCCCAATTCTTGACTCTAGCTCTTACGTTCACTGAAGATCCTAAATTACACTTAAGACCTTAATTACAGTCTATAATTTTCATATTCATGCACATTCAAGACCCTAATTATATGTGACTTACGTTCATAAATTGAATAAGTAAAAGTTTTTAAAATTCAATGAATAAAATGTTCAGTCAACATGCAACAACTTTTCAGTGTAATGACATAAAGTATCAAGGATGCCACACTGTGATATTTATTTATTTTTTCAGTCTTTAAAAAAAAAGTAAATGAAATTTCTCAAACTAATTAACTGAATAACAATTATTTTTATTTTAAACAAAGTTTGTTTACAAAAATGTAAAGAATGAATCAGTGAGTTAAAGGGAATTAATTCTCAAACAGTTACTTCATGTCACACTCTGCAAATTAGATACGGGGGAATCTTTTTCTTTATCTGCTAGTGGCAAAATTTGCTACGTTTTTAAAAAGACAGTTATTCATTCATTCATTCATTTATTTATGTGTTTGAAATAAATCATTTTATTTTAAACAGAATGCATTTCTTCAATGTTCTTCGAACACACTGAAAGCAGTACTAAATAAGTTGATGAAATTAGGTTTAATTCATTACACACACAATTTGCATGGTGAAATGTGTGGCTTGTGAAATATCAGGAAAATTCATGGTAGAGTATACCATATGATCTCCATGGCATTGCACACTATTTAGCCTGTGTGGCAGTGCATACTATTTAGCCTGCATGGCAGTGCATACTATTTAACTTGCATGGCAGTGCATACTATATGGAAGTGACAAGCACTTCTATTTAGATGACTAACATCATATTTGACAACCTAACACCTGTCTGTAAAATTATTTGAAGTGGGACATCTAAGCTAGTGGTTCTCAACCTTTTTGAGACTGCGGCCTGGTGAATACCTTTTTTATTAGACAATAAGGGACCCAGTCCAAAGAAGTTTCATTCGTAAACACCTTTCCATTCTTTAAAGCTCATACATTAAACTATCATAAGCACAAATAATTAATTATGACATAATCATAAGGCGAATTAACACATTCCTTTTATTAATATATACTTCATACAATAATTTCTTACCACCCATGTATATTTTAGATCAAACTAGAGCTTTTTTTATATTTGGAGAAAAAAAGGCGCGGACCTCATTCTGGATTCGAACCAGGGTCCCCGCATTGAGCACGCGGTGTCTTGACCTACTAGACGAATGAGGACAAGAACAAACGCATTTTTCTCCGTATATGAGGATGTAAGATATTATTACCCTTCACAGGGATAACACAATTGCCAAATAATGGTCAACACAGAAAAGCCTCCGGGGCGAGATTTTTTGTAAGTTTTTCGCGGGGAAATTTATTATATAATAATTTTTGGCACCCATGTATATATAGTTAAAACTAGAGCTTTTTGTTTTTGGAGAAAAGGGGACGCCGTCCTCATCCTGGATTCGAACCATGGTCTCCGGGTGGCAAAAAATTATTGTATAATAAATTCTCCACGAAAAACTCACAAAAATCTCGCCCCGGAGGCTTTTCTGTGTTGACCATATTTGGCAATTGTGTTATCCCTGCGGAGGGTAATAATATCTTACATCCTTATATACGGAGAAAAATGCGTTTGTTCTAGTCTTCGTTCATCTAGTGGGTGAAGACACTACAGGATCAAAACGAGGACCCTGGTTCGAATCCAGGATGAGGATGGCGCCTCTTTTTCTTAAAAAACAGAAAGCTCTAGTTTGAGTTACATATACGTGGGTGGCAAAAATTATTGTATAATAAATTCCCCCATGAAAAACTCAAAAACCTTGCCCCGGAGGTTTTACTGTGTTGACCTTTATTTGGCAATTGTGGTATCCATGGGATATATAAGAGTAATAATGTCTTTTGTATAAACTTTGCTGATACACTTCCTTGCTGGTTGGTCACTGGAATTTGCAACATGGATGTTATTTCGTTCAGTTTTAAGAACAGAGGATGCACTGAGTACTATTGTAATCGGCTTTTTATGACCGGTTATAATGTGATGTATACCCCTTCTCGAATGCTAAAAGATATTGACGTTTGAAAATTCTCTATCATTCATGAATACTTACATATTTAAAAATACACTGCTTGGTCACCAACATTTGCTGCACAGATGTTATTTGAGCATTCTGGGTTTGAGTTTTTCAGCGCATTCGCGAATATTATTCTCCTCAAAATATTTCTAAGATAAAATATATATTCATGAAAAATGCTTAGAGAACTAAAATGACAAATTCTTGGAGAAGCTCTCATGGCCCGGTATAGCTGATATGCCAGGACCCGGACAATAAAAGACACTAAGCAACCTACAATGCAACCCCTAAGTAATGATATCAGCCTCTATAAGTTATGAGTTGTAACTTATGACACACTGGCCTAACTGAGAATGGACTTGTAGTGGCTTGGATTCCCCTAGAAAAATAAAAATTACAAATGCATGTGCGTAGAATTGGATTAAAGGTTATAACCTCTCACTCTAGACTCTGAGGCTAGTCATGTCAATGACTCAACAAATACTAAAGATTTTATTTGTAGTTTAATCCTCTGTGCACCCTTTTAAGAGAGGCACATGTTTTTTATGGTTGTATTTTTGAGCATAACATGCAACGATTGTTTCCAATGAGTCATTTAAGATTATAAATTAAGAGATAAGAGACCATTAGCTTAATGTGATCTTTGAATTACGTTACATTTACATTATCATTACAAGTTGCATTAATTGCAGTTACCATTAATAATGTACTTACTGTGTTCACATCTGCTTCCTGTGAAGCCACTTGAACAAACACAAATGCCATTTCTAATATCACATGTGGCATTGTTGTAACAATGGCATTTGTGCTTGCAGTTACGTCCGAATCTTCCTGGAGGGCAAGCTAACAATAGCAAAATGATAATATTTAGTGAAAGGGACATAAATACATTAAATAAATGAATCACAAAATGATTAATATAAATCTTATTACTTTTGTGACAGAAACGCCCATGAAAGCCTGGCTCACAAACACATTCTCCACTGACAGCGTTACAAGCTGAGTGGTTCCGACAACGACATTTTCTGCTACAATTGTCGCCAAAATATCCGCTGGAGCAAGCTATTGAGGATTGAAAATGACCTTCGTTTAGACATACACTATATATACCCAAAAGTATCCGGACACTTTGGATTTTTTGTTTTTTTTTTCGAATTTCTAAAAAACTACTCGGCCAATTATTCTCTAACTTTGGAGATATATAGAACATGCTTGTATGCACACTTTGCAATAAAGTTTCGGTGACTTGTGCATTTAGGGGACCACCCACATATTGACAAAGTGAAAAAATATATTTGATCACCCTGTATCATAAAAAGCTGGAAATTATTTGTAACTTTCAGAAAATATTTAACCAGCTATGCTTAATGCCAGTGTGCATTTTCGTAAAACAAACATGTATATTCATGAAGATAGAAACGTTTCTTTAAGAAAATCCAAACTTTATCACTTGTTTTTCTTACAATATCCACAATTTTCAGTCAAATTTCACAAAACTTACAGAACATTTGTCAACGTACAAGAAAAATATTATACTTAAATTAGAAATTAATATATTGAATACACGATGAGATATGAGCATTTGAAGAAAATAATTTTTTACTGCGCATGCGCGAAAGATATGAATAACTTTCTTTCATAATTTTGTAGTCAATAGTATAGGGCAACTTAAAAAAAATACCAGTGGGATATCTTGAAAATTCAGAAAGTTATCGACAATATAGTGAGCCGTATTTCTCTAATTCTCTGAAAGTAGCTAGATGATAAGGGTTTTTTCCACAAATTGTCATATTCCAAATTACCAAACACCCCTGTTCTGAAAATGAAATATTCCAGATTTATGCAAATAAGGATCAAAAGTATCCGGGCATCTCTCTACGTGGTGGATTCGAGTTGTGAAAGTGAACCACATGAAATCTGTGGATAAAGTTTGTGCGGATTTTCAAAAAGCCTCTGGATGCAACGTCAGCACAAAAACAGTTCGTCAGGAACTGCAAAGTCTTGGTTTTCATGGCCGAGCAGCTGCATATAAACCAAGCATTACTGCAATCAATGTCAAGCGTCGCTTACAATGATTCAAAGTGTGCAAAACATGGAGCCTGCAGCAGTGGTGTCAAGTGTTATGGAGCGATGAACTACGGTAAACTATTTGGCAATCAGATGGTAGAGACTGGATGTGGAGAATGCTGGGTAAACGCTTTTTACTTGACTGTATTGTGCCGCAAGTTAAGTTTGATGGTGGAAGCATAATGGTTTGGGGTGGTTTCTCATGGTTCGAGCTTGGCACTTTAATTCCTTTGAAGGGAACTCTGAAGATGGAAGGCTATCTCGACATTTCGGACAATTCCACGCTGCCCACATTGTGGCAACAGTTTGGAGTAGGTTCATTCTTGTTTCAACAAGATCGTGCTCCTATCCACACAGCACAGGCTGTACAGAGCTGGTTTGCTGACATGGATGTTGAGGAATTGGACTGGCCTGCTCAGAGCCCAGACCTAAATCCCATAGAACACCTATGGGATGAATTAGAACGTCGACTGCGAGCTAGGCCAGAATGCCCCACATTGGCGAAAGAGCTGACTAATATTCTTTTGCAAGAATGGCATGCAATTCCCACTGAAAAATTCCAGAAACTAGTAGATAGCCCCACTTCATACTAATTTTTGACTTCTTGTTGGTTTGTTGTATTTTTATGACGAAAGGACAACAATGGTCATTCTGCACCAAGCAAGGTTTTTGACTTCTGTAAAGGAGAAGAAAAATATCCTGGTGTACGGATACTTTTTATCCTTATTTGCATAAATCTGGAATATTTCATTCTCAGATGAATATGACAATTTGTGGAAAAACCCCTTATCATCTAGCTACTTTTAGAGAATTTGAGAAATACGGCTCACTATATCATCGATAACTTTCTGAATTTTCAAGATATTCCACTGGTATTTTTTTTAAGTTGCTCTATACTATTGACTACAAAATTATGAAAGAAAGTTATTCATATCTTTCGCGCATGCGCATTAAAATATTATTTTCTTTAAATGCTTATATCTCATCGTGTATTCAATATATTAATTTCTAATTTAAGTATAATATTTTTTTTGTACGTTGACAAATGTTCTGTAAGTTTCGTGAAATTTGACTGAAAATTGTGGATATTATAAGCAAAAAATATGTGACAAAATTTGGGTTTTCTTAAAGAAACGTTTGTATCTTCATGAATATACATGTTTGTTTTACGAAAATGCACACAGGCATTAAGCATAGCTGACTAAATATTTTTTGAAAGTTACAAATAATTTTCGGCTTTTTATAATACAGGGTGATTAACTATATTTTTTCACTTTGTCAACATGTGGGTGGTTTTCTAAATACACAAGTCACCTAAACTTTATTGGACAGTATGCATTCAAACATATTCTATATAACTCCACAGTTAGAGAACAATTGGTCATGTAGTTTTTTAGAAATTCGAAATTAAAAAATTCAAAGTGTCCGGATACTTTTGGGCATATAGTGTATGCAAACGGGATGATATCCCACATCATGCAGTTAATCACATAATGTTTCAATGTTAAATTAATGTATGCTTTACAAAATATATAATGGTTTAATATAGTTTCTTGTTATTTTTAACTTTATGCTCCAAGACTGGAGATCAGAAGGAGAAAAACTGCATTTTCAGATTATCTTACAAGAGATACTGCATTTCAAGACTGTCATGGGAAACACTGCATCTCAAGACTGTCATAGGACGCACTGCATCTCAAGACTGTCATAGGAAGCACTGCATCTCAAGATGTCATTGGAGAACTATTGCATCGCAAGACTGGGAAATATACTACAGCCAAAGAGTATTGTAGGAGACGTAGTAGAGTAGGAATGTTGCAAGCATATTGTAGGAGAATTTTATCACGAAACTGTTGTATGAGAGATATATCACAAAGCTGTCATAGTAGTAATATCATATCCTGAGAGTATCTATTATGGAAAATATATTAAAGCTACAATTGGAGACATCTCCAAAGACGGTCACAGGAGATACGTTGCAAGACTGTCACCAACAATATGTTATATCGCAAGGCTGCCATAAGAGAGATGGTTTACCTTAAGACTGTCCTGAGATATACAGGTTGCGATAAAAAGTTCATAAACTTTTTTTTACATATTTCCGAAGCGTCGACCTTCTATACATAATTAAAAATTTATATCGTAAATTTGTAAATAACATTTATTAGGCTACTAGTTATGATATTTAGCATGAAAATTTACAAGAAATGTTCAAAATTTCCTCCTTTTGCTTCAACACAGTTATAGAGACGTTTCGGTATATTCCCAACGACGGTTGCGCATTGTTAGACAGTTATTTCCTCCAAGTCTCGTCGCAACGCCATTTTTCACCGCTTTTGTCGACCTAAACTGTCCACTAGAGATCTGTTCCAGTAACGACCAAATAGAAAAATCCATGAGGTTAAAATCCGGAAAATCTGGCGACCAAACATCTTTGCCTCAAAATCCTGGAAACAAGTCTTGGAACATTGCAATTGTTGTTTTCGCTCTATGCACCAGTGCCCAGTCTTGTTGTAGTGTAAAACCGTTTCCACCAAAGTGCTTTACCGCCCATGGCTGCAAGATGTCTTGAAGAAAGACTTCTCGGCAAGTTTCGGCCTTAATTTTTACATTCCGGTCGATAAATATCAAACGTGTTTTTCCTGCGGTGTAGATACCAACCCAACCCATGGTGGATGCAAGAAAATGATTACAAGTGATAGTTTTTGTAGCAGTTGTTTTCTTTTGGCCTTTCTTGAGTAGTTATCGATGGTTTTGACGGTTCTGCCACTGCTGGATAGTAAATATTTTCTCGTCCATAAAAGGAATTTTTTTGAGACGATCACCAGCGATCAGCTGAAGCATAAGACATGCTTTTTCCAACCGCTTTGCTTTCATTACATCACTGAGAAAGTGTGCACAGTCTATGTTGTAGCTACTCATTCCTAATTTCTTATGCATACTAACATCAACACTATACTCACTTATTTTGAGTTCTTTCGCATTGAGCGTTCTTGATTGTGATAGATTCTATATAGAATCTTGTTGATGTTTTTTGGTGTGGTCACGATGGTAGGGCGACCACGACAAGGACGATCTGACGTGCTTTCCCACTCCTGAAAGCATTTCACTGCAGCATAGGTCGTAACTTTTAGTATCCAGTTATTCTGACAATTTTAGCTGTTTTCATTCCAGATTTATGCAATTCAACAACGGTTATGTGCTTGTTATATCGGCCTATTTCTTATGGCACAACAAAATCTCTTTACTAGTATTACAACATTTAATTGTATTAATAGAAACCTACACCGAAAAAACCAACAATCAAATTTTTAAAAGAGAACAACACCTTTTACTGTTGCCACTTAAAAGTCATAAAAAAAATTCTAATAAAATGAAATAATGGAGACACAAAACAAAGTGTACAAACATTTATCGCACGCTGTATAGTCAGTGGCGGATTTACCAATAGGCCAAGTGGACTGAAGCCTACAGTGGCAAATTTCTGACAAGAAGTTTGCAAAGGCAGTGCTGAAGTTTTTGGTAGCTAACTGAATTATTAATTTTGAATTCTTACATTCAGAGACATACCTAGGCATTGACAAAGGGAGAGTTGCCATGGACAATGCCTTGAGAATGGCTCAAAAACTGCCTCGAAAACGTGTAAAAAGGTGAATTTAAAATATCTGCCAAGAGCGTCAAATTAAGAATTTGACAGAAGCGTCAAAATTTCACTTATGCCTCTAAAGTATGGTCAGAGCCTATGGGTGGCAAAATGTGTCAGAACCTATGGGTGGCAAATCCTAAGCCCGCTGCCTATGGATATATTGCATGCTGGGACTGCTATAAGGAAAATATTACATCATCAATCTGTTATGGGAAAGGTGTTACATGTCAAAACTATCATCATAGAAGAGACATTATGCACCAAGATAATCACATAAAACGTATTTTATCTCAAGTGTTACAGGATTATCATTTCTTTCCAAGACTGTCAAGTGGGATAAAAGTTATACTCCAAGACTGTTATGGTTTCTATTTCAATACTGGCATGGTTTGTGTTTCAAGGCTGTGATATCAGGAGTGATATCAGGTCTCAAAATCGACTGCATGATCGTAACCCTGACATGGCGTGACAAAATAATCTTGTGTAATAATAAGTAAAGGTTTGATGGTGATAGTAAAATAAAAATGTAAAAAAGCACATACCTATGAATACAAATTTTACATTTACATAGAATATACGTAATTAAAAAATAATAAACATTTATCAATTTCCTTTATGGTAGTTGTAAATTAAAATGTTAAAAAACTTTATCAAAAGAGTCTACTTCTTGGGTTCGTTGATGACTCCATACATAAGATAAATCATTGGCAAGGAAAATACTTTAACGCACATAATTCATGTCTTATAAATTTTGCTTCGTATAATTTGTGGGAGGGTATAGAGACATACGTTTTTCACAGTACGTTCCTGTCCACCCCGGCAGACAGTAACACTGTCCAGTTATACTATCACAAGTAAATGTCTTGGAACAGTTACATTTCTGCTCGCAAAGTCGACCATAGGTCCCTGGTCTGCAATTGACAACAGCCGAACTATCTAAAGAAATGAAAAACCTACATTAAACCAACAGTTAAAAGGATAACCATTTAAAAACCATTTAGAACTCTGTTTTACCTTGCAACATGCATCCCAATTTCCCATATGGGCAGTACTTCTCACAAAAAATTCCCGAAAATCCACGTTTGCAATTGCAGTGACCAGTCTGTGCAAGAGGAAAGCAAAAAATTATGAAAAATAAACCAAAAAACTGACGAATAGAATGGAAATAATATAGAGCTAAATATCGACACAACCTCTGTGTTGCAGAACTCTGTATTTTTACGAATACAAAGACATGGCTTTTCACAATTGGAACCATAGGTGAATGAATAACACTTCTGTTTGCACCGTTTACCAAAACGTCCAGGTTTACAGATGCAATGGCCATGGTGGCGATCACAAATTCCAGTTGGACATGATTTGGGGCAATTTCTTTGACAATCAATTCCATATTTACCTGTAAGGATATGTGTAAAATCAAAGGACTTTTATTTTCTAGTTGTGGAATGTATCATATTCCAATTGAAAAAAAAAGTTAAAATTTAATAAATAACCAGTTATACTGTATTCAAAAAGAATTACTTTCTAATAAAAGATAAAGTTACAATATAGTGGAAAAACGAATTACATTCTATGTCATAAAAACAAATTATAATTT
>QLNU02014802.1:29867202-29886287 GCA_006491805.2 Dysdera silvatica
AAAAGATAAAGTTATAATCTAGTGGAAAGACGAATTACATTCTATGTCATGAAAACAAATTCTAATTTACGTCATGATGAACACATATTTTATGTCATAATGAACAAACTATATTTTACGTCATAATGAACAAATTATATTTTACATCATGATGAACAGATTATAGTTTGTAAGTTATATTTTAGACCAGAAAAATATACCATATTACAACAGATTCACATTTTACAAACCTCAAACTTATAGACTCGCATTTTATAAACCTCAAACTTATAGACTCGCATTTTATAAACCTCCAACTTATGAACTACATATTTTTATGAACCACTGCATTAGCCCCGAAAAGTGTTTCATACAAGAAATGTTAATTACCATTTAAGAACTTTAGATCTTACAAATTTTTTAGAGAGGGGTTCCCGTGAGTGTAAAATCGAGAGGGTCTACTGTGTTTAGAATATGAATAGAAACGTAGATGGATTTTTTTACCATATCACATCATAGATATTGAGATACAGTTTCAACATTAAAGCAAAAATAAATAAAGTGTTCAAAAACGACAAAATATTGTAAAAATCACATTATTGTCAAAAGTAAAAATTACAATAATGCAAAAAATTTGATTACTATAAATCCAACACAATCAATTATTATTATTAGGGATTGTTACTAATTTATGTTACAATATTGTTATGGATTATATAACAATGTAATCAATTATGATAACACAATTCAGCACACAAGTAATCAACTGATAAAATACAATATACTCAACAGCTACTAACATCAATGTCTGATGATTGAAGTATCTTCATGTGATGATCTATCTTTTTACAATGTCATGTCTTTGTAGGATAATGTTACGTCTTCATATGATAATGCCATATTTAAGTATGGTGATATGTCTTGGTATGATAATGCCATGTCTATGTATGTATATGTCTTGGTATGGTGTTGTACAAGAGGTCCTTCTGGTTGTATTTAGAGATGAATTAGTGATTATGAAGAAAGACTGCACATTGCACTGTGACATTTATATACGACTCCATTATAAGGTTTTACTTTTGCTGGTTGAATGTTGTTAATTGGCACAACAAAACAAATAATTATGAGAAAAATGTCATGCCACAGGGCAAAGGCACAATAATTTTCATTACACAGATGTTGATGAAGCATGTTGGTGCTCATTGCAAGGAGATGACATGCACATCTTGGGTATGTTTAAGTTAAAAATTTTATAGAATACAGCGATCTATGTTGAAGGGTTGAAAATCAGAGCTAGAATGATACGTTCGATCCGGAAGTGTTCTAGGAATGATCTGACTCGGACCGTGATTGGTCAGTCTAAGGTGACATAAGAGGTGCTAATCATTTCTAATGGCAGTTTGATCTTGCAGAAGGTTGAAAGTGATGTGATGAATGCATACTTTCGGTTGTCTCACTTGACGCCAACAAAACTGCAATATATTGAAGGGAGTTCAAACTTGGTTAATATCCCAATAACCTCGCATCCGGTCATTCTGTGAAAAAGTTGTGCGACTACCCATATTTCTTGGGAATGGGTTTTATGGAAACTGTGTGGAAACGTCTTAGTGGGGGAAAAAAGGGTAGCAAAAGAGCAATGCAGCAAGGGGCATGACATGCCCCAATGTCATGTTTTCACAACACCGTCATGTCTTGGTATGATGATGATGCCTGAAAATCACATGATATTAATGAAGTAAGGACTTCAATTACACCTTCGAGTTAATGCCACACTATTCGCTATGAGAGACAAAGTAACTGTCAGTTAAAGGAAACCATTGAAAACTTTAAATTAACAGCTAACCAAAAAAATGTGCAACTTCTTTAATACGGGAAAATTAATAATTCATAGCAATGACTCAAATAATGACTTACGAAAAAAATGAAAAATCAATAAGACATAAGGGGAAAAGAATATACATGTTCTTTACCATGAGGGCAGTTATTTTCGCAGTTAAATCCCTTGTCATTTAACGGACAAATGCATTTTCCAGTGATGGGATTACAAGTCCCATTATGCGAACACGAACAACGCTCCTTACAACCTAGACCATACATTCCCTGAAAAGGTAAAATTATAATTTTATATACGATACAACAATAAGTGAAATTTATAGCCTTATATTTTAATTAAATAATAAATTAAAATAGAAAATTCATAATTTTATATTTTAATTAAAACGAATTAAAATATACAATTTCTATCACATATTGGAATTAGATAAAAAATTAAAATGCAAAAATCATAATCTCATATTTTAATTAGATAAAAATATGATGAACTTACTGCATTACATGGTTGCACAGGTCCTTGAAAACCAGCTTTGCAAACACAGCTTGTTTATAATGGCTACAAATAGCTCCATTTTGGCAATCTTGGCAGAATATGAGCAATTATCTCCCGAATGTTCCCGAGTCACAAACTTAAAATAAAAATAAATAGTTATTTGTTTACGTGAATAATAGTAAATACAACATAGACATAAACTGATGCTCAAGGTGCTAAGGGATAATTAATAACACCAGTGGCATACTCAGAGAGATGTAAAAGAGAACACACACAAAATAATTTTCTCTGGCATCAAAAATTTATAAAAATTGTCTGCAACATCTGTTTTCTAGGGTAAAACAGACGATATGCATTCCTAAAATTAGTTTCTGGGTACGACACTGAATACAGTTATACATAATTCACGGCATATGGAAGGAAATATAACTGAATTTAGTTAATATGAAAATATGTATAAACTTTTTAAAGAATTAAACAAATCTTCTTCTTCTTTTTTCCCCCCTTCTTTTCTTTTTTTTTTGTTTGTTTGTTTATGGTCATGCTGCATCGGGACCTACTGTTTTCCGAGGAATCCGAACCTCTGGACCTACAATTTTCCGAGGAATCCAAACCTCTTAAGGTCCAGGGAACCAAACCCTGGACTACAGTGAGAAGAGCGAAAATAAATCTCATAAACAGTATGAAGAATCAGAGTGAAAGTTGTACAGTTGACAGGGGTGATCATATGCTTTATTAAAATTTTAGAAACTCTACGTGGAGTTTTTTTTTTTTTTTATGCATTCCTTCTGTTTCCATCTGTACAAGTCACGTAGGTTTTACATTAATGGCTGTACTGTACTGTACTCCATATCCAACTTCCAAAACCTTGCAATAAAAACTCGTTTTAATTCAAAATAGCATGAAGTCTAAACATCGATAGAATTACATTTGCTTTTAAAGGCTATCTTTTAAACCTTTAGCACAAATTTAATAATTGCTGTACGTGTCTCACCAACAGCTCTATAAAAAGCCTTACATGTCAGAATAAATGGAAGATACCTAATGGATTCTTTAAATGCTCAAGAGCACCAGCAATGAATTCTTTAGATAATAAAAAGAACATGTAATGAATCCTTTACATATCCAAGATGATCGGCAACAAATTCTTTAGATGTTCAAGAACTACGACATGCATTTTTTTTCTATCAAGTGAGGAAAAAATTTTATTTGAAAAGATACTTTCAAAGGTTAAGTTGCATATATTACTAACGCTTTCATAAAGAGCTCATTTGTGTTTAATGGTGCAAAGACAGTTGAGATCATGCTGTGCCACGATCTACATTTTTTTCAGGGATATAAGCCTTCATTGCCTTGGGATTCAAACCTGTGACTACTGAAAAGTGCATGACATGTGGTGCTTGGCACCTGTTAAAATCAAATCTGTATTACATGATTGGCGGCTAAACGAGTCACCAATCCGGCACAGCAGAGCGGTCTTTAATAAAGACATCAGAGAACAGAAGTGGTCCACGATTTACAGTTTGGTGCGTTTATATAGCAAATATTATATATGGGGAGCACAGAGTGAAGGTGGGTAAGATCCATCAGCTCACATTTTGAAAGAAACAAGCCTGAAGTTGATACACACTATTTCTATCGTTTGGTGATTTTTTTTTTTTTATCATTGGGCGAGAAATAAGGCAGATATGAACTTGGTTCAATATTGCAGAGAATAAGATAGAGTCTGAGTAAGGATAGGATAGGAATACAATGGAACCTGGTAAAGTGGCCGTTTTTAATAAGAGACAAGTGATAAGGACTTAGTCTTGCCTATACCAAAGTCTGTCGTGTATTGTGGCCACCTGTCTATGGTGACCACTGTAGTCCAGTCCCAAAGGCGATCGATTTAGGCAGGTTCTACTGTAATTTCATACATGGGGAAAATGAACTTTGATTCATTTTATCTGCGTGTGTAAACTTTTGCTGCATCTGTTTTGGATACCATTATAAATAAATCCAACAAACATAAATGAGAAAATTTCATCACGACATCCACACAAAATTCAAGGTAAATTAAATTTTCATATGTCTGGTTGAAAGAACTTACGGTTTTGAGGTGGCTTGCTTTTGTATACTAAATTGTAAAGTCCGTCATTTTGAAGCTGGGATTTTATGATGAGATTTTCTTCCATCTGCAGATATGCTGGATCAGGCAAGTCTCCACGAATTGGTCCATCATCAAAATCGTCCTCTAGAAGAAACAACAGTTACTACGAAATAGTTATGGTAACAAATGGTGGAAGATCAAATCTTAAGAGGTTTCAAGTGGAACTAGTGATGCACTATAATGACTATTAATGAAATGTTTTTGTAATCAAAAGAATCACAATCAACTCAAAGACAGATTTAACAATCGAGATGTTCGATGGTAATCACAAGTCAGCAATTACCCCACCACTCCTTCGCTGCAAGTTACCCACTGTTCTATTTTCAAGCTCCAGAAGTTGTCCTGTCAATTTGTCTTGGGACAGTCGATTGATCAAAATAGGGTATGGGACCTTTGTAGGTGCATATTTAACAAAACTGCTTTGATAATGAATAACAGATGCAATAGATTAATTTCAAAAGAATTAGATGGACTCCCTTTTCCACATGGAAATATGAAATTAGCTTAAGAATTTCCTGAATTAAAAAAAAACCCATCACAAACAAGAATGTTGTAAGTTTCCCTTCATTTTTTATTATTGTAAACACACAGAAACTTTATTTTTTAATTCATTGTGTAATAGACATTGTGTTGCAGATGTTAGAGATTAATCTTACTTTAATCGTGAGAGAAAGCCAAAATCCAATAATTCAATAATTAAAAAATCATATTCAAAAGAAGAAAATCGAAAAACAACTGTTGTGTTGCCACTATGAAACTGCATTTAAAAGAACTCTATCGCAAAATTCCCCTTTCTACGCGTGCGTCATGCTTCTTTAAATTCTTCTCCCAGTCTTTTAATAATTATCCAACAATTGTATGTATATAATAATTAAAAATTATCTCTTTACAACCCCTGTGCTGATTTTATATGAGAACCATAGAAATGATATAAATTATGGTATATACATCACTTCGAGTGATTCAAAAATAAACCCTCTAGTATTTTAAGCTGCATTTAGTCTTAAAGTTATTTATAAATATATTTAAATTGTTTTTGACATCACAAGAAATGTGCAGAAAATATAGTATACGATATAGTATTTATATTCAAAAACATGGCTGGTAAAGATACAATTACAATTGCATTTTATCATTTGTTGCAAACACTAGCCAAATATCATACATCAGTAAATAGAAATGGTAGTCAAATTTTTTTTTTTTTGCATATATAATCTAATCTGGTTGAACGTGAAGATCCATAAGATTGAGGTAGTTGCATTTTAGCGAAGTGTGATCACGAGATGTTTTCATGATGGAAAGATTCAAGCCTTCATTAACAAGCACTTGTAATCATGAGTCAGCAATCGATAAGTTCTATGAGCATGAGTTGCACCTGCTCACGAGACAAGCAATATGCAATTACAAGATGTTTTTTATGATCAAAGGAATCACAAACGGTACATGATCCACTTCAAACGAACACATATAACTCGGTTGCTGACTGTGAATCGACTTGAATCTGTGCATTTACATTGGCCCTGCGGTGGCGCAGTGTGGTAACGCGTTCTCCTATTGCGCGGCTAATCCGGGTTCGACTCCCAGCAGTGCAAAAAGAACGCTTACTCAGAGATCTCATAAAAGATCGCACTGCTCACTGTAGTCCGGGGTTTGGTTCCCCAGGCCTTAAGAGGTTCGGATTCCTCGGAAAACTGTAGGTCCCGGCGCAGCATGACCACTGTAGTCTTTGAGCCGTAAAACCAAAAAACAAACAAACAAAGCATTTACATTGACGTAAGAAATATTATCTACATAATTAATTGTTACTTTATTGTTATTAAAATGCTGCGATGGTTATTTAAAAAATACACGGTTTGGATTTGTTTCTACTAAGCTTGAAATAACAAACCAACCAATGCTTAGGCAGGATTTAAGTTCGGGGAGGGTTCAAAAATTTTTACAGCATGTATCGATACAATCACAGCATGCAAGGCCGTAGCCAAGTCCCATTAAAAATTTAGTTTCGGAGGGGACTGGTCCCTAAGGTACCCGCCTCCGAATACGGGCATGAAACCAATGATTAAGAAAGTAGTACCACACACAGTGTGATGCAATGCATCGAATCAGAGCTGAAACCATAGAGAGGTTTTGAGATATTCAATTAATCGAGACAATCGACCAAAGCATCTCGCAATCGCACATTGCTAAGTGCAGCCTGATTTCCAGATGACCTTTTTCTAAATTTTTAATTCCAATTTTTAAACATTTTAAACTAAATTGAATGAAAATTCTATACAAAAACAAAATGCTTTTAGAACACGTTATTGAATTTTAAAATGATAGTAACATAGATAAGATAGCAACTGCACACAGAAGCACTCTATATGTGACAACATCAACGGCTGCAAGTAAAATCTATTGTGTTGCATGGGAATCCAAGTGATCTTCCTTTTTAATGTGCATCGAGTGAAAAGGATAAGGTCTGCATTATATTTCCAAAAATATCTTAATAACTTCTACCACTGGCTGCAAATTAAAGAAATATGCACATTCTAAATTTAATATTTTCACAGAAAATACATTACATAGAAATGTCAAAATATACCTTTTATATCACATTTTCGTTGGTCTTCTAGCAACACAAAACCGGCCTGACATGAGCATTGAAAAGATCCATGCATATTCTTACAAATATGGTCACAACCGCCATTATTTTTTAAGCATTCATCAACATCTGAAATAATTGATATCTGTATATGGAAATTGTGCATAAATGAAGTACATTAAGCATTTAATCATTTAATTAAAAGTAAATCCATTTGACTTACATGTATATGCTGGCGCAGTATAGCCCAGATGCTCTTGCGCCATAAAAAAGCCAAACAAACAAACATGTATATGCAGGGGAGGGGAGGATTTGAGAGTCCCTCATCCTCCTTTCATAACCTTCCTCTCATTATAACAATGTAACCCCCTTTATTAATTTTCGGCACATGCAGTGGTTTGACTGTATGTACACTGGTACTCAAACTAAAAGCATTAATCTACAAACTATTAACAAAGTTAACAAATTGTTAACTAAGCTAATCAACAAATTGTTAACTAAGCTAATCAACAAATTGTTAACTAAGCTAATCAACAAATTGTTAACAAGTTTAATCTAGAAACTATTAACAGTGCCAATCTACAAATTTTCAACAAGGTTAATTTACAAACTATTAATGAAGTTAATCTACAAAAGTATGCATAATTTAACCCCCCCCTCACCCCCCACAAGGCCAACCACATTAGTAGAACCCGAATTTCTATTTCTATGCACTTGAATGTTTTTGCATATTTCGACTTTGTGTGCATATTTTGAATATTTTGGCATATTTCTACAGATTTTAGTATATTTCTGCATAATTTTCATAAAATTTTCAAAACGTGTGTATTTGACTTGTAATACCCACTTGTAATTCAATCAATTAGATTAATTTGACGTTCCTTTTTTTAAAGGCTTTTTTTTTTTAAATAAGAATAAAAAAAATGCTACAGAATATGTTTCAAGTGTAAATGATATAATTAGATAATATTAAAGTTAGAAAAAAATAATTTTATGAGTCTTCACATTTCTGTGATGATGTTTCGCAATATGCGTAATACTTTCCAAGATAAAAAAAAAACAAGTGTAATATTTTTCTTTGTATTAAGCCATGGGTGCCGGCAGGTATAGACAAAGGTGGGTCATTGCCACTCCCCCTATATTTTGGTTTTCTTTTAAAAAAAAAGTAAAATTAAAAAGGTGAGATAGAAAATTTCCATTTTTTAGGGCCTTTGTCCTCCACACTAGATTCAGCCTTGCCGGAGTTCTTAAACCCAAGCCAATGCTTATGATATCATATTTTCAAACATATCCCCGTACATGTTTCATACATTTTGGTACATATTTTGTATTATTTTTACACATGATCATATTCAAGGACGTAACAAAGTGATATTTTTTATGCATTTCAGTATATATGTTATGTAATAATTCCAAGAACACTTGCACTGTTTCAATAAATTGTTATTTTATACATTTCGAAACATCGCTTATGAGTAGGGTCCAAATTTCTATGCACTTGCATATTTTGTAATAATTTGGAGAATATTTGCGTATTATTTGGGCTAAATTTTATGCATGAAAATCCGGGTCTTACACACATTAGCATGAAGTTATCAAGGATTATACAACTGAAAGAACTAAGCGCTTCATAAGGCAGAGAACTACTACAAATGCTAATTAATACTCAGCATGACCACTTCTGATAACTATGAAGCGATTCCTCGTGCTGTTCATGAGACTTAATTGAGAGATTCTTTTGTTTGTTTTGTGGTTTTACGGCTCAAAGACTACAGTGGTCATGCTGCGCCGGGACCTACAGTTTTCCGAGGAATCCGAACCTCTTAAGGCCTGGGGAACCAAACCCCGGACTACAGTGAGCAGTGTGATCTTTTATGAGATGAGAGATTCGTATATTTGCAAATTGACTAAAGGTAATGATGTTTCTTTCCATACATTGTCGATTATGTGTGTGTACAGGGTCCTCAATCACATTGGGGAAAATAATTATCTAAATTTTCCAGGGTTTTCACTGATCAATTGTGGAGTGAAACAGGTTGACAGTCCTGAGAGATATAGCTATTCAAGATAGAAGTTAATAAGGTTATTCCTGACTTTCTATGGTTTGACCAAAAAATCTCATTTTCCCCCAACGATTCCAAGATTTTCCAGATTTATGGGGGAATACTATTATAGATTATCCTTTAATTTGAAGTGCTAGTATATATAAAAATATTCAGTAATGTGAATTAATGCTTATTTAACAAACATTATGAAGAAGATAAGAACCATATTCAAACATGCAATGTATTAAAATACAGTAACAAATTTGAAACAAAAGTTATTCAAAATACTAAAAATACTATTATTCTCAGGTAGATAGAATATTTCTGCGGTGTTTGTTTAAAGTGTAGTTTCTAGTTCTCTTGGCATATTTTGACAATTTGGTTGATTAGTAGCCAATTATGGCATCCACGATCCTACTGCACAACTGATCCCATTCTTTCTTCAAACTTCGCTCCACGGTTGTTAATAAACTTGGGTTGAGTAATTTGAGAATGGCACAGATTTGTTGACAGTGGACGAAAATTACATTATAAAATTTGTTTTATGGCACAAGGACAGTTATAAGCATATGGCATAAGGACTCACAGTTTCACGAGGCATCTGAGCATGGAAAAATTCTAAATGGGATTCTCATAACCAGATTATCACTTTTCGATTTTATGCAAATATTCAAGAAGGAAGGAAGGTCACATCTAATATTGTATGTTGCTGCTTGGCATGCAAAAAGAAAAGAAAAAGTCAAGACCAAAGAAAAAAGAAGTAACAAATTTCAAAAAGGAAATTAGAGAAAGAAATTCAGAAAGGAAAGAAATTAAGGTGGGGGGGGGGGCACAAATAAGTTTTACTCTTTTTAAAATGATTTATACAAAAACAGGTCAAAAGGTAAGGAAAATAAAACTATTCATACAGCAAAATCATATCCAAAAACGGCTGTGTACAATTATTTTCATAATGGAAACCATAGTGAAACCAATTTATTTACACTTTAATTTTCTTCATTTTCCTTTCTCCCCTACATTCACTTTTTTAATTCTCATTTTCCATTTGCCTTTCTTATCAATTTTTTTTTCTATAAACAACTTATTCTCTAATTTATTATCTTCATAAATTCTAGAATGCTAGAGGTATGGAGGTAGGAGAGGGTTGGCAGTCCTATTTCCGTGGCTAGGAGCTAAGAATTTTAAGATAATAGCTCAAATTTCACATCTGCAATCAAAGCTAGAAATGGGTGACCAATCAAGCTTGGAAACATGGCCTATAAAACTTAGAAATATGTCTAAACAAAGCATGTAAAAATTAGCCCAGTATGCAAAAGCTAATTAAAAAAAAAAAAGTTTAAAAGAGGTTGCAGAATTAAAATATATGTTTTTAGAGAAATTGGAGCATTTAACGAAAAGATTTTAATTTGGGAAAAACGTCTATTTTGCCAAAATGAGCTTTAAGCTATATGAAATTTAATTCTTTAAATTCATATTAAAAAAACAAACAAAAAAAAACGTAGAGCATATGATTAAAAAAAAAATTTTTTTTTTTCGTCCACAATTTTCTTTTTTAGCTTCCGTATCCTACAATATGAAAGAGCCAATTATTAGTTAAAAATGCATTAAACAATGCATAAGGTAAAAAATATTACAGCAGAATTCTAGTTATCCGGACTGATATTATCTGGATATCCAGATAATTGTCTATAATACCATTACGCAGAAAGGAGAAACAAGGTTACTTTGGTAACCACAAGGTCAAATAACCATCTAAATGAAGAAATATTAGAGATCTGGTTAATTAAATGGTTAGCATAATTAGAATTATCTTGAATACATGAGGGTCATTTTAAAAGTTCTCAACCTTAAAAAAAACATGATTTTTGAGATTTTATTTTTTAACATAGTCAATCTGTAATTCAATACATTGAGACCAACTTTCCAACTCTTTAATACTGTTGTTAAAATGCGATTTGTCCAACTCTGCAAAATAAGTGGTTCTCTCAGTTTAGACTTCATCATTCGAAATGAATCTTCGTCCAGCAAGCCATTTCTTCAGGTTTGGTAAGAAGAAGTAATCGTTGGGAGCCAAATTGGGTGAATATGGCGCATGTGGAAGCACTTTGAAGTGTTGGTCATTAAGTTTTATAGCAGCAACCCACCAAATGTGTTCAGGTGCATTATTATTATTATGGTAGAAGAGCACCAGATATGGACGTTTGGTTTGAAGAGCACCCTTCAATCGGTCTAGTAGTGAAGTATAATGCTCTCCTGTGATGATCCTACCTTTTTCCAGGTAGTCTTTGAGCACCACATCATGAGAATCCCTGAAAATCATAGCCATGACTTTTTCCTGCAGATGAAACCGTTTTTGCTTTTTTTTTGGTGCACTTTCACCCGCTCCCATCCAATCTTTGGACTGCTGTTTCATCTCTGTCGTGTAATGGTGAATCCATGTATCATCTAACATTATGAAACGTCAAGAGAACTTAGTGAAAGCACATTTAAATAAGTCTAAATACTCTTGAGAAATGTTCATATGAATACATTTTGCATTCACCATTAACAAAGGTGTAACCCATCGAGCGGTAAGCTTTTTCATGCCCAAAACATCATGCACAATGTAGTTTATGGGCATCCCGAATGTTTGTCATTTTGAATGGATGTACGACCATGTTTAAATTCAATGCCTATTTTTTACTGTCCCAAACAAAGCCGAAAGTCCTTCAAAGTGGACTCTAAACTTTTTTTTCCATGTCTGATGGAATAAATCTTTTAAAATAAAGTACTTTGTAATAGCTCAAACTTCAATTTTATCCGTTTTCCAGAGAATCCCAAAACTTGCTTACTTTATTCGATCACCACACACAATCAAGTAAACACACATACCTGCAATTTTGCAGCATTCCATCTAACGGATCATACTCCATAAATATCATAGTTATTTGGTCATATTGCCACTACCTATATGTCAGGCCGAGAACTTTTCAAACGACCCAAGTATTACTTCAACTTCTATCAAAATACAAACTCAGCTTTATAGATATTACGATAATGAAGTAAAACTATCCTACCTACACAAGTTTTGTTATCATGATGTAGTGTATAGCCGTTATAACAGGAACAGATTGCAGCTTTATGTCCATCCTTACATTTTTGGTCACAACCACCATTATTTTTGATACAGTGGCTGACTAATTGCTCTGCACTTTCTAAAAAATAGCACAAATATGTCAGTTTTACATTCATTTTCATAAAACTGACAAAATTTATTTCTACATACCTAGGCTTTCGACTCAAATTAGAGATTTCATTTAACTCATGTGAATTCAGAAAGAAAATTGATTATGACCCAGGCTAGAAATCACCAGGTTACCATCCGTGCAACTGTGGCCAACCATGCATGGTCTTATTCAGTGCTATCGTAACCTCCTCATTCCAGAGGTACACATAGAGTGAATCGGGGGAAGATGCTTATTTTTTCATAGTTTCCAATTTTAGTCACAGATAGCAGCATGGGCTTTTCCCCATTGAAGACAATGGGCACTTCGTTAAAATAATTTGTAAAAGGAAGGTCGCGATCTTATGTGTCCGGATTTATAGGAAAAATCATTTATAAGTTTAAGATTTGGACTGCCCAAATTATTTCAATGTGATATATTCAGTCATTATAGATTAAAAAGTATAATGTGAAGTTGTACTTTTCCATACTATTTGTATAGTAGAGGTTTTATTGTTAACGTACTGATATATAACAGCTTTAGTTTTCGCAATCGTCGTCACGTGACTAACATGGCGTCTTACCCCGACTCTAGGGAAAGATGCCTATTTTTTTTCGGGGTGAGATGGCAGATTTAAAAAAATATATATTTTTCATTATTTTAAGTAAATATGCCTCGTACACATGTCCGAACGTCAAATAGAGTACAATGGAGCAAAGAATATCTGCAATTTGCCATGAAGCATGTACGAAGATCCAGACATGCTGGAAATAGCTACAAACAATGATGTGATCATGTTTTGTTTACCTCCTCATTCTACTCATTATCTACAACCTCTTGACAGATATGTTTTTAAATCTTTGAAACATTTTTTTTACAACGCTGTGACAACATTGATGAAAGCACATCCAGGTAAAAAATTATCCAAGGCTCAATTTGGCCCTTTGTTAAAAGAGGCATGGCAGAAGGGAGCAACGCAATATAAAGCTTCTAGTAGTTTTAAAACCTGTGGTATTTGGCCGTATGAGCCAGAAAGTATACCCGAGGAAGCATATTGCATTTCAGATTGTACTCTTTCTTCAGCTACACCAGAAGATCAAGAGGGTCAGACAATAACACAGGACGTATTAGAAAATGTCGAAAGCAGGGTGTTCGTTTGAGGACATATTTCCTATTCCTATTTTACATCCAAAGGAGAAGAAAAAAAGAATGACGACAGTAAGTCTACTAACTGAACATGAACACATCGAGAAAGTGAAAATGAAAGTAGAAAAGAGGAAACAAAACGGAAAAGTTAGTGATTTGCAAATTCGAAAGAAGAAAGGAAAAAACAAAAATAACTGTATTGTTTGCAACATAAATTACAAATTATTATGATAAAAAAGGGCCTAAAGTACCTTGATTAGAGTGTATCATTTGCAAGGAATGGCTTCACAAAACATGCACATCAGAAACAGATATGTGCAATAAATGTGCTGATCCACAGTAACGGTAGCCAGTGGTAAAGGCAATTCATGACTATTAATATCTGAAAAATACTTTACAAATTCATCAGCAATCGCTGAAAAAATGTTTTTAATTTTCTTTTCAGTAGATACCCTGTGTTTTTCCTACTATGTTTTCAATAAATGATGTTTCATTCCTATTAATTTAACGTAAGTACACTTAATACAACTTTGCCATCTTACCCAGTTCTTCGGGGTAAGATGCCCAAAATGCCATAGTATGAAAAGTGCCACAAAACTAACATAAAACAATGAGGTTTGATATCAAAATCTTTCAGTAAGTATAAAAATATTCATAGTATTCATTTCCGATACCCACATTATTTTATTTGAAAACGCCTAAATATAATGTCGTTGAATAGTTAAACTTTCTTCCCCCGATTCACTATATGTGTACCTCTGGAATGAAGTGGTTGCAATGCCTTTTCTACTAAACTAATATAAACTGCAAACTCAGACCAAAGGGTATCTATCATTGGTGCACCTTCAAATCTTTCTTTTAGTGTCACTAAATGGTGCTGGAAAGCTCAGAAAATCACAGGGCAAGAATTTGCTTTTGCGAAAGTTGCATCATGTCAACCAATGCTCGGGTCTTAACACTAGAACTGTGGCACTTCCATTATACCTAGAACCGCGGCTGCGGTCATTTTGACTGCCCTTGAATATTCTTATGTTAACTATAAATATTCTTTAACTATAAATAAATGCAATTTTGTCTTTGTTTCAACAATACTAACACATTTAGGTTAAATCCCAACAATATTCATTTACTATTTTCAATAAGTAGGTTAATTTTAGCAATCGAATAAAATTTTTAGAACATATTTTCTTTCCGGAAAACTATACTTTATGGAAAAAAAAATGTTCTTTAAAATCATAACGTCAACTAAAAATAATTTCACATCAGTTGAGGATACAAGGAGGGGTTGGTCACTCCCCCACCCACCTTTGAGCCGGGATTATATCATGAAAAATGAAAGGGTTTTTATAGTAAAAAAAAAAGCAGAAGTAAAATTTAAACTATTATCAATTTTCAGTTAAATAAACTGGGACAGAAATTAAAATGAATGTTTGTTGCGTCTGGGAGTATTCATAAGGAAAAGGAAATAACTACCGTGTTTTACGACCTAACTTTAATACAAAGATTAAATCGAACTCAATTACACACACAGCAATTACATTCTATATTCCAACGTTCATTCTCGTATTTACATGTCATAGCCCATGATTACATCCTTGCATCACTCTGCCTGTTGCCATCTCTTGACATCCAAATACATAACAGTTCATTCCCCAAAGTTGTTATATGTCCTTAAGGTATTGGGATTTTTTATGTACTCTGGCTGATCTACGGAGTGGTGTATTTTCCGGAGTGGGTTGTAGTAGCTGTAGCGGGGTGTCCCTCTCTGACACATCTGGTTGATGTATCTCTGATGATGCTGCTTCTTCTGAAATCGAAGCCCTCAAGTTAGATGGCTCTTCCTCTTGACTTTGTGAACTAATTGGAAGAGGTATGGGTGTGGGAGTGCGATCAGGCAAGAGCTGAGATGAACTGGATTGGTCCCAGGGAGTTGTTGGTAGAGTATGGGATGTTAACCCATCTAGAAGGATATTGTGTTTTATAATTTGGTTTACATGGTTTTTTTTGCATGAGGCCGTTACTGGTTTTGATCTTGTACATCACTCATCCCATGACTTCTATTACAACCCCAGGTATCCATTTTTCTGTTGTATTAATAATGCTATAGTTACGTATAAACACCAGATCGTTTACCTTAAAATGTCTGCCGGGTAACTGCGTTTCCCTGTTCCTCCTCCTATTATCATCATTGGTTGGTAGTATTCTATCTAAGAGTGTTTTAGGCTTTCTCTGTATTAAAGCTTTCACTGATGAAATTCCTGTAGTACCAGAGGTAGTCCTGAGAGCCAGTATTCTACTCACTTTCATATACCAATCAGTTGTGCTATGTCTTTTTAAATTTTGCTTAACTGTTTGAACCATTCTCTCAACCTGACCATTTGAAGCTGTATGATACGGAGGTGTAAAAACTTGCCAGATGCCATTTTGCGCAGAGAACTTTCTAAATTCCGACGATGAAAATGAAGTATCATTGCCAAATACAACGACATCTGGTAAACAATGAATCGCAAAAATTTCTCTCAACCCCCTGATTATGCTGCAAGACATAAGAGAGTTCATGATTTTAATCTCTGGCCACTTTGAATAGGAATCAACGACAATAAGAAAAACTTTCCCTTAGAAAGGACATGCGAAACCCATATAAATTCTAGACCATGGCTCTGCTGTCTCAATCCATGACTGCGGTTTCACTTTAGGTGGGTTGTGTCGAGTTAACTGACATTTCATGCACTTACGTATCACAGCTTCGATATCTTGATCCCTTTTTGGCTACCAAGCGTAGCTTATAGCTTTGGTATGGATAATTCCTTGGTGCGATGAATGTAGAAAGTTTAGAACATGCGTCTGATACTTTTGTGGAATTATCACCCTGGAACCACCTAGCAGGCAGTTTTTATGAATCGAAAGCTCAGCATCTCTCCTTTTGTACAAGAGGAACTCCATTGGAATTTTCTCTGACCAACCATGTAAAGTCCAATACATCACTTGTGATAAAATCTGGTCATGTTCAGTTGCACTAGCTATTTCCGTTGCCATAAAAGTGAATTCAGTTGGTTCTTCCAGAAAGAGTATTTCCGCTGGATCTGGGATAGGTACTGGGTTGCACGTCAAAGAAATTCCACTGAGTCCATCTGCATTTCCTAGTTTTTTCCCCAGTCTGTGTTGGATTTTGCAATCACAATTCTGTAGTGTTAATTTCCATCGCATCATACGTGGCAATAGAATTAATGGCATCTGTCCATGAGGCCGAAAAATGCTCAGTACTGGTTTGTGATCAGATACAATTTTGAACTTTCTACCAGCTAAATATTAGTGACATTTTCTTATGCCAAAAATTATGGAGAAAGCTTCTCTATCAATGTGAGTATAATTGCTTTCAGTGGGTTGTAAGGTTTTTGAGCCGTAAGCGATAGGTTTCTCACATCCGTCCTCCATAGTGTGGGATAAAACTGCCCCAACCCCATGCGGGAAAGCATCGCAAGTCAGAACTATTGCTTTCTCTGGATCAAAATGGGTCAATACTGTCGTGAAAAGCTACTTCTTGTGTCTCTTTCCAAAACCACTTTTTGTTTTTGTCTAATAGCCTATACAATGGTTCAAGGATATTAGATTTTTGTGGTAAAAAAATTCATAGTATATAATCCACAAAAAGATTTCAGCTCTTGTTTATTTTGTGGCACTGGTGCATAGTGGATTGATTCCACTTTGTCCCTGTCGGGATGTATGCCTTGAGTATTGATCTTGAACCCAAAAAGGTAATTAAAGTTAACCCAAAATTAACACTTTTCCATTTTTAATTTTAATCCCGCTTTTGAAAGTCTTTCAAGAGCAATTTCAACTTTAAAGTCATGTTCCATTTTTGTCTTACCTCCGATAATACCGTCATCGAGGAGTGCAGCTGTTACATTTAGGTTTTTTAAAAGGGTATCCATGCATTGCTGGAAAATTGCTGGGGCACACGAAATTCCAAAAGCAAGTCTTTTTACCTGATATAGACTTTTGATCACGTTTAAAGTGAGAATGTCTGCTGATTTGGAATATACGCTTAGTTGTAAATAAGCACTCTCTAAGTCCAGTTTTGTAAAAACTGTACATCTGGTCAACTTTAAAAATATCTCGTTAGCTGTTGGTAAAGGATATGCAACCTCAGTTAATACTTTATTTACTGTGGCAGCATAGTCACCACATGTCCGTATTTCACCATTATGTTTAATAACTGGTACCACTGGTGTAGCCCATTTTGAGCTAGATGTCTTTTCGAATATTCCAGCTCTTTCCATTTTGTTAATTTCTTTCTCAACCCTCGCTTTGAGAGTGAAAGAAATGCTTCTGTGTTTTAAAAATATCGGCTGGGAATCACCATCAATGTAAATGCTAACTAGGGGACCCTTGTAATTTCCAACCTCGCCATCAAATAAATCAGGAAATTTTTCAACAAAGAATTAACAGTACAATTCACGGAAGCGTATAATTTAGTCCCCAAAGCTATAAACAAAGACCTTCCCAATAAATTTGGTCTGAATCCAATCAATACAAAAAGGGTCAATTTTTCGGACTTACACTGGTATGAAACTTCAACATCCAGGGAACCCAAAGTTGGTAGCTTCTCCTTAGCACCTGGACAAAGGAGAAGATTTACTGGAATTAAATCTGGTTTTACTGGCCACAATTCCTGGTATGTTCGCTCACTAATTATTATGTGACCTCCACCGGAATCTATTTCCATTTCAACTTCTTTGTTGTTGATAAGAACCTTGATGATTAATGGCAGATAAATATCACTATGATTATAATATAAGTGGAAATCACGTGATGTGCTAGCACAATTATCCACATCCAAGTTTAATTTCAAATTTCTGGTTTTGTTTCCTAAGTCATCTATGTGGTTAGTTCGATTTTCAGCTCGTTCGTTTTGTTTATGATTACAGGCTCTTTCTAAGTAACCTACTTTGGAGCAGAAGTTGCATTTCGATGTTTTCTGTTAAAAAAAAAATCAGGTGAATGTTTTCCATATCAAAAGCAGTTTAAGCCTTTCTTGGCTTTAACAGCAGTTCCTTGTACTGGTTTTATTCTTGGTTTATTATGGTTCATTACTGTTTCACTAAATCAACTATTTTTTCCTTGCGTTTCTTTGTTATGTAAGATGGAGTTTTTCAGAAATTTTTTGACGTCTCTAATCCTTTTGCGTCTCTAATCCTTTTGCGCTGCTTCACTGTTTCATCACTGTTTCATTGCGACAGCCATGTCTAATGCTTTTGTTATTACTAAAGCAGGACCTTCTTGGAATAAACAATGTTCGAGTTGGTCATTTCTAATACCACATGCCATGCGGTTATGCAACCGGTCATCCAGGTCTGTAAAATTGCATGTATCACTCAGCCATCAGAGTTTCGCTACATAGTCAGAAACGGATTAATTTTGATACTGGTCTCTTTTATTAAATTTGAATCACTCAACAATTAAATTCAGAGTCGTACTAGAATGTATATCCAGTTTCTCTTTAATAGTTGCGAAAGAACCGTTTTCCAGACTATCTGTTAGTAAAGGATATGCAACTAAATACTATGTTTCACTAAAGCATCCTCAATAGCGGAAGGTAGCATCTCCACAAACTGTTACAAAAACATTCCTTTTTTTAAGGTCTTCCATTATT
>QLNU02014802.1:29890711-29905301 GCA_006491805.2 Dysdera silvatica
AAAATCATCGACAAAGAGTACATCATGGGCACCCATGTGAATATTTCTGGGGTAGTGGGGGGGAGGGGACACCAAGAAAAATTATTACCTCCTTCTCAAGGCTGTCAAGAATTTTAGTGAATGTACAAGATACTAAAATGCTACAAAAATAATTGATACTGCTTGACAATTAGTAATGAGCTAAAAAGTACCTTATTTTAAAATGTGACTGTAAAACTTTTGAAAGTAAATGCATAGCAGAACCTTGCAAATCAAATTTTTGAACAGTTAAGAGGGGAGCTCGAGTCCCCCATATAGGCACCCATGTAAGAGTATGATAATAACAGTGAAGAAGAAGAAGAAAAGCAATATGAGAGTGTTGTGGGAAACAAACTCTCCAATTAACTCTATATGTCCTTTCTCCATTTTACTGCAAAGGAAACCTTCAGATAATCTCCAGATTTCAGGAAACTCTCTTAGAATCCTTAAGATAATCTCCAGATTTCAGGAAACTCTCTTAGAATCCTTAAGATAATCTCCAGATTTCAGGAAACTCTCTTAGAATCCTTAAGATAATCTCCAGATTTCAGGAAACTCTCTTAGAACCCTCCTCCTCCTTCTTCCTCTCATCTAAGTAAATTGCATCTTTTCCACTCTCTGCAAAAGGCAATTCTCTATTCTAAAGGGATAATAACTCCACCATCTAACTCTCCAGCCAGTTACATTATTATTGGATAACATTTTTAAGCTTCATATTTTATAGCGCAAAATAGAGCTTTTTATGTATAGAAGAAGAGATACTGTCCTGTAGGCCACCTAAACTCTATATACGTCTATCTATGCTTTTATTTTCTACTATACGCTCTTATACTATTCATCCATACATTCTATACTCTCTTCACTACTAGCTATCTATACTTTCACAATAATACATAAAAAGACCCAGCTTGAGCTATAAAACGTGGGTATAAAAAAATATTATCTATATCAGTTCCGCACAAGAAAATGACAAAAAACATGCCCTGGTGGCTTCGTGTGTTGACCATTTGGCAATTGTGTCAATTCTGAGAAGCGTAATAACATCTCTGTCAAATAGGCTACTATTATGAAAAACTAGTTTCAAACTATAACTATATCCACACATACCTTTACATGATCGTTCATTGGGTTGAAGCGTATAGCCAGGACTACATTCACAACGGAGGATTTTTTGATGATAGCTGCAAAGTTGTTCACAGCCACCATTATGAGTATCACAAGGACTAATCTCTAGGTGAATAAATTAAATTAATCAGTTGTCAATCTGTTTAATTAAAAACAAACACATGAACGCATTTAATTCATTTTTAAGTTTCATTCGCAAAAATGATTCAAAATTATTAACAGTTCATGATTTTTAATTCAAGCACACTACTGCATAAAGGTATAACGTTTTGTGAAACAGAAGAAATAGAAGAAAAAAGGGAATTAGAATTAGAAGAAAAAAAGCAGAAACCGGTTGTAAAGATCATAATGTACAATTCACCTTGTACGAATAATAGAACTGTTTCAATCTAATAATTAAGGAAGTTTATATTTAAATCAAAGATTTAATTTGCTTTACCAGAAATTTAGTATATGTAAGTCTAATCGATTATTTTATTAATAGTGCTTTGAAGTTCCACAAAGATTTCACCTTTGGACTTCAACGTTCACTTGTAACGTCTTCGAGTCAAGACCCTGTTCATAAACTCTGTAAATGTGATACACCTGCGAATGTAAATCTCTTAATAACAATGCGGATTTGTACGCGCGAATCGATATCGTTATTGTTTCTTGTTGAATACGAGAAATCCCTTGCTTTGTCTTCCGGAAAGAGAGCCCCGTTACTAGCATCGCTACTGCTCTCTTTCCATTTCCCAAGCAAATCGTTTGTATGGTCTCCTGATGTACATAATAATAAGGAATAAAGTATTACTTACTTACTTACACATAAACTTCCTACCACTCTTTTAGAAAGTTTTCAAAGGAACAAATTGCGGCTGTCTGAGTTAATCAAAACTCAACTATAAGAAGTGAACAAAGATCAACCATTAGAATAAGAGCTGGGCAACTTTATTCATTGAATAACTCACTGGCTATATCTGCACATCCTTTCAACAACTTATTCGGTGGGTTTCCATGTAGTTCTTGTACCAGTGGTCATTTTTGCCCTCTCCGATATTAATGCTTTTCTAGCACTGTGCGAATTGGGTTGCTTTCTTGGAATGTCTACGTTTTCTGACTCAAGAGGTAGGTACTCGTTAAGGAAAGTACTTTGCAAAGGTTGAAATGCCAGTATAAAAGTGTTCTTTGGCCGAAATCCAAAAAATATCTCTGAACTGTCCACGGCTTTTATTTTGTTTTTAAAATTAATTAAATTCACCTCTTTATTACAACTGCTGTCATGTAGGATTTTCCCAGCAATGTTTCTGGCTTAGTGGTGGCTTCAGAGTATGGAGTTAAAATTACAGCGGCATTCACGAATCGCCCATAGGTATAACTACATTTTTACCCATTTGATGTACCATTTTTATCTGAACTAAATAAAACACATTCATCAGAATGAAAGTATAGCTATCATAATGAAAAGAAGCTTAGCTATCAGAACTGAACAGAGATCAGCTATCACAGGGCTGTCCAATGCTCACATTACACAGTATAACCAAAGAAAAAAAACACAAGGTAAAGTGATTATCTGAGGAAAGAACGCTCTTTTTCAAAGCAGAGTAACTGAACATAACTTACATCAGGGTGGTTCAACCTGTGGCCCGCGTGCAACCTATGAGGATGTTTTTGGTGGCCCTCAGCTACATTCAATAAAAAATATCCTAAAGCCTTAAAAATGTGTCTGTTTGTTAATATATATTTAATCATTTACATAAATTTTTATAGAATTAACTATCTCATCGTACACCTATGCATTTATTTGTTAAAAAAAATAGCAAAATCAACAATCATAAAAAATATAAGTATGATAATTTTAAAATATCTTTTGAGTATGTGTACTGAAAGCAACGATTGTTAGCATGAAAGCATATACACCATCCATGTAAAAATCCTGTCGCCCGCTCACTCGGTGTGACCAAATTGAAAGTACGGGCGAGTAAAAATTGAAAAAGGAAACTAATAAATGTGAAATAAAACAGCAAAATTTGAATCTTTTGTCAAAAATAATAATTTGGAAAAATTTCCAGTTTTGTTACAAAATTTAGAAATTTCACGATTTTTGGTTCTAAAACGCGGCTGTCCAATGGGAGTCTGGAGGTTTTGTAGCGACTACTAGAATTAACTTTTACCACTCGACGGTCGGAGACGTGTCGCGCAAGCCGGAGAAGTGAGCGTGGCAGTTTCCAAGGAATAAAACCGGAGACAATTGGTTTTTCATTTCTCTAACTTGGCAACATCGGAGCTTTGCGTCTGCGAACTGGCGCATATAGAACTTCACGTTGCAATTGAAATAATACAAATGTTGTTCGTGTGTTAGGTTACTTTTAAAATTTAAATTAGTATTTGTGCAGCATGTCTCAGCAGACGAATGCTGCATCCTTTTTTTCGAGTTGCCAGAAACCGCAAAATAAACCTAT
The DNA here is from genome assembly GCA_006491805.2 of Dysdera silvatica. Classification (NCBI taxonomy): domain Eukaryota; kingdom Metazoa; phylum Arthropoda; class Arachnida; order Araneae; family Dysderidae; genus Dysdera; species Dysdera silvatica. The sequence goes on from QLNU02014802.1 coordinate 29,894,296, forward strand.
ACAAGTTCTAAACAATAACATTAGACCTAAAGAAGAAACAAGGTTCAACAGTATGAAAGAAACGACATTAAACATGAATGCGGAAGAAAGGAAGTTCAATATAAATGTAAACATGTGTCTCACTGATGGCAGAAGTATAAATAGAACGAAGTCGTCTAAAAAGTTTCAAAATGAGAAAAATTTCCGACCGCATCTATTTCAGAAAGGTTGGTTAAAAAAATTTATATGGTTGGAAATAGTTAATGACTGTGTTCTTTATTGTACCTTCTGTAAGAAGCACCCGAATTTACAAGACTCTTCTTATTCTTCTAAGTTAGTGTCAGGTTATGATGATCACTTCAATATTGAAACCTTAAAGGCATATGAGACAAGCAATAGCCACAAGTCATGTGTTGCAACATCATCCATAAAAAAACCTCCATCATCACTCGACGGTTTCATTAAGCATATGGAACTTCTCACTAAGCTTGGGGTTTCGGTTGGTGGTAAGTACAAGAATAGAACACAATGAACAGATTTCATTGATTCCATTGCATCAGTAATTGAAAAGAATCTTGTATGAGATATCTGTAAGTCTCCTTGCATTGCACTTTTAATTAATGGCTCAACTGACTTTTTCAATCAGTTTTGTGCAGTTCTTCACATTCTCTATATTAAGAATTCTTTGATTACTGAAACATTTCTCTCTCTCGAGCCGCTTCAAAATGAAACATCACAAGGATACTATGTTACTGTAATTGAAACCTTCACAAGAATAGACATTCTAATAAGAAAACCAGGGTGGTTAGTAGGATTGGGAACTGATGGTGTTGCAAATATGTGTGGGAAACGAAATGGATTAGGTGAAAAATTAAAAGAAATAAATCCCGATCTTGTACACATTCACTGTGTTGCACATTGGCTTCAATTAGCTGTTTTAAATGCATGTTCAACAGTGAAGTTCATTGCTGAATGTGAGAAACGTGTATGAGCTCTTTTTAAGTAATATCACATGTCTCCAAAGAAATTACGTGACTTAGCCAGAACTGCAAGCATTTTAGAAGCAAAGTTGGTAAAAGTTGAAAGATATCAACAGTATACGTTGCGTTATAAGCAAATACAAGCAACCTGAAACACTGCTAATAAGCTGGTTTCCTCTCGTTACTCATCTTGAAAATGAAGCCTCCGGACAAGAAGGGCAGAAAGCAAAAGGCCTTTTAAACATAATAAAAAGCTGCAGATTTGTTAAGTTTTGCCACCTTTTTCTTGATTTCTTAGGAATATGCACACCTATTAGCGAATTTTTTCAACGAGAAAACATGCTGGTCACTCAAGTGGATAATTGTATTAAATTAGTCTTGTTTAAATTAAACAAATTATATGAAAATCCAGGTACCAAAGAATTAAAATTCATTGAGAACTTCACAGAAGGGAAGTATTTAGGCATTAAGCTTAATTCTCAACTTGAAGATCTGTTTGTATCAGATAGGAAAAAATTATACAAGAAGGTGAAACTTACCTTCAAGCTAGATTTATAGATATTAATGCATCAATCATTTAACATATGATAATATTTGATGCAGCGGGATAGTCTGAGGGAAGAAAATTGGCAGAATTTGGAAATCGAGAAATTGTAAGTTTGGCAGAACATTTTCAGTAATTCCTTCCCCAATTCTCAGAGGATTCAGTATTAGATCAGTGGTTTAATTTCAAACGAGTCGTTAAAGATTTGCCATTCCAGTCTTTATTTCATAATGCCATCAGCCAATCAAGTAGATTCAAAACTTTGTCACCTTTTATTTAAATTGTGTCGTGTATACCAGTGTCAACAGCAAGTTGCGAAAGGGGTTTCAGCACAATGAACAGAATTAAATCCAGTCACCAATCTCGATTAACATTTAAAACAACAATAGCTTAATGACTACTGTTAATAACGGCGTAAGTGTGACCGATTTTGACCCAATCCCTGCAGTTTAGTGATTGGTTTACGACAGCTTCAAGGCATCTGCGAAACTAAATTCCATCTTTCGATTATTTAAGGTAAGAGACTTTTGTAAATGTCGGGACAGCAGTATTTTTTGTGGGCCAGTACGATTTGAAAAAACATTTGCATGGCTAATATACACCTGTTTTTGTATTAGATTTGTTCAGTAATTAAACTTTTTAATTGTGTATTTGATTTCACATTTAAATATAACAGTTGTGTATATTAAATATATTGCGAATACTTTAAGATATTGCAATTTAGTTCGATGTGTGGCCCGCAGATTGTGCTTCTAAGTACTCATGTAGCCACTTGCCACGATAAGTTGGGCCACCCTGACTTACATTATGAAATGACGAGATTGTCACCACCTCGTTCATTCCTAATATTCATTAATCAATTTTTACCTACTCTATATTAAAAAAATATGAATTTATGAATCTATATCTAATTTTTAATCTATATTATGATGAAACTTTAAAAATTGCATTTTAAACATACCTTTGCAAGACCGTTTGTCAGGCTGTAGAAGATATCCAGATTGACATTCACAATGAATGACCCTTTGATGGTACCTGCAAAGGTGTTCGCAGCCACCGTTATATGTATCACAAGGGTTATTTTCTGAAAAAGTAAACCAAACATAAAATTTAGGTAAGAACTCATAAGTTCATGTTTATTAGCTTTTTCATAGCAACAACTAATATTATACACTATTAACCAATAAAAAGATGAACATATAAAATTAATTTTCTATATTAAATAACTAATGTGTGTAAGTGGAAGAACATGGGCATCACTGCCTACAAATGACGTGGGCATATTTGTGAGAGTATGGGTACTATTGCTTACAAATGACATGAGCACATTTGCAAGGAGGGTAATCCATATGAAACATCATTTTACAAGAAGTGAAAAGGCAAAGACGCTTCCCTGTTTGTAAGCACCGAAATTCGTAAGCTGTGTGTGTGTATATATATAAAAGATCACTTAAAAGTTTTACTCATGAACTGTAATACACCATTGCACATGTGGTAGCATCGAAACAATTTTGCCAATGAGCATATGCTACAGTAAGTGACCAAAACTTTAATGGCAAGTTGACTTAGCTGCAAAATATTTTAGCAACCAGCTAGCGGAGGGTCCGAGTATTTTCATGCGTGCGTAGTAACAAAAAAAAAAAAGGAGGGGGTTAACTGATTTTCATTCCGAGAAGTATTTTAACAATTACTTTACATTAATCTCTAGAAATCAGTTTCACCTTGCCACTAAAAATGTGGGAAAAGGGGAGAATTTTTTTTTACAAGATCTGTGTTGAGGCATCATTCTTTACACAGCGAAGTATGTGCACATACCTTTGCAGGATTTTTCATCAGATTGAAGAGTATAGTCAGATCTACAGTGACAACGGGTAACACCTTGATGGTAGCTACAAAGTTGTTCGCATCCACCGTTATTAGTATCGCAAGGATTAACTTCTAAAAGCATGAATAAAAAAGCACACATACACATATATAATAAGTACTTAATCATCATTACATTCAATCGTTGTCTATTTACTGCTAGATGAAGGTATCTCCAGATGCCCACAATAGATGCCTATTTTGAGCAGTTTTTTCCACATTACCCCAACCTGTTTCCATTTTACATACATCCACCTAATCCGAGGAAGTTTCCTACATCTTTGATGGCCTTTTGAAATCCAGTCGACAATTTCGGTTGCCCAATGCATTCTCCAGTTCTTCTTCTAATATGCCAAGCCTACTGCCGTTTTAAATCTTTTACTTCAATAACGACATCATCCATTCCTGTTTGCCTTCTAATCCAAGCCATTTTTTTTTTATAGTTATTCCACTTTCTACGCTCCTTTGAGTTGCTTGCAATTCCTGTATCGTTCTTTTCGTTAGATTCCATGTTGGTGAGCCATAAAAGCTGACCAGTAATACACATGAAAAGCTTAATACATATTATTAACTCAGGAAATGGGAAATATGCAGCACATAAACGACTATTTTGTACACAAATTTTTACACATTGAAAAATCTATGAACTTCTTTGTCCATACCTTTGCACGATCGTCTATCAGACTGTAAGACATAACCAACATTGCAGTCACAATGAATCGTTCTGTTGCGGAAGAAACAGAGATGTTCACAACCGCCATTGTTAGTGTCACAGAGATTAATTTCTATAAAAAGTAACAGAAAAAGAATTATGATGAATATCTAACTTGCAGGTTTGAGAAATTACTTTACTTATTAATTCAGCTCCTTCACCAAACTAAGGGGCACTTTATTATAGAGTACCCAAAAATATTGCATTGCCATAAAGGTAATTCTAGAATGACTTTCTGATTTGAATAAAGATATATACCAGTGGTCCCTTGTGGTGCTATTTTAATGAAGCAGAACCAGGCTAATTCACCAAATAAAGTTTCATACGACCTATACTCACCAACAAACTGGTTTCACTGACTGGGTAAATAAATACAGTCGAAACTGTATACATACAACTCGCATATATGCGAAAACCATATACATGCAAGAAATATCGATCCTCAAATTTTTTCCTATCTTTTTAATGTTATCAAAACCTGCTTAATTGCAATTTTATACATAGCAGGAACTGCATGCAAGCAAGTATTTTTGAAGCCAAACGAATGCTTTATTATAGAATTTAAACCGTATATATGCAAACAAACTTTATGAACAAGTTTTCATCCACAGTAAATGTGTAGTTGGCAACCCTATTTTTAGGGATTTGCTTTCCCCATCGGAAATAGCTGTCAAGCCTTGTCAAGCGTCATTTACCAGCTTATTTATGGCTTTGTCTTCACCCCCACACACTTTCAATAATAATAATAAATAAATTTTATTTATCACAGAAGACATATAATGCACACAGTCTATAAAGACATATTTATGAATTACATTAGACAAGTTCCATGTAAGATAAATCACACATACCCATGTATATAATATGCCTATGTTCGGAATCACTATCACAATTTGTTTTTATAACTGGAGCAGTGAATTACATGTCTCTTGTTTTATTGGTCTACAAAATACTTAGTCTATTTGCAAGTTTTTTGCTTTCTTCTTTTGCACTTTTTAGTTTATATTTATTGTGAACATGGCAGATGAAAAGAAACCGACATATCTGCTTAAATATTGATCAAAAGTTGGCGATTTTAAATTCTTTGAAATCAAATAATAAGACAAAGATATAAATAACAAAAGAGTATGGTTATAATTTGTCCACTATTTTCCACAAATACGGTACATGCGTTTATGTAAGTAGCACATTATTTCTTGTTACTCTTATTAATGAAATAGTAACCGTGCATTATAAATATTGAAATAAATAATGTGTATGATTTATAAAATTAGAATATCTAATTTAATAATAAAATTCGATAAAAATTTAATGAGCAAATTATTTGCACGCTATAGTTCAGAGAATACCGCTTTTATGTAAAACCCGCTTATATGCAAAACTCGCTTATATGCAAAGGATTTTGCATATATGCGGTTTCGGCCATAGGTTAGTGCGTTTTGGTGAATTGGCCATGCATTTCGCCATGCACCATCACTGATGTTCGTTGGTATTAAAGGGTCTCTTAGTTTTAAGAGACGGTGGAAACTGGGGGGATGGGGGTGGTAGGGGGAATAATGGAACAGGTCATAAGCATGGTTATGCTTCATTTGCCTGGAAAGTCACTGTGAGGTTATGGTGACATTATTATATTGACATTAATGTACCATTGAAACTAGAAGCAAGTGTTAGATAATTATTGAAAACTGAAAGAAGAATTTAAAGAAGCATGACGAACGCACGAAGTGAACGTTTTCTGATAAATAGAGTTTGATTTTCGATTTTTCGTTTTGTTAATTCATTCTGTTTGTATTATTGTACTTTTGGCTTTTCTTGACGATTAAAGTAAGATTACTTTCTAACGGTGAAGAGATATATATTACACATGTAATGCGAAATGGCTGGTCAATACTCGGGAACGGATTTGGGTATAGTGACTAAGTAGAGTCAGAGTTTAATTAAGTTATTTTAGTTTATTATTTTGTTTAACATAGGATAACGTTATGCTGATGGGCCTATGGTCGCTGGTGGATGGTGCAGTCTGATTGAAAGTTCCGAAATTATTCTCAAACCGAAGTAAATCTGTCATAACCTCACTAATACGTTTGAGCTGGTGCCGAAAGGTGTTGGATGTAAACTGAAGTGAAACTCAGCATTAATTTCTTATGTGCCGTCGTCAGTGAAGAATTGATCAGATGCATCCAGATAAAGTACTTTGACTGATCGCGGACCTGAAGTAGCGTGGGAAACACGTAGGACTTTACAGACATTTCAGGACTATAGGTAATGTATAACATTGTTATTATGTATTAAGGACTGTTTATTTATAGAGTTGTGTACTAACGAGGATGTATTTATTGAACAGTTACTAACAGTTAATTTGTTGTTAAAAGATTTAAGCATTTAATCGGAACTTAGTCTATGGTTTAACATATTGTGGCGAATTGCTGTACTGTGTCGCACAGATACACGTAGACTTGACTAGTTAAGTACCACTAACTGTGAGTTAGGGTAACAAAGCTATTGAGTTAAGTTATAGTTTATTATGTGTGTGCAACGTTTGTCCTCTAGAATATGTTTAGATGCTTTAAGTAGAGAACCACTTATTGGTAGTGGAATTGGCCTGAAGCAAGAAACATTCCCGGATCTCTCGAACAGACTAGCATATGGGGAAAGCTATGGATTATTTAACCCAGGTTATGAAATAATCTTAATTGTTTCTAATAGTTAGTTTGTCAGACCAGTTATTTTTCTTAGTGACCTTAGTAATGAGTCAACATATTTTTTAGAGGAAATCCTGAGCTGCTCCAGAGGGGAAAATAATTGACTGACAGTGGACGACCCGACTTCTTATCTTACGAACCTGGTTTATTGATTGCTGTCCTTGAATAGTATGGATGTACCTATGCGAACAACAAATGTGTGTGCCATAACCTTGTCCTTATTTGTAGCTTTCAGGACAACATACCCATGTCATTATTTTGTAATGATATTTACATGCTAGAGTAAATAGTAGGTTAGATTTGTTCCAGAAACTCAATTGTGTATTGAGTGAAGAACGAGTCTGTTACATTGGCGCTCAACGTAGGGCTAGTATGCATTTGGGCCAATGAGAGAGTCTATTACAATAGGAAGAATTTTAATTTATAAAACCTTAAATTAGTTTATACAACATACCAAGAATGTCCATTTATACCTTTGCAAGATTTTCCATCAAGCTGAAGGGAATACCCAGAATTGCAGCCACAGCGGACTGTTCTATGAAGGTAAGTACAGAGCTGTTCACAACCTCCATTGTTAATTTTGCAAAGACTGATTTCTAAAAATTGAAATAATATTTATTTACCCAAACACACACACATATATATATATTATATAACGCACACATACATTTAAGCCTTTTTGTGGAATTAGTCGCCCTCAAGAGTGAGGTCTGATAGATACCCTTCTCGGCATGAGTTCTTATGCCCATTCTTGCGACCAACGACTTCATGTTCAACCATGTCTCCTCTAGTGCACCAAAGGTGTGGAATATATTGCCCTCATCTCTAACAGAGCCACATAGTTATACTTCTTTTAAAGAGGCACTAAGGCTCTCCCTCACAGAATCAAGTGATGGCTCCGTGTGTTTTTATATGAAATACTGCGACGTGAGCCCTACATGGCCTCTATGTTTGATTTTAATTTTGAATGTTAATTTTGTTGTTCACCATAATTTTAAATTTCTGTGTTTTGTGTTTTTAATCCGCCAGTTGTTTACCTGTATTTTGTTATTTTAATATTTTTGCGTTTTAACGTTATTGTGATTTTACAATTTACTCAGTTTTTTTTTTTCCTGCTCGCAATCAGCCCTAGTTTGTCAACCTCCGATGGGGAGTTGGGGCTTGTCAAGCAGGCAATTGTCTGCTCCCCTCCCACGATTTCCCTCAAAGCATAGATTGCCCTGTAAACAAACTGATAAATAAATAAATAGATACACACCTACCAAGTGTGGACATAGGGGGTCACAGGGGTCATGACCCACCCCAAAAATATATTTTTTCACTGTAAAAAATTCCAACTTTCATGATAAATGAAGGGTGTTATTCCAAGACCATGGCAAATTCTGTCCTTAACCCCCCACCCCCCAAATGAAAATCTGTGTCTGCCCCTGACACACATTCAACAAATCTGGTAACCCAGTCTCCATTGTAATTCGTTTTTTTAGCAAGCAAAAAATGTGGGCCATTATTCAAAAAAATGAAAAACTCTGTATTAGTGCTACTATGTCTTTGAAATACATGGTATAATATTTTCTTTTTCTTTTTGTGGTTGGCTGGGTATGGGTCGTCGTGATTTGTGGAGTCCTACATATACCTACATAACAGCATCCATATATAATGAGGAGCTTGGGACCAATGAAAGTGCTCGCTATATATCTAGTCACTTACTAAATCCATTTTAGAATTTAAAATCCTAAATTTTGATGTGTATGCAACATGCACACAAAAATATTCCGCCTTAAATTTTTTAAAAATTTGCTTGAATATCATATTATATTAGGATTTAAATTTCTGTCTAATAAACATTAAAAACCTTATATTAACAATCATCTCAAACTAAGCTTTATTTAGAGTGCAGATGTTTGCTTTATTTTACAGTATCTATGCTCATTAAAGTTTTGTTTTAAAATATATGTAACACATTAAATACCTAGTCATCAAGATAATCTATTGCCTAAAAAAGTGTTTATTGTGAACTCCTCATTGTGCATTTTTGAAGAGCTGAACGTCCTCAAACACAAAAAAAATTCACACACAAAGTCTGGAAAGTTGTTGTTTCATCATGTTCTCCTCAGTTAAAACAATATACTCCATCACTGACTTTTTGAATTTTGAATTTTTTAGAATTTTCCACATTTTAAAAATACTACATTTTTTACTTGTTACATCTGAGGTATGCAAAAGTCTTGTTTATTACGAACAAATTATACTGCACTTAATCATTGTACCAAACAAAATCCATATTTTCCTTATTATATCCGAATCCTCACTAAATGTGGGCTCATTATGAACGAGTTCTACTGTACATATAAGAAAGAGCTCTTTACACGATGACATAGTAATTTCCCTTTCGAGACTTTCACACCTTAAGCTCAGTATCCTTTGTCCAGACACGAAAAAATGAAGTGTACCTATGGGAGCTTGATTTTTAAATAACTTGAAATAATTTGACGGCAACACTGCACATTATTCAGTTAATTGAAAAGGAACAACAAATTAACACAGTTTTACACTTTTTAAAACCGTGTTAATTTGTTGTTCCTTTCCAATTAATTTTAAAACCAAGGATGATTTTATCTTACAACCAACTAAAAAATTTACTACTGAATACATTTTTGGTTAAATACTAGCAGATGAATTTTAAAGCCAAAGAGCAAATGTGCAAAGAAATTTGACAGAACTAAGGAGAGATTCACTGATTATAAAGACCCAATGTAGACAAAGCTCCCTTATGTTACATATCTCACCACCATTACATAATATACATACACATATACACTTCTAAAATTCAAATTTCTGGCAAAGAAGCTACCAATTAACTTTTCATTTAATAAATTGAGTTTGCATGTTTTTTTTTAAATTAGGTAGCTAGAGAACAGTTTTACCATTGCATGTTCTCCCATCTCTATCTAGAGAAAATCCCTGGTGGCAATCGCATTGCACAGTATCATGCACAAAATGGCAAATGTGGTGGCAACCCCCATTCTTTTGTTCACAGAGGTTAGTTTCTGCAAGCATGGAAAAGTATACATGTCTCATATTCTTAATAAAAATAACTATAATTCAGTACCAAAAAAAGCTTGCACAATTCTACATTCACTCATCCATCGACAACAATTACAATCACAATCGTAAAATAACACAATGGGCACAGTTTTTGAACTATATGTTTTAATATAGCTTTAAAACGTTTTTTCGAAGGCTTTTAGCCCTCTTCGAAGAAGCTTACATAATACTGGAACTATAATAAATATATATATATAGTTCCAGTATTATGTAAGCTTCTTCAAAGGGGCTAAAAACCTTCGAGAAAACGTTTTAAAGCTATATTAAAGCATATAGTTCAAAAACTGTGCCCATTGTGTTATTTTACGATTGTGATATATTCAGCACAGTGAGTCATTTTACTTCTATTTTCAACAATTACAAAGTCATACTGAATGATTCAAAATACACTAATTTATAACAAAATTCACTCATCGCAGAGCCCAGTTTAACATGCTTAAGCAGATAAAACACCAGTCAAAAATTGTGCACCATATAAAGTTTTCTCACTATTTGAATTTGCATGTTTTTGTAACTTCATCCACTTCGGCATCGTTCTTCAGAAAAGCACCGAATTCCTCAGGAGTTCTTGTGTAATCCACAATTCCAAAATCGAAAGATCCTTCATTATTTTCTATCATTCAATCTCTTTTAAATATAAAAGAAAAGTCAAGCTAATAAAATGGACCGAAAGTTTTAAACCACATTTGTGCTTGTATTTTATGATAGAGGCAGCAAAGATCATGTTGCGCCAGGACTTAACAGTTTTCAAGAGTTCTGAACTTCTGTCACCTGCGGCAACAAATTTCAGATTGCGAATAAGTAGAAAAATAGAAAATCGTTGGATACCATCAGGAGTCAAACCCATATTTTTCACATGGTAAATGCATGTATTTACAACCATAATAGACTCTCGTTAATCTGAATTCTGCTATTTCTCTCTTATTATTTAATATTATTATTTAATTTATATCTCTTATTATTTCTCTTTTATTATTTATTTATAATTTTTCTCGGGACGCCCGTCGACATCACAAACGGACGACTCGGTGCAAAAAGTGCGTCAAGTTTTGGACAATGACCGACGATTAAGTGTTCGGGTGATTGCAGAGGAGTGTGGAATACCCAAAACAATCGTTCAT
>QLNU02014802.1:29912937-29929648 GCA_006491805.2 Dysdera silvatica
ATATATAGAAAATGGCTACTGGGCGAGATTTGCCCAGTCACGCAATGTCAGGCGATGCTATAGAAATCCATTGTACAGTAAATCCTCTCTACAACATTATATATTACCGCTGTAGAGAGAGTTATTGTTATAGGGAAGGTTCATTATACAGTAAAACCTCTCTATGACACTATTATACGGACTGAGAAAAATTATCGTTGTAGAGGGATGTATCATTATATCGGATATCGTTGTAGGGAGGTTTTACTGTATATTCTTGCATTGTATGAACGTTATATCTGGCACTAGAGATAAGATTGAGCTCATTTTTCGAAGCCCAAACCCGAAGACTTGCAATCTGATCTCGAGCCCGAAATTTCAAATATAACTTTAACCCTTTGATATATGATTTAACCTGTTAACCGGGGAATAAAATTTTGTGAAACTCGTTTCACACTGGGGACAATTTTTTTTCTCAGTGATATTTAATTAATTTAAGTGATATTAACTATATTCATTATATTTAATTTCAGTGATATTTAATTCGCAGTGATATTTAATTTCAATGACGAAAAATTTCGTCATCGCATTTTTGGTAGTCTTCGGCACGACGAAAAATGTCGTCTTATACCTTCTTAACAGGTTAATTAAAAAAAAAATCAAATTGTACATTTAATTCCCTCAATTTTCATATACGCCTATTTCTATAATCCTCGATATAATGCATTATATTGTAATTCGTTTGTTTTGTTTGGTGTTTAAGGCTCAAACATCTGGGCTATATTGCGCCAAACATGGTATTTTGGAAAATTTCGATATAGAAAAGTCAGTTTTCGACTTCAGTTGAATCCATCTGATGGGCTCGGGCTCGCCCGGGCCCGTTTCAGGCCCGGGTTCGGGCTGCGCCCATCTCATCTCTATCGGGCACCGGGTGGAGCTCAAATTACCTAACGTGGGGTTAGTTTATCACTTCATAGTTCTCCAATTAGTCACCAGATGGCGCTCCAATTATTTTGTATAAACCCGTTGTAAAAATTATAAATTTACACAATTTACAATCGTCTCTTCCGAGAGAGGGGGAATATTGTAACGTAGATGATGCATTTGATGTATTCTGTCTTTTCCCTTCAACTCAACGAATTCGAACTTCGTGTTGCAGCGACAGTGTTGTAAATAATATTGGTTTCGACTCTGTTACAACACTGTGAAAATCCGAGAAAGAATGATTCATTTACTTCGCAAACCAAATATGTACAGTCGAACCCAATTAACAACTCAATTATTAACTCAAAATTCTGGTCCCCTCGCTAGCTCCACAGAAATAATAACGTTATTTTGTGGGGTTTTTCAAGCTCCGAATTCGACTGTAATAAAAAAATTGGAAAAATGTTTTAAACGTGTTGAAGGTCCTCTTTTGTTTCGGAAATTATTTTAAAACATTTTTGTTAACAGGAAAAATATAAACAACAACACTTGCGTATTTTATACATCACGTTTCTCACCTACAATTATTGTGTTCCGCATTTATTATCCTTGTTCACCAATTTTGTGTAAACGCTAGCTACCCTTCAAATATTTGGGAGCGCGAAAGGCCCCTTAAAATTGCGGCCCCTGTCTCCCAGAAACTGGCACCTAAATATCGTTCCCGTTTAGTTTTCTACAATATAAACTCACACAATCGGGTCAAAGACATTATTTCCAGCCCACATATTTTCCCATTTCTTCAAAATAAACCTCCGCGTTGTATTTTCCTAAAAAAAAATACAAAATTTTGATTGAACAATATCATTGGATTCGCAGAAAATAAGACCCGGCACTCCTTATTTCTGCACACGATTTACGAACGGGTCGCGACCCGATGATTGAAACCCGCCGATATAAACTCGTAATAGCAGATGATTTTCAGGTTTTAAAAAATCGCACTATTTTTTATAAACCTACTACGAGGAACAGTTACGACATGGACTCTTAACGTCCTTCAGTTCAAGAAAAAGGAGAGCCAACTGTTGGAAAATTGTCCGATCACGTTTTAACGTTGTTATTCCATATTTTAATAAAAATTTTGGCAGCAAATATAATAAGCAGGATCTGCCGATATGAGACGAATTGCCAAAGGCCAAATAAGGCCAAAGGTTACGGCAGAATTGGAAAAAAAAACCTTGTTTTTGTATCTTACTTTCTCAGAAAAATAAAATTTGAATGGAAAACAGCATATTAAATATTAATATTATCATATTTATTTAGTCATCAAGTTACCAAATTTACATATAATGAAGTGCTGTAATACAATTTAAGTGGTTGGATGGGTAACCGGGGGAAAAAAGCTGAAAAATTATATAAACTAGTTTCCTCCACCTCTGCGACCACTGAATACATATAAAAGCGTGTCATGGTCTAAGTCGGAGAAATGTCAGATAATTCTTGTATCTGATTATAATCCTCTTGTATCTGATCTTGTATCTGATTATTATCTGATTATATTCTTTAAAGAAGAATCTGAATTATAAGTGATACACAGGATTATATGTAGAACAAGATATAAAGAAAAAATAGAGTATAAATGCAAACTAAAATACTCAAAGGAACGCCAAAATACTCAAATATACACTGTGATTAAAATGTACAATACTGAATAAAAATGTAATGTAAAAAAGTCGCTAAATGTAAAATGTCCATACCTGTAAAATACCATCAAATGTAAAACGATCATACCTGCAAAATACCACTAAATGTAAAATGTCGTAACTGTAAAATACCCCTAAATGTAAAATGTAACTGTAAAATACCCCTAAAATGTAAAAAATATAAAATACTGCTGAACGTAAAAACTTTAAAATATTAGTGAATGTAGAATATCACTAAATGTGTTAACAAAATTACAGAAGTAGCCAAAAGGTAGCAAAATTTAGAACTACAATATCAAAACACTGAAATACCAAAAAGTTACAACTAGTATCAAATAGGGGCCGTTTAAGTATTATGTAAGCACATTTTCAGCCATTTTGTACTCCCCTCCACCTTGTAAGAAAAAATAAGCAAATGCCTGACCCCTCTCATGCTTACGTAAGATTTCGGTTCTCTAATTGGTTGGTACAAGTTTTTGAAATGAGAATGCAATATGTGAGATGCAAATTACAGTACTTATTTTCGTTTTATTGTAACATTGAGTACCTATTTGTAAGTATGTTATAGTGTTAAACGCTTATTTGTAAATAGAAGATTATCACAACAAATTCTCATTTAAAAAGGAAGTTTTAACACGTTAATTGCTATTTTGGTGGCATAATAAAGCATATTGTTAATGTTTCTTATGTTGTAAGCAAATAGTGTAATATATAAGAAATGGATTTGATAAAATATATTTATTAAAAATAATACATTTATGATAATTTAAAAATATTCGGGGACCACGGGGAGTACAGAGGGGGTTCCCAAGCTTAAAACGGTTGAGAACCACTAGTTTAAATAATTAAATATTTAACTGCGATTATGTGTCGTTTATTTTATATTTAATACTTACTAACGGTCTATACTAATGCAGTGTGTCATGCATTAAGTATAACAGGGGGTCTTATCAAGCATTGTAGTTAGGCAGTTGTCACTCGTGACTATGTGTTATTTTTGTTATTTTTTTTGACTTAGTTAAGATGGCTCTGACCCCCCCCCTTCCCCGTTGTCAGCAAAAATAAGCAAATCTTAAAACCCCTCCCCCAAAGATGCTTACGTAATACTTGAACGGTCCCTTACCAATTTAGGTTAAAACCTAATTTAAAAAACAAAACGCTTGAAAATAATCATCATCATTAACATCATACCCATTAATATGCCCTCCCCTATATTTTTCTGAGCCCCCCCCCATAACAAACGTATAGCCACGGTCCTGCATCCCCCCCACACAGGTTTTACCTTGACTGATATATATATATATTCTTATCAAATTCAACGTTCTCTATAACAATACCTTTTTTACAGTTTCTAGAGTAGTAGTACCCAACCTGGGGGGTCGCCGCAACTATTTTTAGTTGCAATTATTTTTATAAGGAATTTTATACCAAATGTTTCCAGCACTGTTATATTTCAAGGTAGCGGCATTGCAGTATACTACTAATGGTTTACCTTTATATTTAAAATATACATTAAATTGTTATTATATTATATAATTTTATATTTATGTGTTTTATTTATTATGTTTAAAAATGATTTTATTGTGCAAATATGGGCGCGAGGATAGAGGTGGGGTCGCAGGCTATTTAGTTACTAGAAAAGGGGGTTGACATTTTCTTGAAATATTGCGATACCCTAAAATTTTCTCGCGACCCACGGTTTGCGCACCATTGCAGTAGAGTATCGTTATTCTATTTTGTATTTTTGAAGTATCGTTTGTCGCTCGAGTACATCAAGTTCAATCTCGTATATAACAACACCTTTCCTAGCTGTATCTTGCATATTGTTATAAATAGATTTCCCCTGTATCAAAATAAAATCGTTCATAAAATTTTAACTTTTGGCTCATAGCGACGACTTTTTTAAACTCTCTTAATTCCCCTTACCCCCTACCTGCTCTTCCTTCTCTGCTGTTCTTATTAAAATACCTTTAGTCATTTTCCCGTTAGCTCGTGCCTTAACTTACTAAACTTACTTAACTTACTAAAGTGTATCTGTATCCAGGGGCTCCGAGAGCAACACGGGGCCCCCCGTGGCCCCTTCCCTAGGCAGTGACATCGATTTATTTTTCTTTTCGGAGGCGAGGGTTGAACCCTCAAATGAACAAAAAGTATGAAGTACGAACGCATTTTTTTGTACATATTTATTACTTAATTATTTTACAAGATTGCTGCTGAAAAAAAAGAAAAAAGAAACTAACGTAAGATACTTTTTTTTTCAATAATCAAGCCAGGCTAATGAAAAATAATTAAAAAACTGTATATTAAAAATGTACAAAAATCTTAATCTGGATTTAGAGGACAATTTGCCTGGCCTTTCAACAAGAGGAGGGGGGGGGTCGGGGTCCCGGGTCTGCAGCCTCCCCCTAGTTGGCCCTGCCTGTATCTGATGAATAAGATCTCGACGAAGAGTGCCTTTGGGGGGCCCCTCGTAAAATTATAGCACCTTATATAATGGCCTAATTAATTCCGCCTACCGCGGTGTTGATCATCGTTAATGTGATTTTCATCACCTCTCTTCTCTCTCTTTTCTTGAATTATTCACTTATTATTCTTGCATAGAATAGCACTAGTTTCGTGTGGTGAAATACACGTTATTTTGTATATCTGCGTTGACGGGGCCATCCAATCACACCTCCAGTTCGGCAATTTGGTCCCTTCTTTTTAATTTAATTGGCGAGGGCAATCTGTTATTAAGAAGTTGGTATCACCTACTGCTTGTGAAAAACCATTTTTCGAACCGTTAACACCTTTTTTTTTTTTTTTTTACGAACATCGGCACATACATAAGAGATTAGCGCCCTTTTCTACACCCTGTCATCTGCAATCGTTACGAGGGGAAACTTATATGAGTCAGTCCCTCATCAGAGGCCATTCCCTACTTACGTATCCCAACATTCTCACTACCAAGAAACGCTCCCTGGTAATTATTATCCGATTTGAATAAAAAACACCCTCTTGCTCCCGAAGTGCCATTAAAGAAAAGACCACATGGTTACGAGGACTTCGCGCAAACGATAAATCTTTTGCCACGAGCAAAATCTTTTGAAGAATGATCTTTTTATATCTAATTTTAGTTGTTGATACGTTCTGCAGTTTCTCACATCATTCATTTGTTTATGTTTTCGTTGCCGCTATTCGCATCGCCTGCTGTTATTAGCATCATTAATTTTATTCATATTTTTGTTGCTTACATTTCGGCTTTTTGAATCGTCTGTCTCAGGCAAAGGTTCTCATTTTTTCTTTAACCTCTGGATGTCATTCCCTTTCCTGGGAGTTTTCTCAGCTAACAGCACAGCTGGATCCATCTGAGTCGGCAGTCCCCCCATCGGGTGACAACAGGGCCGACGAGAAGGGGGGGCAGCAGAGGCCGCAGCCCAGGAGCCCGGATGAGGTCTAGGGGCTCGTACTGGCAAGGACCGATGTTGTGGGGGTCCGGTCCTCTCTCCCGGCTACGGAAGGCCAGAAAAATTGTTCTCTAAATCCAGATTAATAAGATTTTGTGCATTTTTAATGTACAGTTTTTTAATTATACTTCATTATCCTGACTCGATTATTAAAAAAATAATAATAGTAGCTTACGTTAGTTTCTTTTTTCAGCAGTGATCTTGTAAAATAATTATGTAATAAGAAAGTACAAAAAAAATGCGTTCTTCTTTCATTCCTTTTGTTTATTTGGTGGGGGGGTTCAACCCCCTCTTCCCCCAAAAGGAAAAAAATATCTATGCCATTGCCCAGCGAAGGGGTAATGGGAGCCCGCGTTGACTCTCTGCGCCCCTGGGTGAGACCCCTGGTCTGAGAAAATAGATTTTGTTTGTAATTTGCGCAGCAACAAGAACAGAAGAGGTCATGCTGAAGCAGGGCCTACAATTTTCCTAGAAATTGGAACCTCCCCTAATAAGGGAACGGCACCCCATCCCACGATTCTTCTTCTTCTTTCCGTGTCCAGATCAAACTTTACAGTTCCAAAAATTTGCCGCCATTACGGCCTTGTCATTACATGAAGCAAGATGTTCATGTTACATAGTTTCGGTAACTGTGGACAGATCAGCAAGTGTACGCAGTTAATGGATTTATGTAATGGTGGAGTCAAATATGTAATGTTGGTGGTGATATATTTTAAAAATTGTGCGCTATGTCATTTGTGTTAAAATATTGCCATTTATTCAGTGGTAGTAAGAGGCTCCCCTTTGTACATTCTTTAACATTTTCTCCCATTAAATTCTTTCCATTTATTCCTTTATCCATTAACGAAGTTGTCCATTAATCTATTATTTTCTTGATACATTAATTTATCAGCTTTTCGCTTTCTTTATCAGCAACTTTTTTCTTTATAGATTTATTTATCTCTTCCGTTAATCGCCGTCCACTGATATCCCCTTTACCATAATTTAACCATTAGTATATAATATAGTATAGTATACTAATATTTATTACTATACTATATTAGTATATAATATAGTTAATAGTGCGTCCACTAATTTTATAACTACGAATTTGTTTATCTTCTGCTGCTCCACTAAAGAATTCAACGAATTATGAGTGAAAGCTCTTCAGAAAATACTTTGCCCTTTGACCTCGACAAAATAACAAAATTACACACATACACCCTCAAATTAGAAGACGATGTACTCCAAAATACGTCTAGTTCAATTTCATAATACAATCAGTGTGAGTGCTTCAACTTTTAGATGAAGACAAAAAACCCAGTTTTTGAGTATTACTAAAAGAAAAATACCACCGGCGTCAGGAGATCACAGGATAAGAGAAAAAAAAATACCGTTGTTTCACAACGTTCATGTTAAATTTCGCAACTACATTAACACTCTATTGTAAAAAAAAAATACTACAATGCGGCTTATCAACCAACTTTCGTTATGAAGCAACGACAGAACGGTATAATCTAAAATAGGGCCTTGCACACACATTAGATTTTCTGCTGCCATTTTCTTCAAAGGGAACAAATGATTTGGGAGATCACCCCCCACTTCTTAGTTATCAATTCCAGTAATCCAAAGATTTTAACCGGAGACAAATTGACGGCTTTATCTGCAAAAGGAGAGGGCGTTGAAAGAAGGTTGGAGAACACGAGGGGGTGCTTGGGGTATCCACCCCGCTATGTTAATATATTGTAGGGCGGCACTTGACTTCTTCACCTGCAATTGATCAAGAGTGTGACGTAATGATAGCTCAGTGGAAAGCAAACCAAATTTTCAGAATTTTAGGTGAGTGACGACACGATTTTTTCTTACTAGGAGAGTTAGGAGCCCGGCAATACCGGGAGACAGGGCTGTCTAATGCATGTTCGTCCTCACCCGCCACTTTGCGTGTCCTAGGCTTAGGTTCCGTAAAAGGCATCTTCTGCTTTTTAGGTTCCGTCGCCTTGGGGTGGTGGCGCTGTTGGCCCATGCCTCCTTTATCTGGCATGTTGATAGATGTACTGACAATACATAACATGGATTTGCTAACAATGAACAACACACTTCGGTGTAGTAATATTAATAGGTAACATAGATGTACGAACAATAATATATTATGTCTAGGGGGTAACAGATCAAAAGGCAAGAAGTGGGGTGTACCAATAATAGAGAGCAATACATTTTTTTTTTCCATTAGAAATTCAACTATAGTTTGCGGCCACTGTCTCTTTACAAAGAGAAACGCCCCTCTCATGTTTCCCTTCTTTTTCTATTTTGCTGTTTCAGAGTCCAGTGACGTCATTGGTGTAACTATGGCGGAGCTAGGGGTGGCTGGTCTCCCCCCCACCTAAAAAACGAAAAATTTGAACAAAATGTGCGAAACATACGGATATAAAGGCTATAGCCCGCATCACCTAGACCTTGAATCTGGATAAGCCAATGAGTGGCGAATCCAGAGTGGTTTTTTTTTTTTGGGGAGGAGACTTAGATACAGTAATAACACTGACAGAATGTTATCACTTACCATCTAGTAAAAGTCGTGTTGATTTGAGGGGTTTAACCCACCCCACTACATCCGTGAGTCTCGAAAACCCATAATTACATCACTTTCAACCTTTATTGGAAAGCGAATTCAAATTTGGTGCGCACGCGCAGACACATACAAAGCAAGTTAGCAGTACGATGTCGTAGCACATACGAACTTTCTATAGTGCAAAAAACTTCAAGGTTCAAAAATAGTTTGAATAGTAAAAACAAATTTTATTTTCCAAGCTTATAAGTACGTATTATAGGTCATGATATAATCAGTGCAACGTGTGAAACTGCTTTCAATGACTTTAGAGAACCTTGAAGTTGGGCTGAGGTGGAATTGAGTGGGAAGTTCACGACTTTTCGTACTCCACATCTAAACGACTGGGGGACTTATTTCCATCAGTGCCGAATTAAGGGTCTTATGCGACCCTATGCTGGAAGGGGAGGATGGGCCCCTTAAAGAATGTGGGCCCCCGCGATATTTTGTCAATAAATCATGAGCTTTCTTTGAAGTTTATTCTCTATAATATTCAAGTTTATCGATATTGAAACTCTGACATTTTTAAATAAACTATTAAAACAACTTTTTAGCTTAAATAATATCAAAGCCCCTGAGGAGGATCCCCAAAATCGCGGGGCCTTAGGTCCAGGCCCACATGGCCTACACGTAAATCCGGCCCTGATCTCCATAGAGATATAAGCAGGGAAAATATTCACAGAGATACGTTGTCGCAAATAGAAGACCATAGAAGGTTTTCTTGGAAGAAGAATATTAAATTTTATCAGTAGATTCCATAACAATCGTTGTTTGGATACTGATATAAGGTTTTAAAACGTTTTCGGGGCCAGTTCCTTTATAAAGTGATGGCAGAGTGTGTTGTTCACTTGGTAAAGAGAACAACACACTCTGCCATGTGTGCTGTTCACTTGGTAAAGACAGCAATTGCCTTCTGAAACATTGTGTTGTTAAACCTTAACACCAGTGTCTAAATAATGATTGTTATCTTGTGTCTATATTATTCAGGATGCTCTCAATGGGAGGCTTGTGATGTCTTAAAGCACCATGGTGCACAGGTTGGGAACCTCTGCTTCAGGTGGGAAGGGTGAAGGAAGCCACCATGCCGCGCAAGTGGCGGCAAATCACATAATTTGACCTCTTGATGACTGGCGGCCGGATAGGCAAAGCCTATAACATGCCCCCTCCCCTAATGATTTATAAACTTGCATGTGACCCCGTAAACCACACCAGGCCAAGGGCGAGTACAATACCCCCACCTCCCAAAAAATTCACATCATACGATTATTTCGTTTATTATTACTTGGCCCAATGGCAAAATCGACGCATCTGTTTTAAAACCACACCTTGCAAAAGAAAACAATAGATGATAGATATTGGGGCAATGGAGACGTCAGGAAAATGGTGGGCGCCCGGTAAGCTAGCCTGGAACCCAGGAAGCAATTACCAAAACGATAGCCTCGTTCCGGGTGGCAGTTGCTCCATTAACGGCGACCTTTAATTAGACAATTCGATTTAATTGGCTGATCCCAATTAGCGCCACTAACTAATTTTAATCGGGCGCTTATCGGCAGATCTTAATTATCTCTGAGACAACTTAATTATCGCCTTGTGTGTTGGGCGTACCTCTTTTCCATTATTATTATTATTGCTATCGTCTGCAAATAGTTAAGAAAGTCTGGCAACAGCAGTGAATCTTGTTTTCCTTTATCCATGCTATACGATACGCATTATCGATGATCTACCATCAACGATATTGATATCAACACAGTGTAAATGATATCCTTGATATGTCAGTGGCTTGTAAGTATGCTAATATATCGGCTTTTAATGAGTATTTGGCAATTGGTTTTAGGGGTCGCGCGAGGCTTCTCTGGAAGACTTAAAACAAGTCGATTTTAAATACACGAAAGGACCGATAATTTCCGTCCTAATATTGCATTCTGATAAATATTGTATTCTATTGAGCTCCAATTATACTCTAATAGATATTGAACTCCAATTGTACTTTAATAGATATTGAACTCCAATTGTACTCTAATATCAAACAACAATACTAATCATTTACTGGCGTAAATGATAAACAGCGCCGATGTTTTTTGTGATTAGATGGTGAAACCGTACGAAAGAAAATAAATATTTCTGCGTTCGTGGGACCTGACCACGACTATTCCGGGCCGGCTCTACCTACAGAGCTACGAAATTGTGCCCAAGGTTTAATACATTATCTAGCTTGGCTGTTTACTAAAGCCGTAGTCAACTGGGAAAAATGTACATTTAGCTCATTTTCAGGCAACATCATAAGTGGCATCTTACCGAAAAATCCCTAATTAGTCACAAATTGGGGAAAATTCTTAAAATTTACGAGTCGATTTTTACATTTGTAGCAGAAGTGGGGAAAATCCATAGAGAATGTATTCTTTCACTCTCATTCTTTAAAAGAATGTATTTTTGGATTCATTTTTCCGAGTTGTTCACTCATCCATGGAATGAGAATGAGTTATCACTTCCATTCACTGTACACATACAAGTTATTGAAGGGAAATTCAAGTATTACGTAAGCAATATTTTGGTCATTTCAACCCCCACCCTTATTAAGCAAAAATTAACATTGGCTAACATAGGAAAAGGAGACCAACGGCAGTCCCCTCCCCCACCCCGGTCCAAGGTGCTTGCTTGTACACTTGAACGCTTCCAGGGGGGAGAGGACAAGCCCTCCCCCCCCCCTTTAGAAAAAATTCTAGTCTACTAAGAAACCAAAACAACTTAAAGAAAAAATCATGTATGACATTCGGGGGGGGGGTAAATCTCCCTCCCCAGTACCTGAGGCTAGATACGTCAATGATTATACCTATCGAATATATGAAGTTTCCTATTTCTCAAACATAGGTATAAGTCATCATATATCCAGTACTTAAGCTGAATGGTTAAAATAAATCAAGGGTTTAATGTAAGTTAAGTAAAGGACTTACGTGACCGAAATGTAAAAGAAATCGCAAAAAATGAAGAAATCATGATCTTAAGAAAATTCTGAAACACAAGACTATTTCAGATCTGAAACACACAATCTTCAAGAAAGGTATTCCACTTGCACTGCAGTAGTATTTAAAATACCATAAAATTGTTATGGTATCCTAAATAATATTTACGGTACTAATAAACACTGACTTACCTAGGGGGGGTATTGATGGGGGTTATAACCCCCCAACCACGATACAATTTAATATGGGAGTGTTTAAGTATTACATAAGCAACTTTGGGTGGTTCTGTTGTCCTTATTTTCCTATGTTAGCCAACGTTATTTTTTGCTTACCGGGGGGGGTATAAAATGGCCAAAATATTGCTTATGTAATACTTGAACTCTCCCTATGTATATGTGGAGTTTTAACTCTCTATTCCCCACATTGAGACTATATCCCCACCTTACGAACTTTCTGTGTACGCCTATGCTAATAAATACTACAGTCGTTCCAAGTAGTACTTTTATAGATGGAAAATACCATTAATACCACTTGAAATAAATGAATAAAATACCACAAAAATCAATGACGTGAAATAATGAAACACCAAAAGGAAAAAAAAAAAAAAAAATGAGAATATTGGAACTGTAAAACGATAGCACCCAACACCTTGTAATATAATTCCCCGAAGCCATCGGGAAATTTCGAAATTTGAGCTAAGGTTCGGTTCTCCAAGGAAGAAAAAAGAAAAGAAAGAAAGAAGAAAAAAATATAGTGAACGCTGCACGAACGGCAGCTTTATAAGCCATAAATATAGCTTGGGGGGTTTCACCGCGTGTGAAGAATAACAAACACGCAAGTTTCAGAACAAAGAAGAAAAAGACGGGGAAGCGAAAAAAAAAACAGTACCTGACAGTACAGCCAGAAGAAAGTACCCAGAGAGAAAAATATATACCTTGGTTTGCGCTTATACGAACTCCAAGAACCACAAAAGAATTATTGACCTCACCTAACATTTTGACTTACTTTCATGCGGTTTTGTACTTCATCTTTATCGTGCTTTAAAAAAAAGAAAATCCTACATCTATATCCCAAGTACAAATGTTTTCGAAAGACAGCATTTCAGAAAGAGTAATACTGCGCAATTTATCGCGAGAATTTATTCCCTCTTTCATAACACAGGAAAATGGAACAACGCAGGTATGGAATTTAAATTCATCATTACAATTTAACAATTGTTGAGTTCGCTATTTTCTAAATACTAGTTTTGCTATTGGTGGATGTGGCACACTTCAACATGTACACGTAGGCGCCCACATGGGGCAGAGGGGGTCATTCTGGGGTCGTTCAAAACTTCGTTTTGCCCGAAACTGCTATGCATTTTTAAAAACTTTACAGTCACATTTTAAAATAAGGTTTTTAAATCATTACTAATTGTTAAGCAGCGTCAATAACTTTTGTAGCGTTTAGGTATCTTGTACATTGACTAAAATTTTCAACAGCTTTGAGAAGGAGGTAATTTTTCTTAGTCCCCCCAGAAGTACTCGTTAAATTTTCTCAGCCCCCCTCCCCCACCACCATGGAAGTATTCGTATGGGCACCCATCCATGTACATTATACATGAGTTTCACACACATAAATAAGAAAGCATTATTTCGGCCGAAATCGTATGAAGGAACGTGCTTCTATACATTCCGAAGGCAGCGTGCTTCCATGCATTCTGAAAACAGTGCGCTTCCATACGTTACTAATACAGTGTTTTCTTCCGTTATTAAAATAATGTGCTTCCATGCATAAGACAATGTGCTTCCCTGCACATGAAAAGCAGCATTCTTTCACGTGTAAGAGAACGTGTTTCCATACATTCCAAAGAAAGCGCGCTTCTATGCATTCTGAAGGCAGAGTGCTTCCATGCATTCTGAAAACAGCGTGCTTCCATACGTTATTAACGAAGTGTTTGCTTCCGTTATTAAGATAATGTATTTCCATGCATATTGAAGGCAGTATGCTTTCATGCATCATTAAGGTAAAGGACCTCCGCGTAATTTTTTAATAAATGAAGTATTTTATTACATAACATGTATTGCGGTATACTTTTATATCCATGGCATTTCCTGAATTGAAAAACAACTTTACCCAAAGCGATACAAAAATGGCTGTCTTTATATATAATTTTATAACAGCCAAGAAATATGGGAATTGAAGTAAGAAAAAATAGGCGCGAAAAAAAAAGTTAGTGGGTCATTATCGCGACAAATGCTTCCACTCCAACCCAACTTCCACGAAGCTTTTGACCAAAAGTGGCAACGTCGCAACGATTAATTCAGAAATCGCTAGCACACGGGAACAGAATAAATAAATGGTACATAGAAAAACAAAATAAACAGTGCATAATAGAAAACAATATAAAACAACCTTATGGAAAAGTAGTGGCTCACAAGAATGGAAATTGCACACATAAGTAGAATAGAAATTATGTGTAAAAACACAATAGAAATAGTATAGAGAATATACATATATGACAGTAAAGATGAAACTGCTTATATTTGAATATTTGAAGGATAAAATGGGAGAGGGGTGGGAGATGTACAGCCCTAAGTTAACCTGTGACCTTCCATGAAGCTATATTTAAAGCAACAGTGAGCAGTGACATAGGCAGGAAGTTCATAAGGGAGGGATTATAGGCTTAATGGGAGGGGTTACAGAGCTACAACTCATATATTCCTATGTTAAATATACAAAATTTCATTGCGATGGGGGTTACAACCCCCAAAACCGCCCCCTGGCTACGCCTCTGACAATGAGTGAGTGGTCCGAGAACAATAAGACGATAATTCTAACCATCCACATGTTCTCTACAATAGGCACATTGTCCCCACCTTCGGGGTCAATTTTGCTGATTTCAGAGTTGACCATGAGTAATACTGACTATGAGTTGACTATATGAGCTGACTATGAGTAATAATAGGATAAATAAATTAAATAAATATAAAGGAAATTATATTTAATTTACATTCTGTTAAAGTTGCATTAAAAATTATTTGTAAGATGGTCACACCCTACGGCATCTATAATCAAGTTGCGATGGATGTGTTAGGTAGTGGCATAGATGTACGCAGAACGTTCATAAAGGGGGATCGCAGGCTTAAAATGGATGGGGATTTACAAAGCTACAACTCCATATATTCATAAGTACATATACAAAAGTTCATCGCAATGGGGGGTATTACAACCCCATCAACACCCACTGCATACACCAGTGTAGTCAGTTCCAATAGCCCAAAATTTCAGACCCAGAGCCTTTAAGCTAATGTAAATACATTTAATTCTCACTCTCCCTGGTCAGTGGACTTGCTAGTCAAGTCAGCGGACTGACTAGTCAGTCAGCGAACTGACTAGTCGGTCACTTAGGCCAATACAGTGCTGTTTCCAAATTTCCAGCGAGCTAAATCGTTTATGGACGCATCATGGGGTCGAAAATCACGTAAATCGTCCGGTTCTGTTGCATGCTCTCGAAACGGGGAAAATGCAAAAACAAAAGGCAATAATCATAGATATACGTTCCATTTTGAAAATCGCGTTTTGCCACCTAGGGGGAGATTTCAATGTATACATAGGCGGATTTACCATTTTGCCGCCCCAAGACTGGTTTTCTCGCTGCCCCCTCTCCCCTAATCAGTGTAGGGACATAAAAATTGTTACATTCAATATACGCCAAAATCTAACATTAACACTAAACAACATTAACTTATATATTGAGGCATTATTTTTTCTTGGTAGGCCTATATAATAAATCAAATTCAATTTTATTGAAATAAATTTTAATTTTAGCAAAAAATCGAACACTGGTATTTAAATGGAAAGCATGACATCTAGCTTTTTTCTCGGCAAAACATCTTCTTATATCGTCGTATGGTATTGCTTTTGTTATCAGATTCAATACACAAAATTTTGCCGCCCTAGTCTATAGACTAATATAGCCTATTGGGAAATATGGCACTGAATGTATATAGGTAATAGGCCACATGTAACATGTGCAATTCCGTTATTTAAAAGCCCGTTACACGTACTAGAAGTGAGCCAGATAATTCATTGACTGGATTCGTGAATGAATCGGTCACTTGTTCGGTTGTGAATGACTATGCACACCTCTTTCTTTGCGTTTTTATGGCGCAAGGATAACAGAGGTCACACTTTGCCGTGATCTACTGTTTTTCCGAGGAATCCGAACTTCTACCGGAAACTGAATACGGACTACGATGAACAGAAAAATAGAATGCGTCTCACGATAAATACCATTAAATACCACGATACCATTAAATACCATGACACTATTAAATATCAACAACTACCATTAAATAGCAATAACTACAATTAAATACCATGATACTATATTAAGTGAGGACAGAACTTTTAAGTGACTGAAATTCTTCGAAACTGGCACTGTTTTTAAAATTCATGTTCTGAGATTCTATTTGCTGGACGTTAATGAAGATTTTACGGCACATAATGTCACTTAGCATAATTAAAATGTAGTAAAAATATTCTTTGTGGACATTATAGTTTTTTTTTTAAATACTATGTTTTCTCAAAATCAGTCTCATGCGCAGTCACCATCCGTAAGATAACTTCATAAAAAATTCACTTCGAAACACAGTTCACGCTTTAAAGTGAAGCCTAGAAGTTGTTCTATAAAATGAATTAACAGTTTAATGAAAAGTTTATCAATTGATTTTTAGAAGCAATAAAAACATAAAAAATGAAAATACAATGAATATTTCGCATAATATATTTACATTAAAGGTAATAAACATGCATGAAATAACACAAACTTACTATATTTAGTTGCAAATGATGTCTTAAACATATTTGCCAAATTTTATGGCAATCGGTTCAGAACATTTTATTTCCTTACGGATAATCTCAAATAACATTGAATGGAATGGAAATAAAGGCATTTGAAGTCCAACAGATGACACGCACGAGCATGCCTGGTCTGGCACTATTTTCGTTATAACTTTTGAACTACTGGGTGGATATTCATAATTTTGGTATTAAAATGTTCAAAAAGGTCGAATTACCTGTAATACAACAAGCAAATATTTTTTTTAAAGTTTAATACTCCTGTCCCTCCACCCACCA
>QLNU02014802.1:29944259-29984383 GCA_006491805.2 Dysdera silvatica
TTATATTATATTTTTTTATTTTTTTTTATTATCATTATTTTCGTTTTTTCTGTATTTATTATTAATCCATTTGCCGCTGTACATTTTTGTAATCTTCTATTTAATTTATCTTTTATTAACCTAATGTCCGTTCCAGCTATTGCAATACTAAAATCATCTGCAAATAATGTAAGTAGTTCATGCAATTTTTCTTCGCTAGTCAAACTCTTTAAGTCTTTCCCCTCCATTATGCTATCTACATCGTTTATATATGTAATGAAAGCAAGTGGTCCTATATTAGAACCTTGTGGTACCTCTTGTTCAGTGTCTATCATTTTTGATTTTCTTTCCTTCAATCTCTATGTTTTGCTTTCTATTTGTAAAATAACTTTTTATTATGTTCAATAATTTATATCTTATGCCATAGTGTTCAAATTTGTTTATTAAAATTTTTCTATTTATTAGATCAAATGCTTCTTTTAAGTCGATAAAAATGCTACTGTGGTTATTTTTCTATTATTTAATTTATCCTTTAAAAATTTTGTAAGTCATTGTTAATAATGCATCTTCAGTAGATCGTCCTTTTCTAAAGTCATATTGTTTTTTTGTTAAAACATAATTTGTTTCATAAAAGGATGTTATTTTATTGCAAATTATTTTTTCAATCGTTTTATTCATTGATAATAAGATAGATATCGGTTTATAATTTATAACTTCTTGTTTATCGTCCTTTTTATAAATTGGTCAGATTTTAGATATTTTTAATATTTCTGGGTATTTTTCTGTTTCAATTATATCATTTACTGTTATCGTTAATGGTTTTATAAGTTCCAATATATTATATTTCATAACTATCATGTGCATCCCATCATAACCTGGTCCCTTTGGTTGAGTTCATACTTCGTATTATCTTATTTACGTCTAATTTTTCTATTTGTTTCATATAAAATGTGTTTACTATTTCCTTACCAAAAGTTCTTTTTGGTTCTTCCTTTAATTCGTTCTCTTCTCTCTGTTTTTTACGTTTTAAATCTTTAATTCCTTTAATATTTCATTTATGTGATTTGTTAATCCTTTATTTGTTTTTAATCCGTTTATTTTTTCTTTCCCCCTTTTTTTGTTCTACCCAATAATTTGTTTAGTTCTTGCCATATTATTTTCGTATTTTTATTCTCAAAAAATTTTTCGTAATAATCCCTTTTAGCATTTTTTATTAGTACATTTATTTGATTTCTTACTGTTTTATAATTATTCCAATTTATTTTAGTTCTTTTTCTTATATATATATAATTTTTTTTGTCAAACCAACTTTTACCTCCTTTTTTGTTTTATATATTTTAACTTTATGATAAAAGTTTATTCATATATGGATTTTATAATTTGTTGAAAAGTTTGATATTTATCTTTTTCATTTACAAATATTTTTTTCCCAGTCTAATTTTTTTATTTTTTCATTAAAATTAATCATATTTTTTGAATATATTCCCTATATTTTACTTGTTTTTAATTTTTGCCGGAGTTTTTGTTCGATATTCAATTAATAATGCCATATGATCACTAAAACTTATTTTCTTTATAATTACATTTATATCACTTATATTCGTAAAACAATAGTGAATTTGCGACCTATGCTCATTTTCGATTCTAGTAGATTCCGTTCTGTGTACAAATTCAATTCTGTGTTACATTCCATTACCATCAGTAATTCTTCTCCTGTAGATTTTATATTTTCAATGTCAATATTAAAATCACCTGTTATTATAATATCTCCTTTTTGCTCTCGTAATTTTTCATTTATTTCTTCCATTTTTGTCATAAAGTTTTTCACGTTACCTGCAGGCGGCCGTAGACGGTTATTATAGTTGTTTCCCTCTGTTTCCTTTCCCTTACTGCCAGCATTTCAATGTCTTCTGTGCTAATTGTAAGTCCATTTATTATTTCGATATTTGAATCTTCCAAAATGTTTATGTAAGTAGCCACACCACCACCTTTCTTGTTTTTTCTATTTAAACAGTACTCATTATAACTTTCGTATTTGTGGCTACCTTCTTTAAACCATATTTTTGTTAGTAAAAGGTTTATTTAGCAACGTTTTTGAGCACAATATAACTAAAAATTTATAAAATCGACGATAGTTTCGGACGATTAATGGTCGTCCTTCTTCTAGGATAGTAAAAATGTCGAATAGCAGCAAGGGCGTGTTGCCGATTTCAGGCTGGTTAAGTTGCCACAAAAATTAACAAATATAGAAACGATTAATCGTAAAGTGTTAAAGAGAGCTGTGTGAAGGCCAACTTTTCTTTATGGTAAGAGAAGAGGCATAATTGCGGAGGTGAATCAAAAACACAAGTGAAGAAAACGGAGATGGTGTAGGCTGGAGAAGAGAGTTCCAAGCACCACTGAAGCCAGGGATGGATCCAAGATCGTTAACTAGGATCCTGAACTTGCGAGTAAAAAACGGCCTCTGCGCAGTCCAATTCCAAAGGTGAGCGAAGTTTAAAGATGATGCTAGCATCGTTGAAGAGGAATTTGTGATTGAATTCGTGGCAATGCACCGCGATGGAAGATTTTTTTAACACTGCGCGTTCAATATATCTTCGGTGTTCTCTGAGACGGTGGAACAAAGCTCTCCTCGTCTGACCGATATAGGACATTCCACATTGGCAAAAAACCCGATAAATTCCCTAACGATGAAGCGTATGAATGGGGTTTTTAAAGATGGACGAAGTTTATTGACAGGACAGAACATAACTCGGAATCCTGCCCGTCGAAGAATTTTTGCTATGGCAACACTAATCTTATCGATGAAAGGAATGGCTATTGTATCAATAGGAGCGTCGGAAATGGAGGAGAAGGTGAGAGTAGCGGAAGGAGATGGTTTGAAAAACTTGGCTAAAGCTGAGTCAATAATAGTGGGGTTGAAACCCCTGTAAGCGGCAATGTCTTTAAGGAATTTAATTTCACAAGCTAAGGCAGCTTTTGTTGAGCAGATACGTAAAAAACCGAAACACGAATGTGTAAAAAGCGGTAATTTTTGTTGAAAAGGATGGCAAGATTTAAAATGTGGAGGAAGTAAAACAGCGAAAGGCTTACGGAAAACAGAGGTCAAACCGATAGCCGACTTTTTTAATAAGAACATCAAGAAAATAGATAGTATTACGTTCTTCCAAATCAAGAGAGAACTCAAGACAAGTGTCTAAGGAGTTTATTTATGATAGGCAAAAGGGCGACAACCGGATCCGGGGGAGGGGCCATCCCAGATAATAAAAATATCGTCGACGTACCTGATCCAGAGTCCGAAATCTACCTGGGTAAACAACCTGATTTCAAAATAATGCATATAGATATCGCATAATATAGGTGAGAGGGGATTACCCATTGCCACACCAGTTGTTTGTTGGTAATGGACGCCGTTGTAAATGAAATAGGTGGAAGTTAACACACATTAAAGTTAAAGCAATTCATTCATCAATCTCAGGTTGAGAAAAATGAAACTCCACAAGGCGTTACCTGAGACAATTAAGAGCGCCGTCAACAGGAATGTTAGTGAGCATAGATTTAATGTCAAGTACAGCCATTGTATAATGATCCGGAGAAAATGAGTGAAGAACAGAAGTGAAATAGGAAGGAATTTTTACAGGTGAAAGAGTTAGACGAGGTAAGCGGGGAGAAAACGGTGACAAGAAACTTCGCCAGCCCGTATGGCACTGAACGAATGGAAGAGATGATGGGGAAAAAAGGAATGCCAGGTTTATGTATTTTAGGGAGAGTGTAGAATCGAGCGGGTGTTGCGTGCGAAACAAAAAGTGCCGACTTCTGGAGTTGATTAAAAAGGAAAGAGTTCTTAACACGTTTGTTGTATTGTAGACGAAGACGTTCGGTAGGATCACAGAGGATTGATGAATATGGGCCAGATTCAATAACTTTGAGGGATCCAGCATGATACTGGTCTTTAGCAAGGACAATAATTTGGCCGCCCTTACCAGCCCTTGTGATACGCAGATGGTCGTGGCGAGAGAGTTCATGGAACACTTGGCGTTCCAGAAGAGGAATGTTAGAAACAACTTTAAAGACCCCATTCATACGCTTCATCGTCGGGAAATTAAATCCTGGACTGCGGTGGATTAAAAAAAATGGCGCGCGTTTTACCGTACCATTGCGGTCCAATTCGAATTAACGGAATAATGAATGTGAATGCGTTACCATTGAGCATCTCTTGATCGTTCATTAAGGAAGTCCCCACCCAGCCCTATGGTGGTGTCTTCCTTCTATTTTAATAAATCCGATTATCCTAATTTCCGATTATTTGGAAATAATTCTGTGTCGGATAATTGGACCCCTTCGTTGTACTTGCAGAATTCGAAGCTCGAGACGTTTTTTCGATTTTCATAAAACGTTCAAAAATTCGAATTTAGAAATATAAAATTGTTTATATTCAAATTATATAGTACATAATCAGTAAACAATTTAGTACACACATTACTATACAAATTAGTACAGAAACGAGTATACGAATTAGTACAGAAATTAGTATACGAATTAGTACATAAATTAGTATACAAATCAGCACATAAATCAATATACAAATTAAAATGACAGTTAATATACAAATTAGCATGTAAATTAGTATACAAATCTGTACCAAAGCCAATTTACACATTAATACAGAAATTAGTATATAAATCGGTACAGAAATTATATGCATTAATACAGAAATTAGTATACAAATTAGTATATAAATTCATGGGCGCCCCCAGAATTATATGCAATGGGGTACATCCAGGAAAAATTCCAATTGAATAATGCTGTTAGACTACAGTTTCTTGCGGATTCAGTCTTTTCCCCCTTTTTTCCATAAGCCAAGGGGGTGCAAGTGAACCCCCTTGCAGCCCTTCGGGGCGCCCAAGTATAAATTACTATACAAATCAGTATAGAAATAGATACAGAAATTAATATACAAATCAATATGGAAATGGATACAGAGATTAATATACAAATTAACATATAAATTAATATACAAAATTGTTACAGAAATCGGTTCACAAATTGTTACAGAAATCAGTATACAAATTACTACATAAATTAGTATACAAATTAGTACACGCATTACTATACAAATTAGTATAGAAACAATACAATGAATTTATCAACAATAAACTGTTCCTACCATTAAAAGTTTGGGAAATTTTGTACGTAAAAGTGTGATGACCTTAGCCGTTTAATGCCATACGAAATATGATCCTTAGATAGGCTTACGATATTCAGAAACACGCTGCGATAAAAATCGTAACAGTGCGATAAAAGAAAAAGTAGCCAGAATTTGCTATTCGACACCGCCATAAACAAAGAGTGACTGTATTGTATAGTTCTGGAAATAAAAACCATAAGCAACGGTGGGAATTATGACACTACGATAAACTGCGAGAGATAAGATCAAAAGAATAGATAATTTACCATCACACAAAAATTAAAGTTAAAATATTAATGTCTTGTTAATTAGATCAAAAGAATATGTAAACTAATTTGCTAGACTACGTTCTTTGTTTTTTGTCCGTGCGTGTACATAATACAATTATTCAAAAGAAATATTTAATTCGATAAAAATAATGTACTTTTTTGTACTAAAACTACAATGATAATTTTAATAATCTATCTATAAATTAATTCAAAAATGCGTTCACAAATATTTTCGAACATTTAGATTTGAGCGAGCTAAAATTTAAATTTTAATACAGTAAAACCTCTCTTACCGGACACCCCATTTTTTACGATCCCGTCATGCAATTTTTCACAGTAATACCCGTCTTTCACTGATAAATTGTTTTGTCCCCCAAATATCCGCCACTGAGAGTTTTTTGTTGTATTGTAATAAGGACGGTAGGATTCAATTTACTGTGATTATAATTAAATTAATGAACTAAACAAAAAATTAATTTTATTTATTTACTATATTTTTAATATACACTCTATAACAAACAAATCGACGCACCAAGAAGGAGTTGTCCGATTGCGATAAAAATTGGTGGATGTGAAGAACATACATAGAAAAAGAAACGATTAAAATTTCAGAACAATTGAATGATTTATTGCAGAGTTTGACCGTTACAAAGGGAGGAAGTCAATAAGGCGTTGGTCCACCTCTGGCCTGGATGCAAGCTGTCACCCGGCGTGGCATAGACTGATAAAGATCCCGGATGGTGTCCTGCGGAATTTCTTGCCAAATTGTCTCCAACTGTCGGGCTAAATCGTCAACATTCCGGGATGGTTGCAATCGCCTTCCCATAGCGTCCCAAATGTGCTCTATGGGAGAGAGATCAGGAGCCGACGCTGACATCTGCCGTTGTTGACCCACTCTTGCCAGCACCGTCCAATCGCCGCATCGCTTCGATCCTCTTTCAATCCGATAGCACGACCTCTTTCAAACTCTGACATATGCTCGTAATGAGCACGAATCTTTCGGCGAGGCATTGTTACAGTCGACGTAAGATATCCGCAGTCAAAATGCAACAGAAATTTTGACCACATATTGAGAATCGCTCCTTATATACACCTGCTGAATGCGCAGTTCCGATGCGCTGGAGTTCCCGCTATTCATTCATTGGACACCAAATTTTAATCATTTGCATGTTCGGTCAAAATGTCTTTGAATACGAAATTTCATTACAATCGGATAACCCCTTCTTGGTGCGTCGATTTTTTTTTATTATAGTGTATATAATAAGCACATAATTTTAATATATACTGTATATATATATTTATAATATTTATTTATTTTTTTATTTATTTTACATATTATTTATTACATAATTTACTTTTCTCACTTCACCATTTGCCCATGCTCATATGGGGTCGGCGTTATGCTCTTTTGTTCTTATTTTTCCCAATTTTTTATCCAAGACTTCTCCACGCCATCCACACTCTTCCAAATCTTCCACCACATTATCCTTCCATCTTTGACTTGGTCTTCCTCTTCCCCATTTTCACTAACCCAGTGGTTCCCAATCTGTGGGTCACAAACAGGTTTTTGGGGGTCGCCGCAACTATTTTTAGTTGCAATTATTTTTATAAGGAATTTCATACCAAATGTTTCCAACGCTTTTATATTTCAACATGGCTCACACATTGCAATGTTCTACTAACGGTTGTTAACTTCATATCTATAATATACATTAATTTATATAATTAATACGATATAATTTTATATTTAATGTTTCTTCTTTACTCTGAATAATAAAAGCATTTTTAACAAATGTGGCGGCGACGGACGGGGTGGGGGTGTCTCAGAACTTTTGGTTACTATTACTATAAAAGGGGATTACGGATTATTTGGCTACTATGAAAGTGGGTCGCGGATTATTTGCCTACTACAACCCCTGGACAAAAGTATGGAATACTTGTATTTTTTATTTAATTTTATAAAAGAGGGCCTGTTTAACCCCGTTTTGATTGGCTATTTGCAATCAAACAAACTGCACTATAGGCATGGATTAATTAGATGTAAATTAAGACAAATATACTTTCAAAAGTTTTACTCAATCTAAAGTTACATCAAAATTCCCGATTGTACAGGGACAAAAAAGTATGGAATACATTAAACCTTTGGTCAAAAGTATGGAATAATGGAAGAAAACTACAAAACTAACCACTTCTTCGCGATTTTACCTCTCAAATTTTGCGGTGATGTCATTCGTCGTCATGACGTGTTCACGAATATGTAAATTATAGCTACGTAAATCAACACCAGCGCCACGATACTTTCATTAGAGTGGCACCTACGAGAGAACTAACGCAAGCCACGAGAGTTCTGATTATTGATAAGTTTTATAAGAGAGAAACACAAAAAACAATTGCTATTAGCCTTAGTTGTTCCAAAGAAACTGTTTCTAAAATTATAGCAAAATTTAAACGACTGAAGGTGTCAGAAACCAAGGTGGAAGTGGGCGGCTAAGAAAAACGATTGAGTGAGATGATAGAAATTTGATAAAGATTGTCAAAAAGATATTTTCTTCATCAAGAGAAATTAATTCAGTTTGGAAGAATAGTGGGACGGATGTTTCTGATAAGACTGCAATGAGGAGACTGAAAGACAAAGGTTGCAGGTTTCATAAAGATCAAACACAACCATATATATTGAGGACAAGCAGAAGAGGATTCGTCTTACATGGGCGAAAAAACACAAGAATTAGTCCATAAGTGATTGGAATCATGTTCACAGATGAGTTGAGGATTTGTCTCGGGTATGGAGATAACTGTGGACACAGTTATTTCCATACCCATACACGTTTACGAACAGAGGAATGAAAGATTTCATCAAAACTGTCTTTGAGGATCATCAAAATTTCCAAAAGGCATCATGATTTGGTGCTCAATAACAGCGAAAGGTGTAGGTGAGATGGTTATCCTAAAAAGAAGTGTAAATACTGGTACATATTTGGATATTTTGAACCATTTTGTGACGAAAACTACAG
Source organism: Dysdera silvatica (assembly GCA_006491805.2). Lineage (NCBI taxonomy): Eukaryota > Metazoa > Arthropoda > Arachnida > Araneae > Dysderidae > Dysdera > Dysdera silvatica. Next base: position 29,952,707 of record QLNU02014802.1, read on the forward strand.
AAGAACACTTTGGTGATGATGATGACTACATACACCAAAATGATAACGCATCATCTCACATGGCCAAAATAATCAAAGCTTACTATGCAGAAAAGGGTATTTATTACACGTTAAGACTAGCCTGTCAATAGTCCAGACATCAATCCGACAGAAAATATTTGGCTCACACTATAAAAAATAGAAGCAAGAAGAAACCAACGATCATTGATGAATTAAAGGCTGCTGTTCAAGACAGTTGCAGGGAACTTGATCCCTGTGAATGCGAAAGGCTTGTTTCATCATTACCAAAGAGAATTATGGACGTAATTGAAGCAAAAGGAGGACCTAAGAAGTACTGAGTGCCATTATTCCATACTTTTCATCAAAGGTTTCATGTATTCCATACTTTTGCCCCTGCACAGCTTCAGGAATTTTAATGTAACTTTTGATTAAATAAATCTTTTGAAATGAAACTTGTCTTAATTTATATCTAATTAATCCACACCTATGCATTTTGCTTGATTGCAAATAGCCAATTAAAACGGGCCCTCTTTTGCAAAATTAAATAAAAATACAAGTATTCCATACTTTTGTCCAGGAGTTGCATAAGAGTGGGTCGCGGCTTGAAAAAGGTTAGTAACCACTGAGCTAGCAATTTGATGGTCATAAAGGAGGAAACTGGCTTTTCGTTTGTTTGGGAGCGTTCAAATATTACGTAAACAATATTTTGGCCATTTCAAGCCCCTCCCCACTCATGTAAGCAAACATTAACACTGGCCAACATTTGAAAATTATCATAACGGCGACTCCCCCAAAGGTGCTTACGTAATACTTGCAACTCCCTCCTTCGTGTTTTAAGGCACACGGTCAGCAAAGGTCATGCGGCACTGGGACGTGCAGTTTTCCGAGGAATCCGAACCTCTTTCGACCTAGGAAACAAAGCCCTGAACAAGCAAGCTGTTTGTTAATCGGTAAGCCTTTTTGGTTAGTTAGTCTAAAGCTTTTTTTCTCCCACGGTTGAGAGCAGGGGCGGACTGGGGACTCTCAAAGGTCGCATACCTTGGAATTTTGGGGGGCGGGAGTCCGATCACCCATGAGAAGGCATCTGCCCAAGGGCCAATGGGCCGGCAGCCCAGTCTGCCCCTGGAAAATGCCGCATAGACTTACGCACATTACGTTTAACGGTTTTCTAACGTTGTGTGTAACGAAAATGTTTTTTAAAGGTTGTTAAAACAAAATTTTTTTCGTCAGATTTTAATAAACATATTGTTGTAATAAAGGTTATTGTTAGATTCAACAACAGAAATACTATCTATTCGTTTTATTAATGGCTTCTTGGACTTTTGCCACTTGGGATACGAAGTAACACAAACGTAAGTACAATTTCTAAAATTGATAATAATATGCTAAATTATTTCCTTTTATTTGTCGTTTTCTAAATATACCTGATGTCATTTCCCGTATATGGCAACAAATATTTTGTATATAATTTCTCTATATATATATATCTGGCAACAGTATATATATTTTTGTTTTTCCTTTTATTTGACATTTTCCAAATGTTGTACATAAGGGAGAGTTCAAGTATTACGTAAGCACTTTTGGTGGGGAGGGGGGTTGTGGTGCTTATTTTCCTATGTTAGCCAATATTAATTCCTGTTTACCGGGGAAGAGGTATAAAATGGCCAAAATGGCCCATGTATGGCTTTCCCTGGTATCCCTTCCGTATCTGAAATAAATATTGTATAATTTCTCTTTATATATTTGGCAACAGTATGTATTTTTGTATTCGGAATTCTAAAACAATAGGTCAATCTTTCATTTACCATCGGTGCGTTAAGACGCATCGCTTTGCCAAAACGGCGTACTAGTTTCTCTAGCTTTGTAATTGAATTAGTTTATTTATTGGCCCACTATTGAATTAAACTAAACTTTTAAAGCTTCAATAAAATATTTAAATTTAGATCCCATGTCAGACTTGAAAAATAACACAACACGTGGTGAAACTGTAATATTGATGGAGCATTTGGTCAAGGATTAGAAAATATTAATTGCAGAAATCACATCTCTCACTGCAGCTACATAGATCAATGATCGCGTCTTTCTAAAATCTTAATTTTTTTTTTAAATCTTTAAAAAAAAAAAAACTGCAATGTTATTGAATACATTTTCGACGTTCTCATATTCAGTAACGTTGATTTTTTTTTTTTCATTCCGAAAAGTTATGTTTTTCTCCCTCCTAGTAGAGATTACCATACATAAGAACATGGTACATAAAAAGAAAATTATGCAAATAATAAGACGATAAATAAAATATGAGGCAGAGTGAAAAAAAAAAGAACAAGAAGAATAAAAAGATGGTTCTGCTTCTGACAAATCTGGTTCTTAATAGGACGAAGAAAAAAACGCGGGAAATTTATCAAGAAAAGTACTTTCATAAATAAAATTTGCAGCATTATCCAGAAAGATACCAGATCACTCGTCAATTGCATCGTTAGCCATTAGCTTATCACAGTTTCGACCACTTAATCGAAGCATATTCGGAATTAGAGACAGAGGCATTCCCGGCAAAATGGCATTTTTATCTGGACATTGGAAGATAAGTTTTGAAAAATTATCTCCGGCTCGTTATTGCTATATCTGTAACACTTTCCGCCAGGGTGAAAGCGACCTTTAAAAATTAGCAAGTTCGTCACGTGTCAGAATGACAAGATAGCGACCGTGAGTTTTATCACGTCGTCCGTTTCTTGGCTAGGAACCTCGTTAGAGACGTGAAGGTCACGGGTACGGAACAGACGATGGAATTCATATTATCGTAGACAAGTGCCGTTACAAAGGCATTTCAATCTTTCGCACCTCGTTCCGCGTGAATGTGACTGGCCTGACTCACTGACCCGCACGATGGAAGCATATCGGATAATGGCAACAACCGTATCACTGTAATTGACCACGCACACATCATGCGTCGATTTCTGGGGATATGGGATCGTCCAGATCAAATGATCTCGGGCGCAAAGAAATTAAAGTCTACAGATTTAAGATCATCTTTTAACGTTGGTAAAATATCGTTGGCTTTGACAGACGCTACTCCATCCACCCATGTGCATTTCCTCGATGACAACCAGTACCTTGGTTGACAACTTTATCCCACTTCCATCATCTCACCCTAGGTTTGCCCCCAATGCTGAACAGCAGGGGGCATGGTGAAAAGGATGAGGGTGGGCTGCGCTCAATAAAATGAACACCAAAAGCAATTCCAACAACACCTGGTCAATTTCAAGTCTATTATTATGATTTAATCAGCAAAATTGCATTATATAATCATCGATCACTTAAATTCACTACTGTTAAATCCAATTTGAGCAATTAAAAATGAAATTGTAATAATTAAATCATAAATATTAATCGGTTGTTCATAGCACGATGTCACTATGCATTGACATACAGTAAAACCTCTCTTAACGACCACCTTTTCTATAAAAGGATTTCCTCCCCCATAGATATTATGCTAAATTTACCTCCATTCAAAGACCATCTCTTTGAGCGACCGCTTTTTCACGGAACTGACGCTGGTACGCAGATTCTGACGCACAAAGTTTGCAAAAAATCAGATTACCACATCATAAAATTATTCTAACACATAGATCATAACTAAATACATCGTAAAAATCACTATAAAAATACGAAAAAACGAACTTTTCCTAAATCCACAACCATCAATAATAAAATAATGTGTGATAATTTAACACATTTTACACAGTTTTTAGCAATACGGACATGATTCTTCATCAGGGAACTGCATATTTAATTGAGATCTATAATTATTATCCGTAAATTTATTTAAGAGGAAATAAGCGACGTTATTTTTGTATGAAAGAATTTGCATTTTTTTCGAGCTAGCGGGCAGCATAAAAAATGTCGGTGGGCCGCAAGTGGCCCGCGGGCTGAAGACCCCTGCCTTAAGGTCTAGAGAACCATCCTTTAGACCAGCGTTTCTTAACCTGGGGGTCGCAGTAGAGTCCTCTATATGGCAGTCATCAGCAGCTGAGTCACTGAAGAGATAGTTAGCGTTTCGCACACCAAGTTGGTCCTCTTGCAGAAGAGTTTATTGGAGTGAAGTGAAGAGAAACTGTCCATTTTGCAGCTTGATTTTGGTCATCATATGCTGCAGTGTTGTTTGAGTGCGGAAAAATACGGCGATTACAGGGGGTCCTTATTGCACGCACTTTGGAGTTCCATATCACCAGCAACACCACGTTGAAATTATCACATTACTCCCAAACCTAACCAAAACCTTAAAGTCTAATTTCGACATATCATCATCTAACTAGTGTAGTTCAAAGTATGACATAGAAATCTGCGCATTGTGCAACATAAATGCCTACAAAACTTGCATATCACTTACTTTGCTAAATGTTCGCGAATAGGGTGAAACTGCTATCTCTCACAACACGAATGCTCCTTCGATAAATCACAGCAATGTCAATCTCTTATTTAAGGCAGTGTAATTAGAGTTGGTTTACCCGTCAACCATTAGAGTGTTCCTCGTTCCGGCCGAGGGGATCCATAATACCTACAGGGTCCATGTTATCACTTTCTCTTCTATTATTATACGTACACGTGTGTGTACGCAAAAATATAGCATCGCAGATATATATATATTTTTTTTTTAAACTAGTACAAAGCAATTACAACGTAATATATTTTTTCCGGACCACTTGTGGTAGCGGTGGCATTTCGAATTTCGTTTTAGGGGTGTGAAATTTGTGTGGACCGAAATCCACAACGGGGGATGAATATAACATTTGCGTCTAATTGTACAACAGTAAAAAAAAATGTGCTAAAATTACTCCACGTCGGTTTTCCGTAACCAACGAGTAAAATGATTTAAACCGCAATAAAAAGATAAGTTTTTACTGCATAAATTTGGGGCGCGATGGCGTTTTCTCACGCCAACTATTATCGCCCAGCTCTTATTGTACATAAAATTATATAATTTTATTACATATTTATCCACCCAGCTTTAGCCACCACAAATACCTTACGTTAGATCTTTTATATCTAGAGCAGTGGTTCCCAACCTTTTTCAAGCCGCGACCCATTTTTATAGTAACCAAGTAATCCGCGACCCCCTTTTATAGTAACCAAAAGATCCGCTGCCGCCACATTTGCATAATAAAAGTTTTTTTAACAGAGTAAAGAAAACACATTAAATACAAAATTATATTATATTAATTATATATACAGGGTGTTCGGTGGTAGGATATACCAAAATAAGCAACATGTGTTTTTTCTTTTTTTCGGAAGAGGTTTCCTTACCGAGTTAGGACCCAAAAATTATTTGATGGATGGAAATTGGAAATGTTGATGCTACTACCAATCTGTACATGTGGGCTGTATTTTTTCGAATATGTGTTCTACCATACTGAATATTAAAGAAAATGTTTTTTTTTATTCGTTTCCGTCGATTTCTCCATCAGGCTCGATGCATACATCTTATGGAGGCTGTTGTTTATCGACTGAATTATGCTGATGCTTTATCCTACATAAACCATGTCTGTTTTCTCGAGTTTTTTCTTCGCTACTAGAAAACGAATAAAAAAGGACATTTTCTTTAATATTTAGTATGGTAGAATATGCATTTGAAAAAAAATACAGCCCACATGTACTGTTTGGCGCCAGCGTCAACATTTCCAGTTTCTTCCATCCACCAAACGATTTTTGGGTCGTAACTCGGTAAAGAAACCTCTTTCGAAAAAAAGAAAAATCGTGTTACTTATTTTAGTATACCCTACCACCCCTTAAAGTCTATACACGTGGTAACCGAACACCCTGCATTAATGTATATAAATATAAAGTTAAAGAGCATTACTAGAATATTGCAATCCTTGTAGCCATGTTGAGTTAGCCATAGAAGCGTTGGAAATATTTGGTATGAAATTCCTTATAAAAATAATTGCAACTAAAAATAGTTCCGATGACCCTTCCCACCCCCAGAAACTTACGCGCGGCCCCCTTGAGTGTCGCGATCCACAGGTTGGTTTGTTTGTTTGGATTTTTTATGGCGCAAGAGCATCTGGGCTATACTGCGCCAGATTCATAGGTTGGGGAACCACTAATCTAGACATCCATAACATCGTTTTCTGTTGATACCATTGTTGAAAACTGGTAAGATGTTCATCGGATATTTTTGATCCCAATTAATTTTTTTTTGCGAGTCTGCGTACCGCTCATGTAGTAGCAGTAATACGTCGCGGCAAAGCGACGAATCTGTTATTTACTTTTTCCTTTTTTTAGCGCCTTACTGCTTATTTCAAGTTCTGAAATTTTTACAGCAAAATTTTACTTCGTGAATTGTATAAAAATTTGTTATCATTTATCGATTCTTAATAATTTATCTGAATACATATAAAAAAATTACTATTTGCCATCTTGAAATGGCGCCCCTCTTGATCAAGCGCCTTCGTGTGGGGGGCACAACCTGCATACCCGCATGCGGCGGCTCTGACCGCATATTTTCGGGCCAGCGTAAAATACTTCTAATGCGAACAAATATTTTTGCACTGTGGGTGTACGCTTTAACGAGGTTCGACTACATAATAAATGCACGAAGTTATGGTATTAAAATGCTAGGATAATATTTGGATATCCCACACCCAAAGCATACAAGTGCATACCAGATTTAACAGACTGCTTAATTTATTCTAAAGATATGCAATGCACTGTAAGTGCACCTTGAACAGAAGTGCGACTTCAAATATCAATACAGGACAAAGACCTGTGTGAAATGTCACAGGGTACGGTTGCAGTTTTTTGCAGGTTAAGTGTCTAGAATCCAAGACAAGACATTTCTCCCGCTATCTTGAGACATCGTCGGAGACGCGGTCTGGAAAGCCAGCGAAATTCAAAACATATTTAGCTGGTTGGTGATGTTATACGAGGGTGCAAAGAAGCCACTTAGCTAAGAACATCGGCTGATTGATTAAATTGTCGTCACTGCCAAGGCATTTTACGACAACAATTCGAGATCTGAGAATGCAAAAGTCGTTTCGAGAAAATTGCATGGGCATGGCAGCAGACGATTCCGTGTTGTTCCTCGAATGGTAAACGAACGAAATTTATCATATGATTCTGGCAACGGGTCTTGTCAAGTACTTGAGAAACCGTCTGTTCCAAGGAAGTAGGTAGTAATTCATTCTCTGTTTCCCCCCATTTTTTCCCCAATTCTGGCAAAGCGTCAACAAACTCAGGTTGAAATAGACGTATTGTCGACGGTCTAGTCAAATCGTCAATTACTGTCCCATCAAGGAGATAAAAGATCTCTACGACTGTGCTAAGAAAAATATTCAAAATCATTGTGAAACGTTTTTAAGGGAGCAATTTTTTTTTTTAAACAGTTTGAGGGAAGAACTATTTTAGTTGTTTTCGGCGAAGATGTGAGATTTTAGTTATGAAAAAAATTCCAAGCTCATCAGTTTCACGACTAGATTCATATCCTAGATCAGAGAGAGAGACAGACGAATTGAATTTGTGTGATTAGCGAAAATGATTGAATAAATTAATGATAATCATTAAAAAACTAATCAGAGTTTTCACTCGCATTGAAGAACAAAATTTATTTACCAATTGCCAGTGGGGAAAATTGCTTCACGTTCACAGGAGATTTAGCCATTCAAAGCAGAAGTTATTGCTACTTTATTTATTTTCTACATGCAGCTACTTTAGCAAGCATTATATTTCTTATAACGTTAACTTATTTTTTTATTTTACAAACAAATAGAAAAATACAGTGGGGACTGGTGAAGTGATTATCTTAATAAATCGACCACCCGAATTAAGCGACCGCTTTTAAAAGAGCGAACTGGTAAGGACTTGGTTATGCCCGTACCAAAGTCTTTCGTTTATAACGACTACCTGCCTATGATGACCATTGCAGTCCAGTCCCAAAAGTGGTCACTTTAGACAGGTTCTACTGTAGTTATTAATTAGAACGACCTTATTGAGAGCGTTGACTGTGTTTAAAAATATGCAATTTCCTTTTCGCAAACTGAAGTATTTACCACATGTCTTAGACTTCTTATTTTACTCAGTTTCTCCTATACATTTATGTTATGCTAATTTATGGATGCTTTTAGTGCATGTTGAACAACAAAATACGGAAAAAGAAATGTTGGTCTCACTAGAGCTAGGGGAGGACTGGGGCCTCGTGGGCGATAGGATTCGCGCCCTTTCAGAGGACTCAGTCCGCCCCTGATTGGAGCAGTATACAAAAAGTCATTATGACAGTGAGTAGAGGAAATAATTTAAAAATCAGTGGGGGGGGGCGTCCATATGAGTACTTACTTATAAAGGGGAGGGGAACTGAGAAAAATTATTACTTTCTTCTCAAGGCTGTCAAAAATTTTAGTGAATGTACAAGATACTAAAATGCTACAAAAATAATTGATACTGCTTGGCAATTAGTAATGAGCTAAAAAGTACCTTATTTTAAAATGTGACTGTACAGATTTTTAAAGTAAATGCATAGCAGAACCGGGCAAATCAAAAATTTGAATGGCTAAGGGGGGGAGCTCGGGCTCCCCTCTGCCCCCTTACATGAGCGCCCATTGGGGCGCTCAAATAGCTTAAAAAATCTAGTGATTCGGCGTGTTACTGAGAAAGATGTGCTTCGTTATCTAATTGGGGAGGTAGGACTGAACCCCCCCCCAAGCACCCCCCCTTTCCTACGGCCCTAACAGTAAGGTTTCGGCGGTACGAATACATGGGCATATTGCACCTAGAAATATGCTTCATGTAATAAGTGCATTTGGATCCATTTGCATTCCACATTCCTCACTCATTACGGAAAAAATGTAATTATCTTCAATGCAATTTTTACAGCTAATAGACAGTTCGTCAAACCAGGACGCCATTCTACTTTCGCGTCCGTGATTCACATTTTTTTGGCGGCTTCAAGGTGATGCCAGATTCAACGACTCCAACTTTTCCATGAACACGCGCCATTACAGGCCCACAGATGCAAAAATTATCGCTTGGCGAAGTTAAAAATAATCTCATTTGAATAGAGCCGGTTAACATTTGTGCATATATCTTCGTAAAATGATTTGATTTTAAGAAGACCGCAACATATTTGGTGATTCATTCATTCCTCTCCCTCTCACGCATCATTACCAGATAATGGTTTTGTAAAGGTCACGAGGCATAAGCACGGGAGAGAGAGAAAGACAGAGAATCTAGAATAATATTTAACAGCTTTTGCTAACTGATAAAACTATTGAAATAAACAGTCGTTAGATCGTTGCTAATGGCGCACGGCAGACTAAACAAGTGTAACATGTGGCGTCCGTCGTTAAAGGGTGATTATTTGTCTGATTTACACAGACGTTAAAGCCATTCCACTCAGAAAGACACACGTTTACGATAATTAAAAGGTTTGTTGCATTTATATTTACCAAGTCAGAATCAACCTTATGGGATCCTATGTGTCTTAATGTTTCTAAAGGGGCTGGTCTACCGTACAAGCGTTCCCATCGGAACGTGTACGAACAGGGGGTCTGTTACACCCCACCTACAACCCCCTATAATATATATCATTTTGAAAATGAAAACAACAGACTGCTTTTTCAAAACAACCACGGTTGATGCTCCTATTGTTTTTTCTAGTCAAGGTGTGAATATAAACCGGAAATTAAATTCCTCTTTTATCAATACTCAAGGATGCGGTCGCTATTAGAGGGAGGATGGTTTTTGATGGCTTCTGAACGGAGGTAAATTTAGCACCGAGTCTATTGGGGGACGAAGTCCGTTTCAAGGAAAATGGTCGCTAAATGGAGGTGGTCGTTAAGAGAGGTTTTACTGTATATGATAACAAAATATGTATATGGTAACCAAAGATGGGATAAATAACTTAGTAATACGATTCCATCTCCCTCCCCGTCCTTTACGGATAATACGAATTACTGTTAATACGAACAGATTTTCTGTTCCCTCCTTGGAGTTTGTCTTAACAAGGTTCGACTGTACTCTATACGAAGTTGTAGCCCTATAAACCCCTCAAAAGGCGGCAGCCAGGATTTAATTTCGGAGTGGGGGGGGGGGTGGATTCAAAAATTATTATAGCAGGTATTGATACGATCACAGCATTCAAAGCCGTAGCCAATTCCCATTAAAAATTGAGTTTCGTCAGGATGGATCCCAAGATCCCCCCCACCTCTATGAATACGGGCATGCCCTCGCCCCTGTGAACTTTTTGCGAACACAACTTTTTGCCAGCGCATGAAATGTATGTTATTATTAAACACGGAATTTTAAAAATTATTAGGGGCAAGCACATATTAAATGCACATGTGCACAGTACAATAAAATTGAAATGTAGTGTAAAATGGCAATTTACTTTAACTCATTGAGGGAGTTTACATTATATCACTTACACATAGCCTTTGTTTCATCTCTGTGATAGAAAGCAGTCACACACACACACATAACACGCCGCCATTCGTATTCGAATCATTGCACCTCTCTAACTGCTGAGTCACAGTTCTTCTACTGAATCATTTTGAACCCATTCCTCCATTGCATTAACTTATGGGGGGTATGTGAGAACGATGGTTAACAGGGGTTGTTTTAACTGTGATCACGTTCTTCAATAGTTTGTTTTACGTCTTTTCTTTCTTTCTTTTTCTTTTTTTAAGCAAGGGGATCAAAGACACCTTTCTTTTTGGGGGGGAGGGGGAGAAGTTTCAAAGATATTCACTTTTTTTAGGTTTCGTGAAGACAAACACTAAACATCCATGGGATATAAATTTTGAAATAGTAACGGCCTTTAGCTCTTTAGTCTTTTTTGACGATCATTTTTAACATCGACATTTCACGGAATTTTTACTGCATGTTTACCGATATTGAAATTATGACTGAAGTAAGCATTTTTATTATTTGTCAGATTTTAAAAAAATCTGAATTTCACATCCAGCGTGAAGGGTATTTTGTTTAATGTTTTATTTATTTAAGGTAAACCACATAAAATAAGATGCATTAAGATTTACTCTAAAATTATTTTATTTATTTATTCATTTATGTGGTTTTTTTTCTAATATTAGTAAGTTTTTTTAAGCCGACCCCGTATGAACATGGGAAAATGGCGAAGTGAAAGCGGAAGATTTTCCTGAGCGAACAAATTGTTGCACCAATAAGGCCGGCCAATCAGCTTTTAAATGCAACAGATTTTAAGAAAACAAGCACAAGGGAGGGTTACCCCCTCCCCAATCTGAAAAGTATTATTATCTGCAACGTAAATTCGCTATTTGAGAGAAGTTCGTTTTTATCAAAACCTCTTGTGAATGGGCATAGGTCTGGACTAAAGATGTACATTTCGCGTCATTCCTTATTTAAAAAAAAAAAGACTTAAGATGAGGAGTCATTGTAAAGAATAAGCAAGAAATTTGGGGGTGGGTGGGCGGATTGGGTGCTCTCCAAAGGCACTTACCTTGGACTACCGAAGGGCGCGTGTCCTATTGCCCATGAGGGCGCACCGGCCTGAGGTTGGTTGGCCGGCAGCCCAGTCCGCCCCTGAGGGAGGAGTGATCTTAGAGACACCTCGCTCCAGTAGTAAACAGATAATGGTCAATTACAAGGCAGAAATATTTTCATTGCTTCTTCATTAATCTTTTTTTTTGGGGTTGGGGGGATCGCAGGTCAAGAAATTCAATTCATTTGTTTCTTTACAGAAATTTCAATTTACTCGCATCGAAAGGCGATTTTTTTTAAATAAACGACATCACGTTAAGCACGGTGTGCCTGCCGCTCCTTTCGTAAATAGTAAATAGTGCACAAGAGAACATTTTATGCAAGTGACATTTATCTGGAAATTGCCATACCATTTAAATGTCATGTCATAACGTTCGCAAATGGCTTCATATTCGAAACTGATTGAACCAATAAAATGAATAGAACAAAATTGAGAAAAATCGTTTTATTTGATTGATTGATTGTTTGGCTTTTTTATGGCGCAAGAGCATCTGGGCTATACTGCGCCAAACATGGTAAAGTTTTATTCTTTCTACGTTTTATTTCTTTCTATGCCTTGTGATTTTTCTCCAGCGATCTCTCTCTCTCTCTCTCTCTCTCACACACACACACACACACACACTCAATTTTAAAAATAATTACTTTCATAAACAGGAATATTCTCTAGTTTGGAGTAGGAGCTAGTCTAATCATACGTACAGAGAATATACACGCAAGGAGAGAACTGTAGTTAGACGTATTTAAATGAATATTCAAGCGCCTCCACTTCCCCACTCCCCATGACGTATGTGCACGCGGTGCAATAATTGTGATTGAATATATCCTTCGTTTGTAAATTATTTTAAATGACTTCTAAGATGCTAAACCAATAAGTAACTGGCATCAGTAAATAGTCTTTATATACGTTCGTAAAGAGATTATATATTGTCCTTCGTAGCTCAGTGGGTAGAGCCTCCGCCCGGCAAGTGGAAGGTCGTGGGTTCAGGTCCCACCGAAGGCAGAAATATTTATTTTCTTTCGAACGTTTCACCATCTAATCACGCCATACCATCGGCGTTGGTATCACTACGCCAATAAACGTTGATTGATATTGTTGTTTGATCAATAAGTAGGTCTAAAACGGTTTCCGATCTATAAGAGAGGGGAGATGGGTTTTCTGGGCTCCTTTCTCCCTCCCTACTTTAACAGAAATATATAAACGAAAAGTGAGTTAAGCAAAAGAGTTAACTCATCAGAGAGTGTTGGGCTTCAAACTGACTCCCCGAAAAGAGTTACGACCCAAACGTCCGCTATATCCAGCTATAAAGATAAACATTTAGCTAATTATGACTGGCGTACGCAGGGGGTGTTGATGGGGGTTGTAACCCCCCATTGCAATGAAATTTTGTATATTTAACATAGGAATATGTGAGTTGTAGCTCTGTAACCCCTCCCCTATAAACTTTCTGTGTACGTCTGATTTAATTATTAACCTGTTAACCGGGGAATAAAATTTTGTGAAACTCGTTTCACACTGGCGACTTTTTTTGGGGGGAGACATTTTGGTAGTCTTCCGGGCATGACGAAAAATGTCGTCATTCGCATTTTGGTAGTCTTCCGGGCATGACGAAAAAATAGCGTATTTCTGACGTGAGTGCAGTAAAGTCTCGCTAATCCGGATTTAATGGGACCGGGCCCCGTCCGGATCACCGTAAGTCCGGATAAAATGGAATGTCTGTAAAACAAGTTTTAGATGGGTAAAACTATTAAAATTGATGTTTTTATCATAAAAATTACCCTTTCAGCCTCAATACTACAACGTAGGTCTAATTATTTTAACCTACGAATTGATTTAGGATAAAAAACAAAACGTCTTATTGATTGAAATTCAAAGTTTATTGATTGTACGATATTAAAGAAAACTACAGTTACATAATTAAAACGTGTAAAAACGAAATAACGTTTAAATTCCGTACAGGACTGCTAGAAAATTGACACTATACTGTACTGAAAACAATAATGTAGGAGTTTGTTTACCAGTTGTAAAAAACGAAACGGATGCAGTAGGTTTTAAAATTGATGCACGTCTTTTGATGACTTTTCTAGGTCCGTCGTGATTAACCGGGTGTCCGAACTAGCGGGACTTCACTGTATTTCAAAAGGCATATGCCTATAGGCGGCATTTGCTGTGGGATGGAAGCTGAGAAACCAAAAATAAATGACTAGTTATAATGTAAAATTATTAGTTAAAATATTATTCGGAATAACTATGTGAAACATCCTCTTCGCATATAAAACGCTAAGAGTGCAATATGCATGATGTTTTCCTCAAAAGCATTTCTTTTCTTGTAAAAGAGGAAATGGGAGGGGTGCGGCTGTATACAGTCTGCACCTAGGGGTGACGTTTTCTTAAATCCGTCACTGATGTATACTGTTTTGTGACGGTATAAGTCATAGCACTCCTATTGGTGGTAAAATTACATTAGTTCTTCATTTCTTCCATATTAAAGGCTAAATTCAGCACTGCAAACCTCTGTTTGGTCGTCTGATTTAAAGGTCAGTCAGATTTCTCCACTTCTTTCACAAAAGCCTGACTTTATTTATTTATTGACTGACAGACAGACATGGGCATGGGGAATTGAGAAGGATGGCCGTCGAAGGCGGCACTGTAATCCCAGACAGCGCAAATAAAAGCCTTAGGAAACAGCAAAAATAACAGTGACTACGAATCGAACTAAAGAATTTTGCTTTGCCAATCTAGTTCCAAATTTAATGTTATTCAGGGGTTGTAAGTATCGTTTCTTACGTTTGTTTATCGATGCGTATCGGATAGGATATCGATATTACAAACATAACATCGATATATCAACACGTCTACGCTGTCTTCAATAATTTTAAATTTATCATCAAAACGGATCACCCTACTCTGCAGACTGCCTTTATTATTTATATTTTACACACTATCTTTTGATATAAATATTATCAATATCGTTAAAATTTGCAAGTTTTTATTAATTTTTAATTCTCATTAAGTGAAATGTATCATTATTTCGATGGTGTCGGTTGCGATTACGATGCTTATAATCCGATAACGATATTTCGAAATGTTATCGAATACGTGGCAATGGATGCAGACACGTTTTTTTACAAAAAAGCAACTCGACGTGGCATATGTAAAAAATAAATGAAAAATATTATATAATATAAATAAATAAATATATTATTATATATATTATATTATATATTAATATATAATTATATATAAATAAATATAATACATTTCAACATGAAATCAAATTCATTTATAGTTTAATTATACTGATTATATGATATATATGCTCTCTCTCTCTCTCTGTATATATATATATACTGAATTTCCCACATTTTAAACGCTTAATCCAACTGCAATTTTAACGGGAAGAAGATGCCGTCATTTTTCAAAAAATTCGCTACACATAGACAACGATTCTGCAGTCATGGCAACCAAAAGATGTTTGTGACGTCATTAATCACGGGCCGAAAACGAAACCAAGAAGAAACGCAGAATGGTGTAAAAAATACTACTTCGACAATACATTCGTTATCGAAGCAGACGATTTCAAAAGAAAAAGCAAATGATAAAATATATGAGGGGGAAAAATAAAAAGGACTTACATGATACGGCAAATCGTTACAAAAAAAACATTAGTTTTTGTCGTTCCGGCAGATTCATTTTCACGCTCGGTAGGAAAAGTCCTAAAACATAGCTATCTCACTGTTAAAAAAAAAAAGTCGAGAATCGGAGACACCTTTCTTTACCCGTAGTTTACCGCAGTGGCTAAGAGGGTTTATTAAACAGATGATATCGCTTCTTAAATCGATGAATAATCTGAAGACGTGTCGCTATTAATTACTCATTTAAAAAAAAAAATACTTGCAGGTCTGTCAATTCAAATAAACGACAAACTTTTTTTTAGTGTCATTCGTTTCATCTGTAATTTGTCCTGTTTTGGGACTTTAAACTTTTAAAATTCGAATGTTTATGAATTAAGGAAATTTGTATACACTCATAATTTGCGAAATTTATATAATTCTTCGAAACATTTTGTGGAGTACAATCAGTGGTGTAGGCAGAAAGTTCATAAGGGAGGGATTATAGGCTTAATGTGAGGGGTTACAGAGCTTCAACTCATATATTCTTATGTTAAATATACAAAATTTCATTGCAATGGGGCAACCCACAAAATGGGGTTAAGAACTCAACACCCCCCGAATACGCCTCTGAATACACAATAGTAGTAATGAAGAGTAGGGTGCGAGAGGGCTTAATTTCCCCACACACCATTGATATTAAACCACAGTGTTCGGTTTAATGACAGATCACTCAATATGCATCTTCGGCGGCCACCCTTCTCAATCCTCCCCTACCCAAGAATCACCAAGCAATCATAACCTGTTATAAAACTACTTGAGCCCCTCTCCATAATTCTTGAATTGCCACCCCCCGGTCATGAAATTAAGGATAGAACACCAGACGCCTAGTTGCGGGAGTTAAAGGCCTCGAACCCCCCTAACCCCCAGAAGTCTGCTGAAGCGCCATTTTAGACATTAAATCCCCACCCCTACGAACAAACTAAAATTTCCGTAAATCTCCATAACCTAGGGATTTCTATAAAATTTAAAATGTATGTATATTTCATGCTCTTCTCACATGTTTATTATATCTGACAGAAAGCCCCCCTCACCACCACCACCACAGCAGAGTGATCCTGGCTGCGCCTCAGGCATACGTAGGGTAATAATAAAAATATATAAACAATAATTTAAAAATAAAAATCGTTCATGTAGGAGATGGAAACATTTTCTAAAGTGAGAGAGGAAAATGTGCTGCCGTTCTTCGAAGCAAAATTTCTTTTATGAATCAAAGGTATTAAAATTAAACATGTATTCAGAGTGGGAGAGTCTTGACTAAAACTCCGCGGCTACGTACGTGAGTTCTAGGTCAAGTAAACACTGGCTGATGATAGTCTCGAATACACGAGCGCTAAAATCGGTAAACCCAAAGTGAACTCGTGGCGAAGAGAGGCCGCATATTTACGGAATTCGATAAGAACTGTGTAATTGTGCAATGGACAAAGCTGAACAGGGAGCGGGTTCAAACTTTCATTTGTGGCGGGGTCAAGGACAGAGTTTGCCATTGTCTTAGAATACCACCCTTCATTTACTATGGAAGCTGGAATTTTTTACATGAAAAATATATTTTGGGGGTCATGAGCCCTGGGGACACCCTCCCACGTGTCCGCTCTGAGCCGAATTCATATTAATTAACAGAAGCACATATAGTATTATCAGTCATCGCTTCGTTAAATAATAGAAGAAAGGAGGGGAGGAAGTGAAGACAGGTTGCCTCATGACGTAGCAGGGCTAATTCTAAGGGGGCCCAGGTTCCTTGGGACCCCTCCCAAATTTGACGAAAGAACACAGAACACATTTGCGAAAATAAAAAACCTAACATATAAAATACATTAGGGGAAACGGGGGCAAGTTGATACGAAGAACTTTTTGCGGCACTGCGCATGCGCAATCCAGCCAGGCCGAGAAGCAAGTAATTGCTTGCTTACCTTCAGAATGAGCAAGTTCAAACATGTCAACGAAATCATCAACACGAAGTTATTTAAATATTTATGTTTTGTACAGTCTAAAGTAAATAATTGTGAATAGTTTTGTAAGTATCTAGAGAACGTGTATAGAACTTCGAAGTATTATTTATTTGAACATTATATTACGTCGTTTAAAGGTAACCATTTCTTTTTGCACTATTTATGTGCTCCACTTTTTTCTGTAATGTTATTTTTGTAAAATGGCGTCATGTGGGGCAAATTGATACGTTTTTTGTGGGGCATGTTGATGCAGTGTGTCAACTTGCCCCGAATAACTGTAAAGAGTCTGGTGCCGAAAAAGGATGCTTTTCGGCACAGGGTATAAGAATTTTTCGTTTTTCAACGGACATTTAAATTTTTTCCTTCGCCAAATTTAATGAAATTTTCAGGAAAATTGCCCAAAAACGCTTTACTGAAATTTATGGCATCCCAGTAAAGCGTTTTTTATTCGCCACTTTCAATTTTTATTTTCTCTACTGTTAGAAAGCGCCATTTTTATCCCTAGCGGCAAAGGTTGGAACTTTTTTTTCCCCCAAACGAAATCCCCTTGTCCAAGGAGTCATCCTACAAAGTTTAGCGTCATCACGATAAATAGATCATTCTTCTACAGCCATTTCAAAATTTCATTTTAATTATAGGTACCCTCTAAATATATGGTTACGACCCCCTTTATCGAACTATTTTTCAGAAAAATAGTTCGAAATTATAAGAAAAAAAAACTAAACGTGGTGAAATATTGCAAAGTGTGTTCGAAAAAGCCTATGTTGTGGCTAAAAGTGGATGAATGTCCATGAGGCAAACTACGAATATGTTTGAAATTGGCCAAATGGCTGCTACGATATATAAAGAAAAAAAGATTCAGCATGTGAAACAAAAGTAGACTTCTCTAAACCTCCTCAAATCCTAAATGACAACCTGAAACTGAAGGAGTATATTCTGCAACTATTGACTACTACTATTCGACTACTACTATTGACTGCTACTATTGATTCTTAAGCATGTATGAAGTCTGGCATATGAATTAGCTGCTGCAAATATTATTATTATTATACCAGACACTTGGATAAATTCTAAAATTGCATCAACTGATTGGTACAGTGGCTACATAAAAAGGCGGCACCCTACGTTTTCTTCAAGGTGTCCTAAATCAACAAGTTCGAGTCGTGAAACAAATTTTAACAAGACCAACGTCAACGCATTTTTTACAAATTTAAAGACCGTTATAGATAAATATGTGTTCACAAATAAAGACGTTTGGAATACAGATAAAACCGTAACATTCAAATAATTAAACAGCCTGCGAAAATCGTTGCTGAAAAAGGGATACGTCAGGTGTACAAATCAGCTGAAAAGTGTTCTACAGTGACAATGGTCATTACTGTAAATGCTCTTCCCAAGCGTACAGCTTAAAGATCATTTTATTAGGGTTGCCTCCCCGCCACCACTGGTTGCGTTGACATGTCATATTCAACAGGATAGATGACTGGGTCTTTGTTTTTCAAATTTATTCTATATTTCCATGTTCATGTAAAATGTACAAAAATACAATGTTGTTTACCTCTTCTCGACAACCACGAGTCCCATTTATCAATAGCTGTGCTGAATTCTTCTAAAGACAATGGCCTAATTTTGTTACCATTCCCGCCTCGCACATCTCACTGGCTTCAGCAGCTAAACACATCAGTTTTCGGACCCTTTAAGAAATATTATTTTGCTGCAGTTGACAGTTGAACGACAAATAATCCAGGGAAAACCTTATCCACTTACGACCTCTCCGGAATCATTAAAAAAGCATTTTCTGTGGCGTTAACTCAAAACAATATCATATCAAATTTTCAAACAACAGGGATAATGATATTTAACCCTGATATAGTCACAGAAGAAGATTTTTTGTCTTCTTCAGTTACCGATCATCCTCTGATTGAAGATACACAACAAGGGCTTGCAGAAGGATCATCAGTATCAACACAACCCTTGTATGAAACTGCGGTAGGCCTGGATAATATTGAAATGATTCCACAAGCAATGGTAGTCAACAAAATCCAGTAGGTATAACTCCAGACCAATTTCGTCTTTGTCCAAAAGCTGGAGAACGAAAAAAAAATTCAAGAAGCAAGAAAAGGATGTGATTCTCACTGCCAGTCCAGTAAGAGCAAGATTAGAAAATGAAGCGAGAGAAAGGGATGAAAATAAGTGTGGAAAAAAAAAGAGGAAAGAGGACATTTTGTAAATCTTTGATGCAGAAAAAGAGTGAGCCTATGAAAACTGTAGGTAAATTTGTGAAGAAAAAAAATCAAAGCAAAAAATTAATAAAAAGATGCAAATAATGAATCGGAAACTGACGACACCATGTGCTTGATATGTTTCAAACCATTCTCACGATCTAAGCTCTGTGAAGAATGAATCCAATGCAACGTATCTTGTATGAAATGAGTTCACATAGAATGCGGTAAAGCTATTTCCAATTTCATGTGCATTAATTGCGTCTCAAACTTAAAAATTTCTTCTAACAGTGAAAGTGATTAATTTTTTGTTTTATGTCTAATTTAAAAAAAATCGTACGTATCAATTTAAATTACGCAAAAGTTTTGGTATCTAAACAATTTGAAACAAAAAGTTGTATTTATTATATGTTCAAAATAATTATATTATTTAACGTAGCTCCATGTTTTTTTATTTATTTATTTTTTTACTTAATTTCATGATTTATTTTGTATAAAACGACTTCTGCAGAACAAGTTAAATTGCAAATGAGACTAAATAAATATTTTTGTTCGAAAAAATAGTTATGAGGAGGCGTATAAACATAGTTCACATAACTGTATCAACTTGACCCAGAGGTAATATCAACTTGTCCCAGAGGTAGCATCAACTTGCCACGTAGTGGAATAAATTGATGAGCTTTGACTTCGTCGGATTAATATTTTTTTCCTCACAGTGTATTATATGTCTTCAAAGTCTTATTTGTAATATATAAAGAGGAAGAATCAGGTGATATTTTAGTATATTTGTTATTAAGTTATTCGTTCGAACAAAAAAAGAGAAAAATGAAAATAGCGGAAACGTATCAACTAGCCACAGTCTTCGCTAATTGTTTTTGTTCACTCATCCCCCCCCCTCTCCAATACTTCGTGTAAGTTAGCGCCTCTGTAGTGCAGAGTGCCCCCCCACCTCTTAACATGTGCTAAAAGTTTAAAAAAAGCCAATATTTAAACTGGATCCAAATGCCTTCACCATCAATATCTACATATTGAAGTGGGTGGTTCCATTAGACAAAAATAAATAAATAAAAATAAATAAATAAATAAAATAAAAAGTGGCGTATCCAAGGGAGGGTATTGGGGAAATTTCCCTCCCAAATCGATAAAAATGCTGTGTAAAACGGTTATAACGCTGATTATCATAATCAACCGCATCTAACAACGGAATTTTTACAAAATGTTTGATTTCCTATTTTATTTTTTTTAATTACTCGTTAAATCCAGGGTGCAGAAAATACTTGTGCGCTAAAAGTAGTTGAATGAAGTCTACGGCGGCAAAATTGCGAGGAAAAGTTTGCCGCAAAGGGGGGCTGAATTTTTTGGTGGCCAACTAAACAATTAATTTTGAATTGTCATGTTCAGAGGCGCCAAATTCGAGAATATTTGGCGATGGATTTGAAATAATCGCCAGGAGCGTCAAATTAAGAATTCGACGAAAGTGCCAAAATCTTTCCTAGGTCTCTATAGTTATAAGATTAAGCGGCAAGATTTGTTAACCTACAGAAGGCAAAACCGTAAATCCACCTCTGCCCGTGAATTATATCGTTGTTCGGGAAAAAAAAATTCCTATTTGTTTTAAAAAATTTCGATATACAGTAAAACCTCTCTTAACGACCACCTCTATTAAGTTTTCACCTCCCTTAAAGACCACCTTTTCTGGAAACAAATTTCCTCCTACCCCATAGACCCAATGCTAAATTTACCTCCATTCAGAGACCACCTTTCTGAGTAACCGCTTTTGCACGGAACCGACGGTGGTCGTTTTAGGGAGGTTTTACCGTACAGAAACAGTTTTTCTACGTTATGATCAAGGAGATTTACCAAAACTTCGACAAACATAAAATTTAGATACACGAAGGTTCGATGCATAGACGTTTGACTACATATTATTTTATATAACCTTCTCGATATATTTTAAGAACCTTTCGTTCTTGGCAATATTTATGGAAATAATGGAATACTAGAACTGTGAGAATTGTAAAGGTTGCTCAAAGATCGGCTATCAGTCCGAATATCATTGCAAACAGAGAGGTATGAATAACAATAATAACAAAGATAATACGTGGTTTAGTGACAAGCAGGGGCCGACTATGATTATTGGGCCCCCCCCTGACATTCCTATAAAAATGTACGCGCCCCTATTCCCATTTAACAATGTACGTTAGAATATGCTTTTTGATTCCAATTCCACGCCTACATCGGATGTCGAAAAGTACACTTGCATAGTTGAAGCTGTGAAAGTTTTGGTAAAAGTAGAAGATAGTGTGTGGCAAGGGCCGCCAAATCCAAGGCCCCTGGTCGCCATGGCCCCTGAAAAATTTCACTTGGCGCCTGACTACACCATTCTATATATATTGAATGCTGTAGGCTCCTGGGAAAACGGGGAAGGCTCCTGAATTTATTTGAGTTTTGTCTACCCCTGGTGTGTGGCATTGGCGTCCCAATTTCGTGTATTTGGAAACACTCCGGCTCATGCCTATTGCATTCGTGAGCATTTGAAAAATTAAAATGGTATTTATCAAGATGTAAATAAACGAAAGATAAAATTTGTTATGAAAAAATGTTTAATAAAAATAAAAAATAACACACCCAAAAAAAAAACAACAACATATAATCTCCAAAATTTTAAAGCCATTTATGATGAAATATAGCCAAATTATAGCTTAATTAAGCAGTGAAATTGCAAGACCAGCAACTGTGAAAAAAAATTGAGTCCAATTATTCTCAAAGCTGTAGTTTTAAGAATTGTTGCAGTTGAATGCTAACTCTGATTTTGCTGAATTTGTTTCTGATCGTGCATCCGAAGAAGAAAGAAAAATACGATTTTTTTGCATTAATTTACTAGTTTATCACACTAAATAAAATTGTCAAATATAATTTTTTGGGGCCGCCTTTTTTTCCACGGGGCTAGGGCACCGTGAGTCCTTGCCATAATCTGGCCCCGGTGACACGCAGCCCTACTAATTCCTCGACTGTCGGCCCCTAGAGACCTCTTATCAACCCGCAAGAACGTACACAAGCCTATATACATTCAGACGAAATAAATAAGTCAACGAAATCATGATTGCAATCTGCACAAAATATAACCTTAGTGCTATTTTTCTTTTTGAGGAGTACGACGAGTGGAATCGGGGCTTCCGACAAAACATTGCGGCGAAATCTTTACGGGCAAAATTCTTTCGAAGATAACATCCAAAAAATTACCTTTTCTCTCCCTGCAAAAATAGCATGATTAAGTATGGGGGGGGGAGTTGTCAGGAACAATAATGACATGTAATTTTTCAATATGTTAATTCATAATTTAAAAAAAATGCGTATTCTGAATTTATTTAACGATTAGGTTCGGGAAACGAATGGATTGTAGTGTTTTTAATCGTTGCGGCGTCGATGTAAAACCTCTATAAGGAGACCGCCATCAGTTTGGTGGAAAAGCGGTCGCCCAGAAAACTGGTCAATGAATGGAGGTAAATTTAGCATTAGGTCTATGGAGAAGGGAGAAAATCCGTTTCCAGAAAAGGTCGTCGTTTAGTGAGGTGGTCGCTGAATAGAAATTTTACTGTGTGTGTGTGTGTATATATATATATATACAGTGAAACCCCTCTTAATGAACACCCTTCGGATAAGGTCACTTTGCTTTTACGGTCATATGAAAATTCCCACGCAGAAACTGATTTACAATAATGTATTTCAAACCCTTGCTTAGCGGTCACCCTCAGATAGGGATACGGATACAGTTTTCATGATTCATTCCATTAGAACAGAACTCCTGTATGGACAAAAGACAAACAAAATTGAACTTTGACCTTCACGGCGTTTCGCCCAACAGGAAGCTAAGGATAAACTGGATAAGAGCAAAGAATAATTTTACACCCCCATTAACAAAATATGGTAACTGACTCGAATACGCGGATTTTAATGATTTTGATAATAAATAAATCTTATATTGATACATTACACGAAACGAATAAATAATAATCAACACAAAACTACCGCATTTCAAATTTATTATTATTGTTTACTCGACTACCACACAGCTTCTGTAAGCGTAACGATCCAAAAGTGGTGAATTTAATATCACAATTAAAAATATATTCCGAAGGAGACGGACGGATCCGAAAAGTGGTGAATTTAATATCACAATTAAAAAATATATTCCGAAGGAGAAGGACGGGTCCGAAAAGTGGTGAATTTAATATCACAATTAAAAATATATTCCGAAGAAGGGCGGGTCCGAAAAGTGGTGAATTTAATATCATAATTAAAAATATATTCCGAAGGAGAAGGACGGGTCCGAAAAGTGGTGAATTTAATATCACAATTAAAAATATATTCCGAAGGAGAAGGACGGGTCCGAAAAGTGGTGAATTTAATATCACAATTAAAAATATATTCCGAAGCAGAATGACGGGTGAGTAAAACCCAACAAACAGCTATTGATAATTTTTTTTCCAAGACAAATAAATTTTAATATTTAACGTTTTGTTGTAAATTTACTTGTTATATGCAACAAATGCGTATGTTCGTTATTTTAAATTTGTCTATGTGCTTAAAAATACACAAGTTTCGAAATAAAATATTTAAATGATTGAATTGTAATATTTCAGACGCTTCAGAATGACCCCCCTTTTTTACGGTCACCCATCTTTTACGGCCAACCTTTTCTTTCCAACGAGTGACCGTTAATGAGAGGTTTCAATGCATGAGCTGGATTACGCGAAATATAGCGGAAACTGCAAATATGGTGGATAAGACGCATGCGCAAAGCTAGGCAATTTTAAATTAAAACCCTTCTTAAACGGTTTAAGAAATTTTCTTAACTGACATTCCTAAGAAAGCATCACAATATTTTTACGGTCAGATAACCCTTTACAATAATATACCCCTCGTTTACGGCCACTCTATTTTACGGACGAATTTTTTCATCCTGGAAGTGTCCACTATAATGAGAGGGGATTTACTGTACTCTCTACGGTACCACGTCCAAATTAATTCCGGCATAGTATTTTTCACAAAAAATTTAAATCACTTCCGTGTGAATAGGAAATAATTTTCTGATCACATTAATTTAAATTAATTATTACGGACGTTAATTGAAATCAATTATTAATTTTAATTAACGCCCTTGACACAATATTTAATAATTTAGGAAGAAAAAATTGACATATTGTCCAAAACAGCCTAAAGACACAATTTTCTTGTAATAACGACAGAATACGCCACAACTAATAAATGGAGAATTGGGTTAAATATAAACGTTTTTCACCCTACACGTAAACTTCAGCAAACGAGGATGAAGCGAGTATAGATTACCGCCTATTGTAAAAATAACATTATTTCGTCGGGACAGTTGGTTAAAACCAATATTTTTATTATTTTTAACTTTTTATTGTCATCTTAAAAATAATTAAAATCACTTTTACAAACGTTTGAACTTTTATTTTAATTAATATAAGCTTCCATTACCCCCACTCTTATAGCCATTATTAGGCTATCTATAGGACTCTGTTCAAACGTAGACGCAATTTTTACAAACATCTATTTGCATCTGGAGTTAAAAACATTTTCTTTAACAAAGTAACTTTCCTTTAACCCGACTAGTAGAATATACAGTAAAACCTCCCTAAGGCGACCACCGTCGGTTCTGTGAAAAAGTGGTCGATCAGGGAAGTGGTCTCTGAATAGAGGTAAATCCAGCATTGGGTCTATAGGTGAGGAAAAAAATCCGTTTCCAGAAAAAAAGGGGTTTTATGGGAGGTGGTTGTTAAGGGAGGGTTTACTGTACTTCTATTACTAAAATCAACCTTTTGAAAATACCGAAAATAGTCAAGCCCGGATTTATAAATCGGTACATTGGGCAACTGCCCAGGGCGCTGAATTTTAAATAAAACATACGTTCGACTACTATTACTTTTCTTTAATTGCAACCGCAGTATTCCGTCGATCTGTCCTCCGTAGGAAAGCGTCTCCCCACATTTTTTACTTACTTTGAAATTAAAAAAAAATATATCCGTGAAACATTTCACCCTCCCCTAAAATATATCTGAACAAAATGTCATCAAATAAGATAAAATAACTATACTTTTATCAATAAAGATATCCCATAACAATAATAATAATACACGTAAGATAATTATAAATATTCCCCCCCCCCATCAGCACCGTAGCTAGATTATTTTGCGTCACTGGCAAAATAGTCCAAATTGCGTCCCGTCTAACAGCGGGCATATTCTACCCTGTGAATTATTTCAGCCCAATTTACGTCCTTCCTCGCCTGCGTCCTTGGCGTGGGCCCTCCACCCTCTAGCTATGGCCCTGCCCCCCACTCCACATAAGCAGCGATTTTTCTTTACATTTGATAGGGCACGCCGACGGAATTAGAATAGGGCAAAGTGTCAAAAATCGCTGTGTCCAGGACGCTTCCCACCCCAAATT
This sequence comes from Dysdera silvatica, assembly GCA_006491805.2. Taxonomy (NCBI): domain Eukaryota; kingdom Metazoa; phylum Arthropoda; class Arachnida; order Araneae; family Dysderidae; genus Dysdera; species Dysdera silvatica. The sequence goes on from QLNU02014802.1 coordinate 29,978,520, forward strand.
CGAGCCTGATAATAACACTAATTACAATGTATTTAGAGTCACCTGACCGATAACAAAGATCGACAATTCAAGATCATGAGTAAGAATATATTTTACCGATCAATTAATTGCCCGAAACGCGTCAATACAAGTAAAAAGTGCTTGATTAAATCCAATGGATGTTGGATTAAATCAAATCAATACGGAATTACATTTATATTGACTTGCATCAAATAATTATTTATATTAAATAGATTAATAAATTGGCATATATTGGTCAATTAATCAAATCAAACCGACAGTAATTAGAATAAATAGATTAATTGATTGAATCAAATTGATTAAATAATAGCCTGAAGAATTTTAGTAAATCAATAAGATGATCGATTAAATAATTGGCATATATCGGTTAATTAATCAAATCTAACCGACAGTAATCAGGAATAGATTAATGGACTGAATCAAATCAATTAAATAATAGCTTGAAGAATTTTACAAATCGATTAAATGATAGATCGAATAATTTTATAAAGTAGTGTAAATTATATTTTGTTAAGTTAATTAAATAATTGTATTAAATCGATTAAATAATGCTATTAAAGCGATTAAATAATAAATTGAACAATTTTAAAAATTAGTGTGAATTATATTTCATTAAATCAATAAAATAATGTCTTAAATCTATTATTGAAGTAAATAATATATAGAACGCGAAGAATAGAGAAGTAGAAACACACTTGATTTAACTTTCGTAAATTTAATATATTTTTTTTTAAATTTGTAAAAAAATCCCCTTTCAATGCTTTTGAATAAAGTCAAGGGGCTGTTTTCTAGGAGTGAGCGCGGGACCTTTAAAATCCTTTCATTTTTCTACATCAAATACGGAAAAACTCAACAGGAGGGAAGAGTACAAAAAACTGGAAACTAGAACGAAGGAACGAAACTGGATAACACTCTATTTTGGAGAAAAAACGGAACACAGAACAATGAACACTGAAGGAGAAGCCGCCATGAAAATCCATCTATCTTGCTTATAGGGTTGGGTTTGCAAAGAAAATTCAATTTTTGTGGTTACGCATTCCCACCGCCAGCGTAACATTACATAAAGGCGTATTGTGTTTAATAGCTTTGATGATTATTATGAATTCATGGGAAAAAGGAGACTTCGCCTAATCCCTTGTACTCTTCTCTAGTACCTGCGTCGGTCACCACAAAAAGCAGCATTGTTTGATTCTTTGGGAAAAAAATTATTTTAAATTTGAAGAAGATTTGAAATAGCGAGGAGATATAGACGCAGGTGGGGAATGGAGGGGAGCATGTAATAATATACAATACGTAATATCCAATCGACGGGGGGGCTTGAGACCCCCCCCTGAACCCCTCTCTTTCTTACGCCACTGCTAGTGGACCAAGGCTTGAGAATCGCCGTTCTATAGACGATATTTTCTTGAGCCCATATTTGAATTAATTCGTATTGATATTTAAAAAAAATTCACATTAACATTCAGAATAACTGTTGAAGAACTATATATAGCATATTACCATCCTTCTAAATAGGAAGGGATAATCTTGAAATTTACGAAGCTCCCGATCATTACACTAAATGACCAACTTTAATTTGGGAATGGTCCCCTAATTTTAAAATAATATTTCAGGTGTTTTACGCTATTCTAATTTCGCACTGAACATTTACTATTGCACCACATCGCCATACGTAGCTGCGGAGGGGGCTGTAGAGTATGTAGCCAGGAGAGGTTTGCCCCCCCCCCACTGCAATGAAATTTTGTATATTTAACAGAGTAATATATATATATATCAGTTGCAGCTCTGTAACCCCTCCTTTATGAACTTTCTGCCAGCGCCATTGGTTGTAACCCTACCCCCACCCCTCCAAAAAAATATTTGGCAAATCCTGTTGTGGAATTATGCCAGCTGATCTATCTTGGCCCCTCCCCCTACAAGCTGAAGACACTGGCTACGCCCCTGCCTCTCGAAAAGTGACAACAATACAGGCAGACAAAAAAAAAATTCTTTGCTGACTTAACTTGACACTTTTTTTTTAACTAATTTTGGTATGCTGACTTCAAACATGGCGCTATTTTTTTTGTATCACATCAAGTTTTCGAACTATCGCATTCCGTGTTTATTGCTATAATGTTATATGAATCAAACTTTTGATCCCTCAATTCATGAGGGATTTGCTGATAAAAATCTGAAAAAATTAGTAATGCACTGCATGATACTTACGTTAGGAAAATTGTATTAAAAATTATGTTTTATGTTTGATATAATTTGGATTACGATCAGACATTGGAGCAAATAACCCTGTTGAACTTGGCGTCATGTCTGGCAGACGAAATCGTTTAAACAGTCCAGATTCGTTTCGCTATATTTATGTGCATGTTATCGCACATATACTTTGTTAAACTGGCTCGTCACACTATCATACAATTCTGAATATACCATTTGTATACCTCAAACCATTTGTATACACAAAGTACCCACTTTTTACTCATTTTTGGACATTCAAAGTACTTTAGAGAAAAAACTTGACGTGATAGGCAAAAACTAACACGATTTTTGATTTCAGCACATCAAAATACCCTAAATTAAACTCTAAATTATGTCAGCAAAAATTGTGTCGGCCTGTGTAATTAATATTAATCGGCATGGTTATAACGAATACAATTAATTCAACAATTAATAATGTCACTGTAGTGGCGATAAATAATACATCTACTTTAATAACAAATAATTACGTGTGCCTATCAGAATGTGTTAAATAATTCTGCATGATTATAGTTACCCATAAATACAAATAAATGAAAATATAACTATATACGTGGTTATATGAATCGCGAACAGTATTATAGGTTCTGCGAAAAATAAAATAAGTTTTTTAAAACCTGCGCAAGATAAATTTAAGTCCTAGAAGACAAGAGTCCAATTTGCCCTCTAAACGACCAGACACCTTCCCGCAAAATACAGTTATCTCGCTGAAGATGATACCATGTAGTTTAGCATAGAGTCAAAATAAAAAAAAATTAACTCACATGTCGGGACGAAGATTGACACATGTGATGTAAAACCCTCCAAAAGTAAACAAAAGCAACAGGCACTGGCAATGTAAAATCAACAGGCACATGTGTTTCTGGCACATGGCTAACATAGTAGCTCACTGCCCGTTCCGCGGAAGCCGGGGAGAAACGAAGTTTGATTGCTTGGCCTAAGTTCCCTCCGTTTTCGTTCACTCTTACCGTAACTCGATTTGGCGACTTTTGGCGAAGAATTTCTGATGCCTTCAAGTTTGCCATTAGCATCCCATTACTAGGGCATTTCCTTCCGGGACCAAGTAATCCGCGTCCTTTTGTAAGACGAAGGGTATGGAGAAATGTATATCGATGATATACGCACTGGCGTACGCGGGGGGGGGGGGGGGGAGGGGTGATCAGGGTTTGCTGGCCCCGTTGCAGCAATTTGCGTTTAACGAGGAATATGTGAGTGGTGGCTCTGCGCCCCATTGAATCTATAACCACCCCTTATGAACTTTCTGCATACGCCTATGGATATACTATACGGTGTATATCAGTGGCGAGATATAGCGCTCCATTCGTCGGTGGTTTGTAAGAGCGTATAGCACTGTTTCTAGCATAGTCCACGCTCCGCCCGAGTGCAATTCGAAAATGGTTTCCCACTGTACATAATGTAATAAAAATGGACCACTGTACATAATTAATGCAATTTGTATAATATAATGTACAATTATTTTGCAATATGTATATAATATATAATTTTGTAATTAATATATTTTGGGGGTCATAAATAACTGTGGGTCGCGGTTTTTTTGGTTACTATAAAAGTGGGTCGCGGCTTGAAAAGGGTTGGGAACCAGTGGCGTAGCTAGATGTTTTGCCGCCCAGGGCGAGTGACTGTCATTACCGCCCCTCAGCCAATGCGGTAATAAAACAAAACAAATAAATTTTGTTTTTAAAGGCTAATTGCCGCCCGGGGCGACCGTCCTCCTTGCCCCCACCCCCAGCTACGCTACTGTTGGAAACCACTGACGTATGGGAAGTAGAGATGAGTTAGGGCTCAGTTTTCGAGGTCCGAGCCCGAAACTTCAAATATAATTTTAACCTCTTAATGTACGATTTAAACTTTAAAAAATTTTATGCACAACACCATTTAATTTCCACCGAATTTTCATGTACACGTATTTCTACAGTCCTCGAAAACGAATCATATAGTTGTATTCCTTGGAGAATTTCGATATAGAAAAGTCGATTTTCGACTTCATTTGCAGCCGTCTGATTAGCCAGGTGCCCGCCCGGGCCCGAAAATAATATGAAATATAGAGCCAGTCCCACCTTTAATAGGAATATGGCTTTTGTGGTTTATAAATGATTGTTTTATCTACAAATAAAGAAGGATTTCGGTCATATGGCACCCGGTGCGAGCCCAAAATGTGTCCTTCCATTTCTCGTCAAAATAAATTTTTTTTGACGGATCTGCTTAATAGGCTACTAAATCTTATTACCAAAATATTGAATATTATTACAAGACGGAAAGCCACGATAACAATTAAAATTTCCTTACAACAAATAACATGTAACTAAACAACAAATACTTTTCTGATGAGCTAATTATTAAATTGTTCTAATAATCAAATTAAAGCCTTACACGTGTTTCAATAATCTGAAATGTCCTCTGTACTGTCAAAGAAGTTCATCCATATAGTTTTTATACTTTCCTAATTTCTTACTTGAAATGTCATACTGTGTATCATAGCGAAGACTTCGTATACAGTATTTATTTTGTATTATCTTGAATTTATACTTATCGATTTCAGAAAACGTATGGAAGTAAAGATAATATAATTACATATTGCATTTAGAGAATTTATAGAACATCAATTTATTAAAACTCAATTAAGAATAAGCACTCAGATGCCGCAATTGGGTTTGGCGTTGTCTACACTTCGGGATTGTTTAAGTATACGTAAGTACCATTGGCGAGCGTGTGTGTGGGAGGTTGCTGTTGTGCTTATTTTCCTATGTTAGCTAATGTTAATTTTTGTTTACTGGGAGGAATATAAAATGACTAAAATATTGCTTTTGTAATGCTTTGAACTCTTGCTTAGGCCATTTTTGTTTTTAGCCTCCTTAGCTTTGGGCCCAGTACGATAGACCGGTCGCACCGCCCTTAATCCGTTCAAGGGCGGATCCAGGCAAAGGGTCTGGGGGGGCCGATTCCATAAGTACAGAAAGAGGGGTATTGAGTTTCCCACTATTTATTATTTTTTTTTTTATTTATAAACCTCTGAGTACAGTACTCAAAATAAATAAATAAATAAATAAATCCGAACGCAAGCGATATTTCAGGTTCTAAATGTCGCTCTAAACACGCTTCAAAACATCTAAGATGTGTTTGGGGCCCGCGCCAATATTGAGAAACGCATTTTGAAAGTTGAATAAGGATGCTTGTTTGTTTGTTTTGTGGTTTTACGGCTCAAAGACTACAGTGGTCATGCTGCGCCGGGACCTACTGTTTTCCGAGGAATCCGAACCTCTTAAGGCCTAGGGAACCAAACCCCGGGATGCGGAGGAAACACAAGGATATGTTTCAAGTACTTGTATGCAGCATCCCCTGTATAATTTTTTAATATATATTAAAATATTTATTACAGCAAAATTCCACCTCTACGGTGCGAATGAGCGAAAATTTTTCAATAACGTTTTCTACATTTAAAGGAATATTTCTATCATATGCAAACAACGCTAGTCCAACACAGTGGCGCATCCAGAATATTCCTAAAGAGGGGCCAGTGGTGCAAGGAATTTTTGGTGAAAACACTGGCCAGGGGCTATATCAATTACGATTGTTTT
>QLNU02014802.1:29986753-30005931 GCA_006491805.2 Dysdera silvatica
TTTTGCCATCTGACCATGCCATAACATCGGCGTTATTTTTACTACGCCTAAAAAAACGTTGACAAAAATTGTTCCTTAATTGATGAAATTGCTGTTGAGGAAAGCAGCAGTAGTGGAGCTGTCTTCAAACGCTTTCCAGGAGGTAAATGTAGACCATAACGCAATATTAAACACAGCTGAAATTCTGACTGCAGATATTTCTAATTATGTCAAGAAATCTAACCTCACTGATGAAGAGAGGATAATAGGGCAAAAAAAAAAAAAAAAGCCTTTGGGAATCATATGCAAATTTTTAATTTTTCCACACGACTTTCACTAGTGCTTAACATAAAGTCAGGAAAATCTCACCACGGTGAGTTCTGCTCTTTTGAACTAAATGTAAACAACAACTACCTAGCTCACCCATAGGTAGAAGACAATGCCTATAGTAAATTTTCTGTGTTCTCTTCACCCCATAAAATCGGCTTAAAATCGGCACAAGCCACAGGTCAACTTGTTTCAAATGAATTTAATAATTGGAAGAAAACATTGGGGAAGTTTAGCCAGCATAGAACTTTTCTCTATCGTAAGGATTTAGTTCACAATACCGATGAGTTTTTAAAACGTCAAAAAGGAAGAAAGAGTTTTATAGATCAAGTAGTAGACAGAAAGCAAGCATAAGCACGTTTTGCACAATAGGGTTGTTTTCAACCTATTACTAAACCGGTGATTTTTTGTGGGAGACAAGAGCTGGCCATTGTAAAATTGTATCGGTGGTGGGGGGATAGCCCCCTTAGCCCCCCCCTGCATCCGCCAGTGAATTCGTTACAAAAGGTACCAAATGGTTAGGGTTATAGGAGCCAACTAGGATCGTAGACAAAGCAAAGAACATAGAGGGTGATACATACACAGAAGATATGTTTATGCACTTTGAATAATAATAATAAAAGAACTAGACGTCCCGTTTTAGGCGGGGCAGTCCTGCTTTGTTTGAATGTGTTCCACTACCGCCCCTCAATGCCCCGTTTTGGAGGGTAGTCCATCTAGCTCACTAAGTAAGCAACTAAAACGTAAAATCGCTGGGTTTAAATTTTTAAACATCCTCCGGAAAAAACCATAGACCGCCAACACATTAGCAAAATATGCACCGTTATATGCATTTAAAGTCAATATTAGCCACAAAAATTAATTTTGATTTAAGTTGCCAAGCTTTTCATGCAACGTTATGAATCTTCTCAATACTTTTAAAACAAATAAGTTGGAATGCCAAGCGTAGATTACAAAAATATCTAAATTTTTGTTAAAAGTGTCTGATTTGAATGCAAAACAAACATCTGAACTAACTGTCTATTGCGCTTTTCAATCACACAACCTCCCCTTCTTCCTTCCCCTACACCCCCTTAAAACACCGTCCTACTTTTGGGCAGAATATATCAGGTGACGTTTAACCCATGGGTTTATTTACGTTTCCTTAGTCATCCCCCGAGACAATAATCTTGCTTACGTCTCCCTGAATATGCGATTTCAAAAAGCACAAATATTATATTCTCCGCCCCCCCATCTTCGTGGATCATTTCTTACCGGGACCAATACGAATGCTTGGCGTAGTTGCCCCATACTTTCTCAAAGACCTTTCTCAAAAATCTTTCCTCGTCCTCTTCCAATTTAACTATAGAGTGCTGTGACAGATCCAGGCATCGTTAAATACGACCCCTGTTCAAGGCTCTTTCGCTATACTGAGCCCTCTAAAACACACTATTATTATAACAAAAAGAATCGCTGTGTCCCTCCATCTTCCCTTATTTACTCTACAAATAAGATATTTGAGGGCAGAAAGGTCTTTGGCAAAGTCCCCAACGCATTTATTTTTTCTTTCTATGAACGCTCACCATAACGGTAAAAAATTGTTAAGGCTTCGTTTTTCATTTTGATAGACAAAGAAAAATGAAAATGAATTTACTTGAACTCAGTGACGGTTCTAGGCTGGGGCGGAGGGGGCATGCCCCCAAATATAACCTGATTTTGCTTTTTAATTATAACGAACAAATTTAAACGGCTCCACTGCCAATAGGTAGGAATTTGTGCCCCCTAATTTTTTTTGTCTATAACCGCCACTACTTGATCTCCATTTTGAGTTTGTGTTTTTGAGTGCAGTTGTTATTAGTGCGTTGATTTGTTTGCATTTTTTAGCTCCAAGACCACAGGGGAAGGGGTAACCTAGGTCGGGGCACACAAACTTCTCCCATTCGCGGGTGATGAAGGACAGAATTTGCTATGGTCTTGGGATAACACCCTTATTTACCACGAAATGAAATTTTTACAGTAAAAATAGATTTTTGGGGTCAAGGACCCCACCAATTTATCATGCAATTTCAATTTTATCATGTAATTTCAATTTTTTTACCATTCAATTTCGAATTTATTTTCGTGTAATTTCAAATTTATAATCATGTAATTTCAAGTTGATTATCATTCAAATTCAGAATTTTCAAGTAGAATACAACTATTAGGAACCTGCTACGTCACGTATAAATTCATTCGTATTTTCCTTCCGTTGCCAGGACACATGCAAAAACAGATACTGGGGATCGCAGAGGACGCGCGCCCCATCTGAGAAGAACAAATTTACGCTTATTATTATTACTTACTCGAACCTGGCAACAAATTTCACGGAATAGGTTCAAATTGGTTTTCGAGATTTGCACCCTTAATCAGGGACGAACTGGTCCGCCAACCCACTGGCCTGTTCGCCCTCAGATTGGCCGATAGGACTTGCGCCTTAGCATGGATAAGGACTGGCACCCTCCGAAAATCCAAGGTATGGGCCCTTTTAGAGGACTCCGCCCCTGCCTTAACCCTTACTTCCCAGATTTTTTTTTTTTTTTTTTTTTTTTTTTGTTTATTTATTTATTTATTAATTATTTATTATTTTTTTTTTTTTTGTCGTCTGTCCTTCAACACGCGTAACCAAATATCTGAGAATTTAACTCCGCACGCTCTTCTGGGGCACTGCTCAAAAGGTAATGAATTAATATAAGTAATAAGTGACGTACACGGAAGATATTTATTTTACGTTTTATAATATGTATCATACAAACAGTTTAATAACAGCTAATCAGGGCCGTAGCTAGGGAGTGGCGTGGAAGGTCCATTCCAGAGACGTAGGTAAGAAAGGGTGTAAAAAAGGCTGAAATAATTCGCAAGGAAGAATATGTTCAGGGATGGGGGGGGGGGCGCAATCTGGGCGGTTCTGCCAGAGGGCGCAAAATCATCTAACTACGGTGCTGGTACTAATGCAGAAGATGATAATCATATTATCCTTATTATTATTCATATTATATTATATATCATATTATATATTATTATTCATATTACCAAAACACACGTGAATACTCATATTTACCAGTAATGATACTCTGACATTTGTAAATAAACAAGATTAGAATAGCGCTTAGGTTTAAATATCAAGGCCACGGAGGGCCTCAAATTCACAGGGCCCTAGGGCCGGGCCTACCTGGCCTATACATGAATCAGCCACTGAGTAAACTAATCGTTTGTAAATGCTATTTACATTTTTAAGGCTTACATATAGCAATCCAACTGAATTTGCAAGCCCTATTCAAGAATTTGTTTTAAGCCCAGTATTTTAATAAAACAAGGGGACCTAAAATGAAGTAGTACCCCTAACTCATTAAAGGCTACTAACCCTTGACTGTTTTTACATCATGGTGGCTACACTCCTGCTTGCACATACATTTTAGTAGATTAAGTACTTGTAGTCAGGGGCGGATACAGACTTTCATTTTGAGGGGTCAAGGACAGAATTTGCCATGGTCTTGGAATAACACCCTTCATTTTTCATAAAAGTTGGAATTTTTTACAGTAAAACAATATATTTTCGGGGTGAGTCATGACCCCTGTGACCCCCCTCCCCCCCTGGGTCCGAGATTGCTTGTAGTGACAACCAAGTTTGGATTAACATTTTTAAAAGCCCTTAGCATCTAAGGGTTTGGTGGCACCCCTATATGCCTAATTCAAAATATAAACAATAATAAATAATGAAATAAATTTTACTTTTTTCAAAATTCACAATAAAATGAAAACCAATGTTTATTTTTGTATACTTCCGAGCAGTAGTACGTAGGAGTTGAAATACGAGGGCGAATCAGAAAGTCTTTGCCCCTATTTTTTATTAGTCAAAATAAGGTACATACAGGTAATTACAAATATACGTACTATTCTACGTACCTTACATTATTTTTCCACATGGTCCCCACACCGGTTCAGACATTTGTCCCATCGCAGCACTAAATTTGAGATGCCCCTGTGGTAGAATTCGTTGACTGTGGAACCGGACTGCTGTCTTGGCTTCAACGTTGCACGTGAATCGCTGTCCTGCCAGGAACTTCTTCAGCGGACCGAAAACGTGGAAATCACTAGGGGCGAGGTCCGGACTGTATGGTGGGTGGTCCAGACTCTCCCAGTGAAATGACCGGAGCTTGTCGGCGGTTCTGATTGCATACAGTCCGGACCTCGACCCTAGTGATTTCCACGTTTTCGGTCCGCTGAAGAAGTTCCTGGCAGGACAGCGATTCACGTGCAACGATGAAGCCAAGACAGCAGTCCGACGGTGGTTCCACAGTCAGCCGGACGAATTCTACCACAGGGGCATCTCAAATTTAGTGCTGCGATGGGACAAATGTCTGAACCGGTGTGGGGACTATGTGGAAAAATAGTGTAAGGTACGTAGAATAGTACGTATATTTGTAATTACCTGCATGTACCTTATTTTGGCTAATAAAAAATAGGGGCAAAGACTTTCTGATTCGCCCTCGTATTATGGGGGTGGGCTAAAGTAGCTTTGAAGACGATCATATGACGTGGCCTTAGAGTAAATAATGCGTTTTGATAGCAAATGGGAGGGCTTGAGCCCGAAATCCCCGCCCCCCCTTTTCTGCGCCTCTGCCTCCATTGTATATCCGGCAATGGAAAAAGTTCGTGGTGTCCCCTTTCCTTCGATGCCCTATGCACGGGCTCATTTTGTCTAATGGTTCATCCGGTCCTTGCATGGGCGCACATATGGGGGGAAGTGGGGGGCTCGAGCCCCCCCTTAACCGTTCAAAAGTTTGATTTGCCCGAACTTGCTATTCATTTACTTTCAGAAGTTTTACAGTCACATTTTAAAATAAGGTACTTTTTAGCTCATTACTAATTGTCAATCAGTATCAATTATTTTTGTAGCATTTTAGTATCTTATACATTCACCAAAATTCTCTTCAGCTTTGGGAAGAAGGTAATAATTATCCTCAGCGCCCTCTAAAAATACTCGTATGTCCTTGTGACGATCATAAAGGTGTTGAATTTCGACGGGTCAAAGGCAACTAAAGCCATACTGCGCCAAACAAGGGTTATATTGGCAATCTCAAACACCTTTCGCATGTGCTTATTAGCATATTATTTATTAACCTCAAACCCCCTTTCCCTTTGTTGACGCAGTTTACTTTTCAATCGATCATAGCATAGAGAAAAATGGTTCGATCCACGGCGAGATACTACTACTCAAAATAAGCAAAGATGACCCCCCTCCCCCATGTGAGGTCAAGCTAGAAGCCATTTCGTATCTACTTCAATGTCCAAGGTCGCCTTACAGTATTTAGGGGTCCTGGACTCACCACTACCCGAACTTTTCACTCGGTCGATTGAGCAGTTTTCATAGAATAATTTCGCCTAGGTAGCATCAAAAAACACCGATTTCGTTGTTTTTACCAAAGGTCGTTCTTTTTTCAAAACTGCTCACCCGATTGCAAGCGTATTCATCCGCGGTACCGAAGGACCTCGTGGCATTGTAGACACTGGACGTTTGTCCATGGACCGATTCACGGTAGTGAAGTTTTTTAATTTTTTTTTTTCATTCCGTCTGACACGAAGAAGAAGACAACCAAGAGTTTAATACATATTCACCATTCGCCTTTCAGACTAAGATCGATCGTCTGTCTATTTAGAATTCTCTCTCGAAGTTTCTGTTGTTAGGTAACAGTTGAAAAAGTCCTTCCCTTTTTATTTTTCATTCCAGTGTTGCCACCGCCAGCATAAAATGCAAAATGCCTATGTGGTTTCTTCTTCTTCTACTATTTTATTAATTTATTGGGCATGATGACGTTGGAAACGCTGGCGGTACTTAGGCAGTTCTGTATTCCCGGTTTGAGTTAGGGGCCAAAATCGCGAAATAATGAAATGGAAGAACAAACTTCACTCGCATGAAATGAGAACACAGGTAGCTAAAGACTTGCCTGAACGAAGGAGAATATTGGAACGATATCTAGAATAAATGAATGAGCTTTGGTGGAATGACAGTAAACAAATTCTTCAGTCTATGGGTGTTGTGTGAAAGTAGAAGTCTTGCAAATGGCTAAATTGTGAGAGGTAGGTAGGTAAAGCTATAGTGAAATGGGAAAGGAGTGGAGGTCGTAAACGAAATATAAAAAGAAGAGGATCTGACAAAGCCGTCTCTACCTAGACGTAGATTTACGATTTTGACGCCTGTAGATTGATATATTTTGCCACCTAATCTTATCAAACGTAACTAAAGGTAAAGCAGAGGTTTCTTAATTTGCCCCTCCCCAGGGCGGTTATTTCAAATTCGTCTTTTCTCAAGTATTCACAAATTTGGCGCCTTTTCTCTCTCTCAAGACGGTGCCTATAGCAGCTCTCCCTTTATGAATGCTTAGTTACGCCTCTGAACATAACAATTTAAAATTAATAATTCAATTGGCCACCAAAATATCCAGCCCACTTTTCAGTAGCGGTTTTAGACAAAAAAAATTTAGGGGCACAAATTTCTGCCTATATGCACGAGTGTCGTCAGCGGTGCCCGCACGCATAGGCAATATAATAAAATCCGGCTATATTTGGGGGGCCATGGCCCTAGCCTAGGGAGAGTTCGAGTATTACGTAAACACCTTTGGAGGGGGTTTGCCCTTGTGCTTATTTTCGCTCTCCTAGAACCGCTACTGCCGCCTTTGCAAATTTTTCGACGATAGACTTTCCGTAGGAAATTTGCTGGCGTTAAAAATTTGCTCTGGTGGAAAGCACTTTCATAGTTTGTTGCATAGAAGTGCAACCTTTAAAAATTTAGTGACTTTGGTTCCACATAAAATATATTCACAAAGATTATTTTAGGAGTTCAGAAAATATTCTTTATTATGTTTTTTTAATAAAATTCTAATATGACCTGATGACAATATACCAATTTTTATTTAAATTTTGAATGTTCAACTTTTAAAGTTTTTCTGTTTTAAATTAACTCATAGACACTATTTTAACTGTATTATATTTAAAAAATATATTCTTTAATTACTGTAGGTTTATCAAACCAAATAATTGTAGGTAAATGCAAGAAATGCTGGTTAAAAATAAACTAAATTTAATGAGGCGGGTTGAATGTAGGGTTGTTCAATATGGTGTCGAACAGGAAAAAGTGGTTTCAACAAAATACATATTATACCATGGTAATACTCCCTCCACTACTTTTCTACCTCCATGTATAAAATGTAATAGAGAGGGGAGAAAGATAATTGCCAAGAAGTCTTTTGACAAGTGCCACCTATCCTGTAAAATTATGACAAGGCCTCAGATTTAAACTAACTTTATCAGAAACCAATATTTTGATATGCCCATAACTAATACGAAGTAGACGAATTTGATTTAGTCGCATAGAAGCTCCATGCACATTAATTAGTGGGTGCTACTTATCGTTTGGCGGGCGTGGTTCGAAACCTCCAGTAACCATGCAAGATTAAACCTGGCAACGCTTCTGCTTAGACACGCACCCACCATGGCACAGTTGGTTGGGCGTCTTTGGTTAGTGCTGCTGCTAAGTCGTCCATCAAAGACCACACCTGCAATATAATTGTTTATCAAAGTAGATATCAATATGTAGAAGATAAAGAGTTGATATCAATTCTAATGATGTGATGTTATATTGGCAGGGATTTTCCCCTTTTTTCCTTTAAAGCACGCCCAGTCAATTTTTTTAAACGAAACGATCTCGTTTTGATAAAGAAAGGTACGAAGGATACTTGCACGAAAGGGTTGGGCTTGACTATGTGGGCGACAATGATGAATAAGGCACTTGGTAAGGGCATCCGAAAGCTATAACAAGCAAAAAAGCAAAAAACAGAGAACTCTAGTAACAATGACAAAAATGATAGGGTTAGTCGGGTGAAAGGTTGACGCCATTTTGATTGGGGCCTATCAAAACATAAAGGAACTGAATCCATCATTATGGCCGTTGTAAGTGTCATTGATGAGTGATGGGTCTAATATTTAATTTTCTTGATACCGGAAGTCGTTTACCAACTGTGACAAATCCAATAGTTTTTTTTTTCTTAGTTTATTTCCTTGCGAGAAGGATCACATCAACGAAATTGCTATCTTTATGGTTTGAAAGTTTGGCATCGAGCAATTGTCTATTTGAAGTTAGAGAGAGAGAAAGGGATTTTAAATAAAAAAAAAAAAAACAGGACCAAAGGAGATTTCTCTTCAAAGTCCTTTTCTCTGAATTCCAAACAAGCAACAACTCGATGCTAAATTCCCATTATTGCGTTTCTTTACCCGTATGGGTCTCTTTTTCCTCATAAACTACTCAATTCTTTGCCCAACTTAAAAATAAAGCTGAATGGGAAGCATCCGTCCCCTTGTTGCCTAGGACTTAACTTCTAAGAGTAGAGAAAGAAGGGAAACATCTGCATGTCATGCCAATACAGTAATACATAATTTCCCTCTACTTGCATGTTATGCAGGGCCGTTTCTACCATTAGGCCAGAGTAGGCGACCGCCTAGGGCGGCAAAATTTTAGGGGCGGCAAAATGGAACAAAAAATTTAATGTTAAATCGAAATAAAAAAAAAGTAGACCAAATGAAGAGGAAAAATGAAAATATCGACTTGTTTTCAAAAGAATACTTAACAAGTCTTTACTTTGACGAATGTAAAATTTCTTGATGTGTTTCATTGTTTAATTTTGCATACAAGTCCTTTTATATCTAATACATTTAAGCCTTCTAGCTCTGATAATACAACGTTGTGTTTTGAAATATTACTCCTTTAATATCTCAGTTTTCAAAAATATAAAATGTTGAAATTAAACAATTATAACATGTAGCAATTGTTTTACTATTCACAATACCCTAATATTACAAAATAACTAATATAAGTTTAAAATATAAATATAATTAACGGGTATAATGATTCAAAGTATAAGATAAGAATTACATTATTGTGCCATTGGATGTTGGTAGTGGTACAGAGGGAGATGTCGGCGAAAGAGTGATAAAGAGTGATAATGATTCTGGTTCAATACTTGATAATTAAATAAGTGGTTTTTGCTTTCTGGTGACTCAATGGACACAAACTTTGTTTTTTGTATAAAATTATTAAATTATTGCATAAAATTATATCCGCTCTCCGCGTACAAGATGTATATAAAACGTAAATTATTTTTGTGTTTAAATGAGTTCTATCCTCAATATGTTAGCCATTTATGCGGGGCCGAATTAATATTTTGTGGGCCCTGGGCAAGTTTCTTTTGAGGATATGAGGCGAAAAAGAAACTTTTTAATATACTAATCAGCTGGTAAAAGGAAATGTACAAAAAAATACGCTTGTGTATTTCCAAAAATTTTTAAAATTGAAAGATAATATCATTCGTGTATAATATACGATTATAAAATTCATATTGAAAAACCTTTTTTCAGCAAGAAATTGTCAACTATTTACACATAATTAATGTAATTTGCAGCATCTGTTTCTACGTATGGTAGAGCTATAGACAACTTGATTTTAACCGATTTCAAGAATTTTGTAAATATTGTTGCACTTTTCAGTATTATGACGAGTGCAACAACATTTTGTAAATATTGTTGCACTCGTCATAATACTAAAAATGATTTATCTCTAGTTTCATTTGAAGTGGCATTCGACTCGCGCTTGATCCCTCAAAAAAAGCGGAGGCTAGATTTTTTTTCTTCGCCTGTGCTATAAACCGGCCATGTCTTCACGAACATGAAAATATTTCAAAATCCAAAATACTTGTCTCTAGCATTTCAGATGAGGGGTAACCTCAACCTTCATTGCCATAGCAATTTATAAATAGAATAAATTATAAGCGAATTTAACAATTTGTAAACAATAATGTAACGATTTCTCTCCAATGCTGTGACGTTGATAGGATGAGTGTAAATAAAATTGCAGTAAAAAATTAAATTAAAAACAGCCGTCCCTTGCTATTCATGGGGGTTACGACGAACTATCCGTAAATGAAAAACCGCGAATAGCAAAATCAAAACTATACGTGGAAAGATGGATTATGTTTATACAGTTTACTATACGTAATAGTATGTATACATTATTGTTTTGACCTAAAATCTAATTTTGCAAAAATAATTATTTCTTGAGATTTAAAGAAAAAACCGCGAATAACGATTCGTGCGTGTAAGCAGGGCCAGATTATGGCAAGGGCTCGCAGGGCCCATGCCGGGGCCCCCAAAAATTTATTTGACAATTTTATTTAATGTAAAAATCAGCAAATTGATACAAAAAAATTTCATTCTTTTTTCTACGGATTTACAATCCAAAACGAATTCAGAGAAATCATAACTGGGGTCCAATTGCAACTACGACATTTGGAGTGACATTGGAATTGAAAAGCATATTCTTACCTATATTTTAAACGGGAATAAGGATGTGCATATTTTTCAAATTCATATCCAAGTCGGCCCCTGCGTATAAATATTTGTTTTTCTACAACACATACCTTATTCATGAACAACGTGCTGATTTGGTTCGTTTTGTGGTTTTACGACTCAAAGACTACAGGTCAAGTGCTGCGCTGACCTACTGTTTTCAGAGGAATCCGAACTCTTATGTCCTAGGAACCAAAACCCTGACTACAGTGAACAACGTTGATAAAAAATATTTTTAAATAAAAAGTATGCAACTTGTCGAAATGGCATTATGGTTCCTGATTCAGATGCTCCGATAAAAATAAAGCAAACGTTTCTGACAACATTTATGAAGATTTATCAAATAGCCAATTCGTCCGTTTACGTTTTAGTTGGTTGCTTTTTTTTTAATACTGATTATAATGTGGAAAAATGCTTTTAAAGCAAGTGAACGAACTGTGAAGTAACAGAGAATGTGGATGACGTTTAAAAGGAAGTCAGAACGTATCAAATTATATTTCAAACCAGCTGTTTCGGATTAGCGGATGCAAAGAAATGTAAATGAACCGCTTTGTGTTCTTCTTTCTCGAATCCATGAGTCCATGGAGTAATTGTATGGACGACGCAATTTTTTAACTATCTACATCCGCCGAGTGTCGGCAATCTTGCCAAAGATTGGGCGCCATTTAACGAGATTGGAGTAGCGGCGAAAAACGGGGTTTGAGTTAGCACACAGCTCGTCGCGTAAACGGCGGTAGCGGACAAAAATCGCGATTAATCTTTTTAATAATTTATTTGTTTCATTTCATAACGTTATATAAATAACTGATAAATTACACTTCATCGTTGGAAAGCGATTTACAGAAAATATTACGATATAAAACAAGGGCGTAGCAAATCAAAATTTATGGGGGAGGACTTGGGCCTATGTAGGTAACACAAAGAGTCGTTCTTGGCAAGAATGAAAAAGGTGCAGATCGTTTATTACCTCGTCGCTATATTAGAAAACCAGGCATAACTATACTAATACATGATAATTATATATTAAAAACTAAATGTATGTATAAAAATCAAAGTGAACACTGCAATTCAAATTCTTAATAAAATAATATTAAATTAATAAGGGTGCCTATTTTGGCACCTGAACGACCAACAGCCCAGGGCCGGCCCTATTAGCACAAACGATTTTCTAACAAAGCAATAGAAAGTTTCACCAGCGATTACGTAATAACAGTTATTTTAACACTGCCATAAGATTTAAAACAAGTCGTTTCGAGAGTCAATTGTCCCTTGTCAAGTGAAGGAAGAATGAACAGTGAGTGAGCGTCTTAAGTTTATATACCCTCATGTTGGGAATCCCCATCTGACGTCATTTGGCGCGGGATAGTCTCGGCTGGGGAAACCCCTACACCAGACGACGTCGGGTAGCTACCCACAACTCGAGGCTTGACAAAAATCTTGCAAGGTTCTGGTAGAGGTTTTAAGACGTTAATAACACGGCTCCTCAAGCTGTAGG
Source organism: Dysdera silvatica (assembly GCA_006491805.2). Taxonomy (NCBI): domain Eukaryota; kingdom Metazoa; phylum Arthropoda; class Arachnida; order Araneae; family Dysderidae; genus Dysdera; species Dysdera silvatica. The sequence goes on from QLNU02014802.1 coordinate 29,998,968, forward strand.
TCTCCCATGATTCCAGAAAGAGTCTACTACCCAGATTTGTCACATCCTGATGTAATAATACTTTCACTGAATGCCAATGCGGTTCAAGGTCTTCCCTGGAAACATGTTCGGCTAATTGACTCGAGTTGTTTCTTCTGGCCACAGTACGCATATGCTCCTTTCCTCGTAGGCGTATCGATCTTCCCATCTGTCCAACATACACCTTAAAACGTAACTTAAAACCCTTTACCACAAACGATTTTCACGGTTTATAAATATTATAATAATTAAGCACATAACAATTCAAACCATTCTTCTTCATGTTAACTTAAAATACGCCCGAAGTTTCTATAACATTCATACCATATTCAACTCATCTCTAAAAAAAAAGTCGTTCTGTAAAAAATATACAGATTGCTAAAATTAGTGGGGGGGACAGTGACATGGGAAAGGAAGGCTTTGAGAGTTCAAGGCCCCGCCATTGGTTAACAAAGTACATTCTCGCAGAATCACTTTACCTTTTCTAAAGACACTTGAGTCCCCCCACCACACACGCCCATCATTTTTTAATCTTTGCGCCCCATACGGAACGACGCACCGTTTGACAGTTAAATAGATAATGAGCTGTCGGTGCTCCCGAGGCACCCGACGAACCGTGCCAAATGTCTTCTGGGGCGTCGAGCAGATGGGCGTCCCGAAAGTGAAGTCTGAAAAACGACGCCCAAGTTGTTGCTCGCATTTAAAATGGAGCCATTAATATTCATCTGGGGTAAAAAAACAGCTCCGTCTTAACCCTTTATCTGTGCGGCAATTTTCGATGAAAAATTGCCGGTCTGGAAAAGCGATTTGTCGGCTGTGGTCCTGGCCATCGCTCTAAATTAATGTACCTGTCAATGCTGCGGCACAGCGCGCCTTTACTAATAGTCGCGTTGCATTGGTAACCCATCTTTTCGCCATTAAGATGCCATCATGCGTTTAATTTGTCTCGGTATATTTGTCTAAAGGGTTAAAAGTAATCGATCATGACTGAAAATGTGATGAAATTATTGGTAATAATTACAGTTTTCCAGCATCAAATTGGCAACACTTGATGTGTCCGCTACAGGACCGTTTACACACCATTTGCTCAGCGCATTTGGTTTTTCTATGTATTTTTTCCACGCATTTTTCCCTTAATGACCTCAATCTCGTGCTCCAAACATTGGAACCTATAATTTGTGTCTATTTTTGAAGGTTTCTACTGAGGATTCATGAAGAGCAAAAACGGCATTTTTGAGGGAGTGTTCACTTATATGTTACTTAAAGTTCAGCTACAGTTGGATTGGGTGAGACCGGGGTGGACAGTACTTAAATTTAAGACTATACCATAGGTTGGATACTAACCACTATTTAACAAAGAAAATCCACTTGCATAACGACTGAGAGAACAAACGACACAATTGAAAATTATTGCAAGCAGACTCAGTGGACTAGGGATTATAACGACCTTTGTTCATAACCTGTTTGCAAATTGCTGTAATTAGAAAACCAGAAAACCGTAAACAAGACTACGACTGGTCTCTATATGAAAGGGGGTGACGTATAGAAAACTTCAAAACAAACAGAATGCTAAATTAACGAGACACACACAGTTTAGTCGGGGATTACTTAAATATCTACAAACGCAATTAGGGTCACTAATTTTAGTTACGAAGAATCTTCTGTGCACGTTCGTATTTTTTATATTATTCCCAAAGTATTGGCGATGTGTTATAAATTCGCTGCTGAACAACGGGGTTGTGCGGAGCACACTTTGAAAACTATTGCCCTAGACATTCGGCCTTGCAAGTATCTATTAACCATTGGCGTACGCAGGGGGTGTTGATGGGGTTGTAACCCCCCATTGCAATGAAATTTTGTATATTTAACATAGGAATATGTGAGTTGTAGCTCCATAACCCCCTCCTCCCCATTGAGCTCATGCCCCCCTTACGAACTTTCTGCGTACGTTTATGCTACTAACAGAGTAATTTAGTGGCGTAGGCAAAGGAGGGGCTCAAGGGGGCCCCCCAAGTCCCCCCCCCCATTGCATATCAAAGCACATTATTTTCTCATAGGCCGCATCACAAAATTTTCTCTCAAGACGCTTGAGGCTTCCTCCATGTCCGTCCATATAGTGGGGAAGAGGGGGCTGAAGACTCCCTAGCCATTTAAAAATTGTATTTTCCCGAACCTGCTATGCATTTACTTTCAAAAGTTTTACAGTCACATTTTAAAATAAGGTACTTTTTAGCTCATTACTAATTGTCAGGTAGTATCAATTATTTTTGTAGCGTTTTGGTATCTTGTACATTCACAAAAATTCTCGACAGCTTTGAGAAGGAGGCAGGGGCGGATTGGGCCGCCGGCCAACCGGCCCCCGGGCCGATGCGTCCTCATGAGCGATAAGAGTCGCGCCCTCCGGGAATCCAAGGTATGCGCCCTTTGAGAGGACCCAGTCCGCCCCTGGAAGGAGGTGATAATTTTGATTCACCCTCCTTAGAATTCATTTCCTAGGAGTGCCTATGCCTCATACACCAACCTCCCATAAGTTTTCAATTGCTACGCTATTGATTTTATCTTATAGACATCTGGTTTTCTGCGGAGCGCAATATACATAAGAATAACTAATGGGGGTTAGGACGAAGCCTAGCGAAGTTTTAATCTCCCTAGAAAAAAAAATCCTTATTCTATTTCTGATTATGGTGAAATATTATATATAATTTATAATATTCAGAATGAAATGAAAAATATATGTAAAGGCTGTATAAGGAGTATTGTGGTGAGAGCTTAGCACACTTACACCCACCCACACACACACATACACACACACACGTACGCACGCATCTAGATCTCCAGGCCCGGTACGCCATTGGTAATTGACTCGTGTGTAAAAATTGCAACACCATGAAGGACTCGTCCGAATTGAATGAAATTTAATGTACAAACGACCTGTGTTGATACAAATAAACGATTAAAATTACAAAGCAAAAAAACAATATTACATGTCGAAAATCAGTATTTGGTGAAGCCACCACGCGCTGCAATAAGTGATGCTATACGACGTGGCATGGAATCAAACAGATGTTGAATGTGTGCCTGAGGAAGAGCATTCCAGATTGCTTGTATGCGACCCCAAAGTTCATCTGTAGTAGCTATGGGACGAGGATCACGAGCGAGACGCCGACCAACGAAATCCCACACATGTTCAATCGGCGACATATCCGGCGAATAGGCAGGCCAAGGAAGAAGCTGTATCTGTTGTGATGAAAAGAAGTCTTGAACATTCCTGGCAATATGTGGGCGGGCATTGTCCTGTTGAAATACAGCTCCGGGAATGCCTTGAAGGAAGGGAACAACTTCGGGCTCCAGAACTTCATTGATGTACCGGTTGCTGTTAAGATTACCCACAATTCGTAGCAGCTGAGATCGTCCATGATACGCAATCGCACCCCAGACCATAACGCTGGGGATTCGTCCACTATGACGTTGGATAACGCACTCCGGAAGGTGGCGTTCACCGGTATAGCGTCTAACACGGATGCGGCCATCACTGTACCCCAAATTAAAGCGGGATTCATCAGAAAACACCACTTGTTGCCAATCAGCACGCCAGTCTCTATGTCCATGAGCCCATTGTAGCCGCAGGCGCCGATGGTTTTGCGTCAGGAGGATCCTGTATAAAGGAACTCTTGCACGCAGTCCACGATGCAGTAGACGCTGACGAATTGATGAAGCACACAATGATACACCTGTAGCAGTGCACCAACGTTCTGCCAACTGTCCAGATGAAGCAAAACGGTCCGTCACCGCCATGCGGACCAGGTGTCTATCATCCCGTGCTGACGTCACCTTTCGGCGTCCACTCCCGGATTTCTGAGTTGTCTGGTTCTCTTGAACCCACTGCTTCCACACTCGCATCACTGTGCTGCTGTTATGCCCCATACGAGCTGAAATGTCGCCCTCTTTCTTCGTAGAGGCATAGTGACGTCGCATGTAACGTTTACCACTAGAAGATAACCATACATGCCCCACTACAGCCCTCTATTTATACGGATCCATCAGCAGTTCAGAGGGCGCTGCTCAGCCCACGCATGCGTGATGACTCTGAAATTCTAATCATTTGAATAGCATACCCTAATTTGCATTTCCTGAAAGTTTCAGCTCAATCACGTGATTCCTTCATGGTGTTGCATTTTTTACAAACATGAGTTTATATTGTTTATATAAGGAAATGCTGTAGAACCCACTTATAACGCGTTCGCATTTAGCGTGAAAAGTATGGATTTTGTTTGATTTAATAATTAAGTGCAATGCAATTTAAGCAATTTTAGAGAACAGGACTTCTACGAACACGGGATTTAACGATTACAAAATGTTAAAACTTTTTAAACAAAATAAAAAATCCTAAAAAAAAAAATTACGATTGAGGATGTCCTTTTAACTGAGACGACCATGTTGAAACAAACTTTTCGGCACTTGAAACAAGTAATATGAATAATAGATATATAAATGATATAATAATATAATTTAGTAATATAATAATATAATATATAATGTAAAATATAATATAATATATAATATAAAATATGTAAAATATAATATATAATGTAAAATATAATATAATATATAATATAATGCATATAATATATAATATAATGCATATAATATATAATATAATATATAATATATAATATAATGCATATAATATATAATATAATATAATATATAATAAAAATATAGTATAAAATATATATAAAAAGGGAATTTTTGTGAACTCTCATCCCTTTAAGAACGTATAATAAAAGTTCACAATAAACATTTTTTTGAATTAATGGACTATACCCATGACTATGTATGTCGTGCACCGAATATTTTATAACGAAAATTGAATGGACATAATTACTGCGTAATGAAGCACAGATATTAAAAGGCGTTTTTTGAGTATCTCTAAATGAAGTTTATTTTTGGAATAATTGCTAATGCGAGTTTCTTTTTATTAATGCCTTTTTGTTGAGCTTACTATAGTAAACTTTAAGTGGTAGTCTAATACTATAATACATTGTTCATTAATTTTTAAACACATTTAAAGCTGAATATTATTGTATGTATGTTCTGATTAAATTTCTTGTGTGCATTTATTTGTTATATTTGAAGTTTATTATTGCATTCATTTATTATGATATTTAAATTGTATGCATATTGCATGCACGTTTTTTTTTTTTTTAGCATGTTACTTACGGAGATTTTATTTTCAAAATTTGGAGTTTTAATTCTCGGAACAAATTTAGCCACATATGGAGTAGTGAACTTTCGTTAATTCTAAGGTAATTGTTATGTACGGATTCTAAGATTCATGAAGGGCGGATCCAGCGAGGAACGGAGAGGGCAGTCGCCTCCCTCGTCAGGGTTAAATAGGAAAAAAATGGAGACGATGAAGAATATTTTATGTATTGTTTGTTACGACTGTAATAAACAAAAGTCTTACACAGGCGTCCAAAGTCTCTAAGTCTTGGAAAAATGCGATCAAGACGTTTTTCCACGAATCTACAAGCTATGTTTTCAGTAAGTCTTGCTTCAGCAGAACGTAGTTTTTTATCCTTGAAGCGCCGTTAAACTTGGCTTCGAACGCGGATGACAGAAGAGACTTTTAATACACATCCATAGAGACATTCATATTGATGTAAAAAAAGGTATTGACAAATTTTCAAAGAAACCAAGATGGCTAGACTTTGCACTATAAACTTTTTTAAATTTTAGTTTAAAGGAGTTTAAGTTAAGTAAGGTTAAGTTTTTAGTTTAAGTAAGTTTAAAGTTTTTAAAAAGTTGCTTGTTATAAAAAAAGTAAAATAATTACAATGTTTTTGTAGTTTAAATTTAAACTTGTTCTATTAATTACATTGTAAATTATCGTTTTCGTTATTGTATACAGGGTGTTTCACGAAGAGTGTCCGAAAGGAATATAAAATCAACGGTTGGTCGTAAAAATAAAATGAAATATGAAAAATAACCAGAAAATAGAGGAGATTTGTGCTATAATAGTTTCACCACCAGGAAATAATAATTTTATAAAAATATTAATATTAACTTTTTATACGCCCCCCCCCCATTCAAAAAAATATCAATTAGTAAAGTTTGCACATCACTGATTTAAGATGAAAGGATTTTACCCCATAGCTTTTCATGAAAAATTCGTTGAGATATTGATAATTGAAAATTGGGAGGGGGGTGCCACTTTTCCTGAGAAAAAAAATTTTTAAGTTGCCCCTACGAGCTACTTGTCCTGTGTACAGCTATGCACACAGGAGAAGTATACGATTTAGAGGCAATTCTTCTCCTATATGCATAGCTGTACACAGGAGAAGTATCGTGTAGGAGCCGATTTTTTTTCCTCTGTGTGTGCACAGATGTATACAGAAAAAGTAGGGTATCAGGACCCCAAATTTTATCCCTAACTTTCACGGTCAATTTGACGCTGATTGTAGGATTTCGATTTGATTCTTATACAGACAATGTACATTTTACGTATGAGAGGCATGGCAAAATTTATTTTACTAATACATATTTCAATTTGTACATCGAAATCAAACGAGTTTAATTACCAGTATTACTTAATGACGTACTACAAATTTGCATAAGACGTTAAAAATGTCCAACCTCATTTTGTATAAAGGGATTTTTTTCCCCCCCAAATTTGTAGCCAATTCATTTTGCATTATTACAGCATCATTGCCAAGAAATTTGTCACGTGGTTGCTACGACTTTATACAAAAAAATCAAGCTCGACAGCAAGAACTATGTATAATTGTCTACTATGTAGGCAATAAAATAAAACTAGTAGTTTTGAAATGTACAAATTGAAATATATATTAGTAAAATAAATTTTTCCATGCTTCTTCAAACATAAAATGTGCATTGTTTGTATAAGAATCAAATCGAACTCCTATAATCAGTGTTGAATTGGCCG